>BSBK01006575.1:1600000-2200000 GCA_027943335.1 Chamaecyparis obtusa
AAAGATTAAACCTAACACACTAGAAAAATTATATAAATTAAACTTACTAAATTAATCTTTAAAAAAACAAAAACAAATTCCTCATTAAAAGTTAGCTGACATGCCCCATATAAAGTAATTAATTTTCTAAAAGGAAAAAAAAACTATTAATTAAATATATTATTTAATTACTGAGTGAGGAAGGTCGATCAATAATAGAATGATTAAAATAAAGTATTGATTTATAAAAAAGAAATAATAATTAGTATAATATGTTGATTTATAAATATATTAATTAATTAATAATATTAATTAATTAAAATATATTAATTAATAATATTTATTAATTAATAATATATTAGTTATTAATATATTTAAATAGGTTAATTAATTAATAAATTATATATATATATATATATATATATATAATTTATTAAAATATATAATAATTAAAAAAAAAACTAATTAACAATGAAATTTATTAATAATAATAAAAAAAAAAAAATAATTAAAAAAAAACATATTAATAAATGTTTTTTTAAAGTCCCTTTTGGGACTGTTGGCGGCGGGCCCACCGCTGCACAGTGGTACCTTGCCACCGCAGGCCCACTGGCGATAGAGCCTGTCGTGCGTGGCTGCGCCTGCTGCGGCAGGCCATCTGGCGATAGGTCAGACGGGGGTGTGGGGCTCGTGGCCCCCCCGAAATATATTTTTTTTTAAATTTTTTTTTTTTAAGAACTTTTTATAAAAAATTATTATTATATTTTTTTTTGAAATTTTATTTTAAAAGCTCTATGTGAGCTTTATAACATAAAGTTTTTTTTTTCTCTTACAATCTTTTTAATATTTCGGTAATATATAATTTTTTTATAAGTTTTAAATTTTACTTAAGCATAACTTTATATTTTTTTTGAAGGTCCTCTCTGACCTTTTTGGGGTGACAACCCAGGTGCGTCCTCCATGGTGACTAGTCTTCTAAGATAGTCTTTTTTTGTTTTTTTAGTTACAAGTGGCTGGAATCTAATGTTTTATATTGACTGTGTGTTTGGAAAATGTATGGGAATTTTTCCCATACATTTTCCAGAGACCTGTAGGTCTCTATTTTGCACTTTCCTCTTGTTTCTTTTTAACTTGTTTGTTTTCGTTCTTCACTCTTTCATTTTCTCTTTTTACCAAAGGTGATGTAGTTCAAGCCTATTTATTGAATAAATTTCTAAAACTCTAATTTGCATAGAAATGACTAAATGATCAAGATTGACAATTTACATAACTAGTTGCCAATTTTCTTAAAGTATATTGTATTTCACATGGCTACTAATAACAAAATAAAAAGAAAGCTTGCATGATAGAGAGAGTTTTGATACAATTCTTTTCTTTGCACTAACATTTTGTTATACTTGTATTATGCTTTGCTCTCACGGTCAATTATTTTGTGTAGGAAAAAGTCTTAGTTGAAGTTGAAGTTGAACCTTCCTAAGTTCAAGTTCAAGTTCAACTTCTGTCGGAGATCACAAGCAGATTGTAATCCTTAAAGTCATCAGTCTTTCAGTTGGTCAGATATGAAAGTCAAACTTGAACCTTGACCCTTTCTAAATTCAAGTTCAAGTTCAAGTTTTGTCGGAGGTTGCAAGAAGGTCGCAGTCTTTATGTTGTCGGTCTTTCAATCAACAATATGTCAAAGTTGAACTTGAACCTTGAATCTTCATAAGTTCAACTTCAAGGTCTGATTGATGGAATATTCTGGTCAAATAACTAACTCTGTACAGATAAATTATTTTAAAGATTACCAAAACCTAAGATTTTGAAGGGGTTTTATGTAAAGTCCAAAACCATCACATTTGATGGGGTAGCACATATATGCCATGCCATGATGAAAGACAGCTAGCAGCTCACAGTGCCTATCTGACAGCTCAAAAGGAAGGTTTGATATTGGATAAACTGGTTTAAGTTTTATCAGTAAAATGGTACAGATGAATTCCCAATTTAATGGTATATTCAGATACAAATATTCTCCACATATCATTTGCAGTGTAACATTGGAGCCATAACATTTGATTTCGTTTCCTAGCTATATCAACCAGCTTGCATAAATTAAAGTGATATGTTAAAAAAATTAGCAGGCTAAAAAATAGGTCTCGGTGCAAGGGCCATAACTTTTGACTCCACCATTGGATTTCTTTCATCTTCGGATATGTTGTTTAAAATCAAGTTTACTAAATCTTCACTGGAGGGATTTCCATAATTAAATCTGGTTCAAAATATATGAACAATATAATACTGGTCTATAAATAGACATGTTTCTAGATTTTTCTGATGACAGAAAAATAGTCTTGATGCGGGGCCCATAACTCTTAGCTCAATCGTTGGATCTTTCTAAATTTTGGATATGTTTTCCAAAATCAACTTTTCTAAACCTTCACTAGAGGGATTAAAGAAATATGGTCAGGTTAAAAAGTTATGCATGACTGTGTAGAGACATATCAAGAAGACCAGCAACCTCTTATTTTGACAGAATATATGTTAAAAATGACAGCTCCATTTCACAAGCCCTTGCAGAATATTTGTTTGAAGATTACAAGTCACGTGGAAGAATGCCAATGTATTACCAACTTACCATATTAAAATAATGTTTGGTTTTCATAACTGAATATTACAAGGGGATTTATAAAAGTTTTATTAAAACTTTATAAAGTATTCAGTTTTCAAGAATCAGTTATTAAAATTGAAAGTTACGGGAAAAGAAAAGCTTCTCCAGATTATTCTTTAAAAGAGGGAAGAAATGATAGATGGGAGGTTGTCTTTTCTTCTTTTCTGGGGTCCTGTGGTTGCAAGGGAGGAAGGAGGATATTATTTTGTAGATTGATTGTGACAAAGAGAGTGGGAGGAATTAGTTTATTTTTCTGCAACTTGTTTGTATTGGCAGAGACAAAATAATTCTGTAGTTATTTTGTTATATTTTCTGGAAATAAAGAGGAATATTTGCATGTCAGATCTTGAGGTCTGAGCATTTATTTTTTTGATTGAAATCAATTATATAGTTGTTTCTTTCTGATTCTGGGATACAGTCTTGCGGTATTATGTCAAGAATGTGCATGTTTGTAAATTAGTTGGTTAACAGATTTGTAATTTGTAGAACAAGTCATGTAATTCTCTCAATTTTCTCTGTAATGTGAAAGGCTTGGTAGATAGTCCTATGGCTATTTGCTGGTTTTTCTCTCATCACCAACTTGTAAATCTTAAAATCGCATTCATCTCATAGTGATGGGTGAATGTTAGAAAGCCTTTGTGTCTTTTGGTAAAAGACATAACCAATTATTTAATTTATTGAATATCATTGAAGAGGGAGTTGTACCTCACAATTCAGAGGAAAGCTACCAATCTCATGATGGACTTTCCATCAATTAGTTCAGTTTATCTTCTAAATCTGGGCATGTAAGAGTCAGTTGTGAAGGTATTTCTGTGAAGATAAATTTGTTTACTAACAGTTTTTGGCGACTCTACTAGGGACTGCGGAAAAGAAGATCAGTGCCTAGCATTTGGCTCCTCAATTTTTATTATCTTTGCTACAAGAGATTGGTGACTCTAACTTAAAAGACCATGCCTATTAAAGTTGTGAAAGGGAAGAGGTCGGATCCTTCCTTTATAGAACTTCATCAAACTCGCGATCTATTATTGCGTGATTTGTTTTATGCTTTTAGAGAAAGCATCACTCAAGGAATAAAAATGAATTTGAGCATTGAAGAAGACCATGTACCAGTTCTATTATGGAGAAGTGTTTGTGCCAGTTATCACAAGATGAAAGAGTTGGAAGTGAAAATGAAGTTGTTGTAACATTGGGAAATAAGGGTGTTGCATTTAAGTGAAGAATTGAAGGTGGATGATGATGAAGTTTCAGAAGTTCCACATGACTTTGTTTCTTATAATTTTTCAAGCTTGAGCGAACAAGAAGTTAAACCAAGAAAACAAATTAGAAGGAAACCCACATTTGAAGAAATAAATGCTGAGAGTGATCCCAACTTACAATTCCTTTGGACGACATTTAAAGAAAGTATTTCTGAAGCCGAAGGAAAGGGATTAAGGTCTTCCAAAGATCATCAATCTTCTCCATTGTTAAGGTGTGTGCACCAAAGATATTTTAATGTCCAAGACCAGAGAAGAAAGAGACTTGTTTCAGAAAATATGCCTAAAGAAAAATCAGTAAGTGAAGGACCCATATCAGTCAATTGCTTGGTTCTTGGAGAGCAAGAAATACCCCAGCTTCCTGAGGCACAATTTTAAGTGAACAAAGGCACTCTTAATAGCGGCAAAGAAATGGTAAGAAAAGTAGAAAAAAAAGATTTTTCCATGCTTTCATTTGCTCCTAGTATTGAAAGTTTCAGATTTGATGAAAATAGTGATGATTCTTTGCACAAAGTTTTTTTATGAAAATCATCCTTTAATTTATGCACAAGCGGAATATGAAATTTTTACATTTGAAGAAGATGATAATAAAGATGATTTTCAATCTGTACAAGTTTATGATGATCCTGTATTAGAATCATTTTCTTTTGATGAGAATGGAAAGTTGAGTGTTCTTGATGAACTGTGTGTTGATGGAAAGGCTAGATCATGTTTTGGTGAATATTATATTAAGTCTGGAAATGTTGTTAAAGAAATGGGTGTAAGAACAGATTTTGAACAGGGATCTTTGGTGACTAGTGAAGTGTTGCATCATCATGAAGAGGATAAAGAGCCTGATTATATTTTTCTTTTCCATGAAATGGAAGTTTCTCAAGTCTTGGTGCCTGCCCAATGTGAGCCCCCTTCTACGGCTGATTCAGGTATTGGAATTTTGAGTTTGGATAGAGAGTTTTCAGATTTGATAGCCATTAAAAATGATGAAGTTACTTCAGTCCAAATTGACCCTATGTGTGATGAAGAATCATTCTATTTCAGTCTTGATTTGAAATCTGAAAGTGCTATTAAAGATGACTTTGATAAATGTGCATATGATGGAATATCATTTTTATAATCACTTGAGTATTCTAATTTTGTCAATCTTGTTTTGGATGATGAAATCTCTATTAAAAGTGATGTTGTAGAAGGAGATGAATGTGAGTATATTCTAGTATCATTTTCATAATCTTTGTATTTTTGTTCCTCACGAAAGGTGGTCGAATGTGTGAGAAGTAATGTGCAGGAGGGTATAGAAGAATCAAAAATTTATGATGAAGCATGGTTATTTGGAAAAGGTTTTTGGGTCACATATTTTCAGCATCCTTCCGAATTCATTTTGAGTTATGTTGAGGTTGGCAAATGGAAATGGTTTTGGTGTAGCTGGTTAAAGCACAATTCTCTTTTTCGAAAAGGTTCTTTCTTCTCCCTTCCGATAAATGTGTTGGAAACTGTAATTGAAACAATTGTTGTATTGTCATTGATGTCAAAACCTTAACTGGTAAGACTGTTGCTACTTAGGAAAGTACTATATCTATTGAAGTGTTGTGAATGAGTGAGGCAAGGTTGGTAACAATAGCACCTAGGGAAAGGTTGAGTTATCTTGATACTACAAAGTGTACTTGACTGTGTTGCACAATGATGAGATAATGTATTGTTTATCTTAGTGAGATTGAAGACTAAATTGGTATGCTTAACCGAGCAAAAATGGATAAAATCATGTTTAAGCCGAGTTATGTTAGTGTCAACCGAGTTAGTGGATGCTGAGCAAAATCCTATGTCGACCGAGTATCAGTAAATTGCCGAGGAAGACAGTGTATGCCGAGGAAACAATTTTAGTAACGACCGAGCGTTCTACATGAAGAGCGAGTGGATGATCACAGTATTGACTGAGCATTAGCAATTTTATATTTGAAGAGAATTCTTTTTGGGGATGACATTGTTTGAATTCTTGGATTATGTAAAACGTGTTGACTTTATTTATTGATTGTATGGAAGCATTTAATGCACTATAAAATGTTTTATTGTAAATCTTTATGAGATTTGAGATGTTTCTAGAAAAGAAGGCAAAGAAAAAAATGTGGGTAGATTTAATGAATCTAACCTAACCCTAAGATCTATGAATGAGATTAAGCGGAAAAAGATGAGTTAACCTAATTGAGGAAAGTATTAAGGGAACCTAAACATTGGATTAATAGAGTGGAGAGTGGAGAAAAAGGTTGATGTATGGGGTGAAACCGAAATACTGAAAGATAAGTTTTATTGACTGTATAAGCAAGAAGGCTGAAGGTGAAGTGTGGTGATCACTTGAAGAAAAGTTCTGAGCAGATCAGAGATGGAGATGGAAAAGTTTCAAAGCCAGTAAACCAGTATTTCTGTATGGAATTGGATCTGATATTTGCAAAGTAAGCTGTATATTTTTCAGATCAACATTGCTGCTACTTTCTAACCATTGTAATAGTCAAAATCCTTTTAACAGAGGTTGATCTAACAGTCATAAGTTAAATCCTTTGAACAAGGTTGCATTCTAATGGAGTGTATGTAAGTCCTTTGACCAGGCTCACTTTTAACAGGGTGATTAAATCCTTTAACCGGGTCACACTTGACAATGTGCATTGTAACCTTTGACAGGGTTGTCTTTTAACTGAGCTCACTTTAGAAGAGTGAAAATAATAGTAGCATGTTACAAAGTGGTTTTTCCCATATTGGGTTTCCACTATAAATCTTGGTGTCATACTTGTGTGTGAATGTTTTGGTGTGAACATTTCTATGGTTTACAAGTTAGATACAACTAGGTAGTGGACTGCATTGTTATATGTTTCTATTGATGAATCAGTGATGACCAAGTTTGTTTTGGTTGCTTGATCTGATTTAAATTAAAGTTTTTAAGTTTGTCTTATACATCAAGTCCTGAGAACAACTGATTCACCCCCCCTCTTTTTTGTTCTAAATCTTATTAACAATTGTTATCAGAGCCATGTTGCTTATTGGTGTATACAGAAATCAAGTTTAAAGGGACTTGAAGCAAATGATCAAGATGTATAAGAAGGAGGTACCAAAGCTGAATAAGGAGAAATTCCCTGCATGGCAAAGCTTGATGAAGCTACACTTGGCCGGTATTGGTGATTCTGCAAAGTACTATATTGAGAATGACTATGTCTCACTTGTTGCACCTATGACTGCCGAAGAAATGAGAGCTAAGCAAGAACATAATTAGGCAATGCTAGAAATTGCATTTGCCCTAAGCTATTCAGAATTTGAAGACATTAAGGACTATACAACTGCTAAGGAGATGTGGGACACTCTTGCAAAGATCTATGGTGATGACTTATTTGTATTGAAAGTAAAAGCTGAGAGTCTTAGAGGTAAGTTTGATGAAATGAGAATGGAAGAAGGTGAAAACATTGCACAATATTGTGGTAGAATAAAAGAAGTTGTAAATTCTATTAGAGGAGCCAATGTAACTATTGATGAGGAAACCATTATTGGAAAAGTACTAAGAACTCTGCATCCTATATATGCTATTAAGATCTCAGCTATTCAAGAATCTAGATGTAACTCTACAAATGCACTCACTTTGGAAGGTTTGATTGGTAAGCTGACTCCTTTTGAACTTTCTAATTATGATAATTTCACTGTTGGAAGTATTGGAAATGTTGAATTTGCTTTTAAGTCACAATTAGTTTTGAACAAACCTAAGAAGGAAAAAGAAAGATGCACAAGTCAAAGTGAAAATGAAAGTGAAAGTGAAAATGAAAGTCAAAGTGAAAGTGACAGCAACACTTCTGATGAAGAACTTGAAGATCTAGAAGCTCTTATGGCTAGAAGACTGAGAAGGGGAAAAGGAAAGTATAAAGGTAAACTCCCTATCATATGTTTTGCATGTAATAAGGTCAATCATATAGTTACTAGATGTCCTAACAGGAAGGATAAAGATGATGAAAGGAAAAGAAAACACAAAGATAGAAGAGATGAAAAAAGCTACCGAAGGAACAAAGACTACAAGGAAAAAGGTAAGAAATATTGTTATATTGCTGAAGAAGGAACTGACACTGATGGTGATGATTTTGAAATTGAAGTTGTCTATGTTGCAATGAAAGATGAATCTGATGAGGATGAGAAAACTGCATTGATTTCCTATGTGAACAAGAATGATAAATGGATTATTGACAGTGGTTGTTCACATCACATGACTGGTGATAAGGATAAGTTTGAAACTTTATATCATTACAGAGGTAAAAGTGTAACATTTGGTAATGATGCACCATGTCCCATTAGAGGAAAAGGTTTGATTAAACTGACTGATAAGATATCTTGTGAAAATGCTTATTGGGTTGATGGTCTTAATTATAACTTGTTAAGTGTTGCTCAGCTGAACAAAACTGGTTATTGAGTAGAATTTCATCGCAAGAAAGCTAAAATATTTGATGCCACTAGTGAACTGATTGGAAGTGGAGAGAATACTAGAGGTAATTTGTTCTATCTTGACCTATCTGAAGAAACATGTTTAATTGCACAACTTGATGATATTTGGTTATGGCATAAGAGGCTGTGTCATGAATTTTGACAATTTGGTAGTGATAAGTAAGAAGAAGAAAGTAAGAGGTCTACCTAGACTGAAGAAACCTGAGAATATAATGTGCAAGGAATGTCAATTAGGAAAAATGACAAAGTCAAGTTTCAAGAGCAAATCCTTTACTTCTGAAAACATTTTAGATTTGGTTCATACTGACCTTTGTGGACCTATGGGTATACAAAGTTACTATGGTGCTAGATACTTTATCTTGTTTGTTGATGATCATACCAGGATGATGCATGTAATGTTTCTAAGAGTGAAATCTGATGCTTTTCAATTCTTTAAGTGGTACTTGGCTAAAGTTGAGAAGGAGACAGGTAGGAACCTAAAATGTCTTAGATTTGACCAAGGTGAAGAATTTACATCAAATGAATTTAATCTATTTTGTAATGAAATAGGAATTAGAAGACAAATGTCTGCACCTAGAACTCCTTCACAAAATGGTATAGCAGAAAGAAGAAATAGATCTATCTTGGATTGTGCAAGGACATTGATGATTGAAAAGAATGTGCCTCAAAAATACTGGAAAGAAGCTATAAGTATTGCTATTTACACTCTTAACCAGGTACAAATTAGAAAAGGTACACATCTGACACCTTAGGAATTATGGTATGGACATGCACCGAATGTTAAATACTTTAGAATATTTGGAAGCAAATGCTATATACCAAAAGATACCAGGAATGGAAAGTTTGATGCTAAAAGTGAAGAAGGCATATTCCTAGGGTATTCCATGAAAAGTAAGGCTTATAAGTGTTTGAACTCTAACACTGACAAAATTGTGGAAAGTGTGAATGTAAGAATTGATGAGTATGCAGAAAGAAACGAAGCTGATAGTAAAAGAGAACCAGAAGATTACAGATCTTTTGTGTACATTGAATAGGAAGAAGAGGCAAGTAATAGACTTTCACCTGATGTCAAGTCTTGGGTAAGCAATGCTAAGTGACAGACAGATAATGTCAAGCATCAGGAAAATAGTGCCAAGAAAGAACAAGAACATGCCAAGCTACAGAATGATACTGCCGACTATCAGGAAGAGGTTGCTGAGCATTTAGAAGCTGAATCTAACAATCTTGTTGGGGAACCTGATGAAATAGAAGAGGAAAATGCTGAACCTATTTTGGCAAAATATGTAAGAAGACATCACAAGCCTGAACAAATAATTGGAGATAAAGATGCTGGAATTCAGACCAAAAGTAAGATCAAGGATCCAACATGCCTACTATGTGAATTTGAACCTAAAACAATAAGAGAAGCATTGGAGAATGAAGATTGGATACAAGAAATGAATGAAGAGATTGACCAGATTGAGAAAAATGTTACTTGGACACTAGTGCTGAGACCTGAAAATAAGAATGTTATAGGAACAAAATGGGTATTTCAAAATAAGATGAATGAAAATGGTAAAATCACTAGGAACAAAGCTAGACTGGTATGCAAAGGCTACACACAAGAAGAAGGAATAGATTATGGGGAGACATTTGCCCTTGTAGCTAGACTGGAAGGAGTAAGAACTCTGCTTGCATATGTTGCTTGTAAAAATTTCAAGGTTTATCAAATGGATGTCAAGTCTGTATTTCTAAATGGTATATTGGAAGAAGTTTACATAGAACAACCAGAAGGTTTTATTGATCCAAAAAAAAGACACATGGTATGCAAACTGAACAAAGCATTATATGGATTGAAACAAGCTCCCAGAGCATGGTATGAGAGGTTGCATAACTATCTGATGTAGATTGGATTTTCAAGGACAAATGACACAAGCAATCTGTATATGAAAGATGAAGAAGGAAAAGGTATTTTGTTAGCAAAAATTTTTGTTGATGACATTATTTTTGGTGGACAAGATGATTTGTGTAAGAGATTTTCAAATTAAATGCAAACTGAATTTTAAATGAGTATGTTTGGAGAAATCAAATTCTTTGTTGGTTTACAAATATATCAAATGAAGAAAGGAATTTTCATTACACAGTCTAAGTATGTGAATGAAATACTAAAAACTTTTGGGATGGAAGATTCTAGACCAGTAGGAACTCCTATGGTTACTAGATAGAATTTATCTAAAAATGATGATGCTGCTAAAGTGAATTAGACTTTGTATAGATCTATGATTGGAAAGTTGCAGTATGTTGTACATAGTAGACTAGATATTGCATTAGCTATTGGGATTGTGGTAAGATTTTCTGCCAATCTTAAGGAAACACACATGATGGCTGTGAAGAGAATTATGAGATATTTGAAAGGAACTGCTAACTATGGGCTATATTATAAGAAGAATGACAGATTTGAATTGAAAGTTTATACTGATGCTGATTGGGTAGGAAATGTAGATGACAGGAAGAGTACAAGTGGTGGAGCTTTCTTTCTTGGATAGAGATTAGTTTCCTTGACAAGTAAGAAACAAAATTGCATTTCCCAATCTACTACCGAGGCCGAGTATGTTGCTGCTGTAGTAAACTGTTCAAATCTGGTATGGATAAAACAATTTTTGGTAGGAATGAAGGAAGAAATCACTGAACTTGTTGTTATTTTCTATGACAACACAAGTGCTATTAATATTTTTAAGAATCCAGTGATGCATACAAAGACCAAACACATAGCAATCAAATATCACTACTTGAGAGAATTGGTACAAGACAAAGAAGTCCGACTAGAGTATGTGAATACAAAAGAACAAATAGTAGATATATTCACTAAAGCTTTACCTAGAGAAGATCATGACTACCTGAGAAGCAAATTAGGCGTCCTTCCCCTAACTGAGGCCACCTAGCCAAGCTAGGAGCACTGCATCAAATATGCTACAAAAAAATATCTGACACATTGATGCAAAAGAATGTCACACTTTAGGACTACCCTAGAGTTGTGAAGAAAGAGCACAAACACTAAATCAGTCATAAGCAAGATGACAGAGGGAGAAACACTGAACTAGAAAGACACTATCTACATCTGTTGGATGTATGTTATGTTGCTGCTTTGGCATTTTTGTCAAAGAGGGAGAAGATATTGATATGATAACACATGATACTGAGAAGAGAGAAGAAACTGAGGGAGAAGATACTAAAAGATAAGAGGAAGATGAACTGAAATGAAAGATCAGGATAGAGGGAGATCTGATTACTGCTGATGGTCACAGAAGTATGGTTTACATATACTGAATTAAAATGAAGCTAAGGATATTATAAATTTCTCTGATGGACATATAAGTTTTGGATTGGTTGGTACTCCATGTGTTATTCAAGTGATATCATATGGTGTTGCCATCAATGCCAAAGAGGGAGATTGTTGGAAACTTTAATTGAAATAATTGTTGTATTGTCATTGATGTCAAAACCTTAACTGGTAAGACTGTTGCTACTTAGGAAAGTACTATATCTATTGAAGTGTTGTGAATGAGTGAGGCAAGGTTGTTAACAATAGCACCTAGAGAAAGGTTGAGTTATCTTGATACTACAAAGTGTACTTGACTATGTTGCACAATGATGAGATAATGTATTGTTTATCTTAGTGAGATTGAAGACTAAATTGGTATGCTTAACCAAGCAAAAATGGATAAAATCATGTTTCAGCCAAGTTATGTTAGTGTCGACCAAGTTAGTGGATGCCAAGCAAAATCCTATGTCGACCAAGTATCAGTAAATTGCCGAGGAAGACAGTGTATGCTGAGGAAATAATTTTAGTAACGACCAAGCGTTCTACATGAAGACTGAGTGGGTGATCAAAGTATTGACCGAGCATCAACAATTTTATATTTGAAGAGAATTCTTTTTGGGGATGACATTGTTTGAATTCTTGGATTATGTAAAACGTGTTGACTTTATTTATTGATTGTATGGAAGCATTTAATGCACTGTAAAAATTTTTATTGTAAATCTTTATGAGATTTGAGATGTTTCTAGAAAAGAAGGCGAAGAACAAAATGTGGGTAGATTTAATGAATTTGACCTAACCCTAAGATCTATGAATGAGATTAAGCGAAAAAAGATGAGTTAACCTAATTGAGGAAAGTATTAAGGGAACCTGAACATTGGATTAACAGAGTGGAGAGTGGAGAAAAAGGTTAATGTATGGGGTGAAACTGAAATACTGAAAGATAAGTTTTATTGACTATATAAGCAAGAAGGCTGAAGGTGAAGTGTGGTGATCACTTGAAGAAAAGTTCTGAGCAGATCAAAGATGGAGATGGAAAAGTTTCAAAGTTAGTAAACTAGTATTTGTGTATGGAATTGGATCTGATATTTGCAAAGTAAGTTGTATATTTTTCAGATCAACACTGCAGCTACTTTCTAACCATTGTAACAGTCAAAATCCTTTTAACAGAGGTTGATCTAATATTCATAAGTTAAATCCTTTGAACAAGGGTGCATTCTAATGGAGTGTATGTAAGTCCTTTGACTAGGCTCACTTTTAACAGGGTGATTAAATTCTTTAACCAGGTCACACTTGACAATGTGCATTGTAATCTTTGATAGGGTTGGCTTTTAACCGAGCTCACTTCAGAAGAGTGAAAATAATAGTAGCATGTTACAAAGTGGTTTTTCCCATATTAGGTTTGCACTATAAATCTTGGTGTCATACTTGTGTGTGAATGTTTTGGTGTGAACATTTCTTTGGTTTAAAAGTTAGATACAACTGGGTAGTGGATTGCATTGTTATATGTTTCTATTGATAAATCAGTGATGACCGAGTTTGTTTTGGTTGCTTGATCTGATTTAAAGTAAAGTTTTTAAGTTTTTCTTATACATCAGGACCTGAGAACAACTAATTCACCCCCCCTCTCTATTGTTCTAAATCATATTAACAAAATGGTCATGTATGAGTCATTTTCTTCTCTCTTGTCTATGGTGAGGTCTTCTCACATTTACATATTTGTAAATAACTCGTTCTTCTCAGAGTTTTGTTGTGCGTAGTTTAGTTGGCCTTGGTTTCAGCTTTGGTTGTTGGTCTTGTTTGGTTAAGGTCTTTGCTACTGTTTAGTTTTAGCTTGCTGGTAGTTTTGGTGTTTTGGTGTGTTGTCCTCTCTAGAAGTGGTTCCCCATCCTCTATGATATAATGACTCTATGGCCCAATGGATAAGGCACTACTCTCATACCAGAGATTGTTGGATTCTTCATATCCCTCATAGTCCACATCCCTAATCAGAGCCAGTTGATATACTTGTATTATGCTTTGCTCTCGCGGTCAATTATTTTGTGTAGGAAAAAGTCTTAGTTGAAGTTGAAGTTGAAGCTTCCTAAGTTCAAGTTCAAGTTCAACTTCTGTTAGAGATCACAAGTAGATTGTAATCCTTAAAGTCATCAGTCTTTCAGTCAGTCAGATATGAAAGTCAAACTTGAACCTTGAGCCTTTCTAAGTTCAAGTTCAAGTTTTGTCGGAGGTTGCAAGAAGGTCATAGTCTTTATGTTGTCGGTCTTTCAATCAGCAATATGTCAAAGTTGAACTTGAACCTTGAACCTTCATAAGTTCAAGTTCAAGGTCTAATTGATGGAATATTCTAGTCAAATAACTAATTCTCTGCAGATAAATTATTTTAAAGATTACCAAGACCTGAGATTTTGAAGGGGTTTTATGTAAAGTCCAAAACCATCACATTTGATGGGGTAGCAAATACATGCCATGCCATGATGAAAGATAGCTAGCAGCTCACAGTGCCTCTCTGACAGCTCAAAAGGAAGGTTTGATATTGGATAAACTGCTTTAAGTTTTATCAGTAAAATGGTACAGATGGATTCCCAATTTAATGGTATATTTAGATAGAAAATTCTCCACATATCATTTGAAGTGAAAAATTGGAGCCATAACATTTGATTTCCTTTCCTGGCTGTATCAACCAGCTTGCATAAATTAAAGTGATATGTTAAAAAAATTAGCAGGCTGAAAAATAGGTCTCGGTGCAAGGGCCATAACTTTTGACTGCACCATTGGATTTCTTTCACCTTCAAATATGTTGTTTAAAATCAAGTTTACTAAATCTTCACTGGAGGGATTTCCATATTTAAATCTGGTTCAAAATATATGAACAACAGAATACTGGTCTATAAATAAACATGTTTCCATATTTTTCTGATGACGAAAAAATAGTCTTGATGCGGGGCCCATAACTCTCAGCTCAACCATTGGATCTTTCTAAATTTTGGATATGTTTTCCAAAATCAACTTTTCTAAACCTTCACTAAAGGGATTAAAGAAATATGGCTAGGTTAAAAAGTTATGCATGACTGTGTAGAGGCATATCAAGAAGACCAACAACCTCTTATTTTGACAGAATATATGTTAAAAATGACAGCTCTATTTCACAAGCCCCTACAGAATATTTGTTTGAAGATTACAAGCCACGTGGAAGAATGCCAATGTATTACCAACTTACCATATTAAAATAATGTTTGGTTTTCATAACTGAATATTACAAGGGGATTTATAAAAGTTTTATTAAAACTTTATAAAGTATTCAGTTTTCAAGAATTAGTTATTAAAACTGAAAGTTACGGGAAAAGAAAGGCTTCTCCAGATTATTCTTTAAAAGAGGGAAGAAATGATAGATGGGGGGTTGTCTTTTCTTCTTTTCTGGGGTCCTGTGGCTGCAAGGGAGGAAGGAGGATATTATTTTCTGGATTGATTGTAACAGAGAGAGTGGGAGTAATTAGTTTATTTTTCTACAACTTGTTTGTACTGGCAGGGAAAAAATAATTCTGTAGTTATTTTGTTATGTTTTCTGGAAATAAAGAGGAATATTTGTATGTCAGATCTTGAGGTCTGAGCATTTATTTTTTTGATTGAAATCAATTATATAGTTATTTCTTTCTGATTATGGGATACAGTCTTGCGGTATTATGTCAAGAATGTGCATGTTTGTAAATCAGTTGGTTAACAGATTTGTAATTTACAGAACAAGTCATGTAATTCTCTCAATTTTATCTGTAATGTGAAAGGCTTGGTAGCTAGTCCTGTGGCTGTTTGCTAGTTTTTCTCTCATCACCAACTTGTAAATCTTAAAATTGCATTCATCTCATAGTGATGGGTGAATGTTAGAAATCCTTTGTGTCTTCTCGTAAAAGACATAACCAATTATTTAATTTATTGAATATCATTGAAGAGGGAGTTGTACCTCATAATTCAGAGGAAAGGTGTCAATCTCATGATAGGCTTTCCATCAATTAGTTCAGTTTATCTTCTAAATTTGGGCATGTAAGAGTCAGTTGCGAAGGTAGTTCTGTGAAGATAAATCTGTTTACTAATAGTTTTTGGCGACTCTACTAGGGACTGCGAAAAAGAAGATTAGTGCCTAACATTTGGTTCCTCAATTTTTATTATCTTTGCAACAAGAGATTGGTGACTTTGACTTAAAAGACCATTCCTATTAAAGTTGTGAAAGGGAAGAGGCCAGATCTTTGCTTTATAGAACTTCATGAAACTCGTGATACAGTATTGTGTGATTTGTTTTATGCTTTTAGAGAAAGCATCACTCGAGGAATAAAAATGAATTTGAGCATTGAAGAAGACCATGTACCAGTTCTGTTATGGAGAAGTGTTTGTGCCAATTATCACAAGATGAAAGAGCTGGAAGTGAAAATGAAGTTGTTGCAGCATTGGGAAAAAAAGGTGTTGCGTTTAAGTGAAGAATTGAAGGTGGATGATGATGAAGTTTCAGAAGTTCCACATGACTTTGTTTCTTATAATTTTTCAGTTTTGAGCGAACAAGAAGTTCAACCAAGAAAACAAATTAGAAGGAAACCCACATTTGAAGAAATAAATGCTGAGAGTGATCCCAACTTACAATTCCTTTGGATGACCTTTAAAGAAAGTATTTTTGAAGCCAAAGGAAAGGGATTAAGCACTTCCGAAGATCATCAATCTACTCTGTTGTTAAGGTGTGTGCACCAAAGATATTTTAATGTCCAAGACCAGAGAAGAAAGAGACTTGTTTCAGAAAATATGCCTAAAGAAAAATCAATAAGTGAAGGACCCATATCAGTCAATTGCTTGGTTCTTGGAGAGCAAGAAATACCCCAGCTTCCGGAGGCATAATTTTCAGTGAACAAAGGCAATCTTAGCAGTGGAAAAAAAATGGTAAGCAAAGTAGAAAAAAAAGATTTTTCCATGCTTTCATTTGCTCCTAGTATTGAAAGTTTTAGATTTGATGAAAATAGTGATGATTCTCTACACAAAGTTTTTATGAAAATCATCCTTTAATTTATGCACAAGAGGAATATGAAACTTTTAAGTTTGAAGAAGATGATAATAAAGATGATTTTCAATTTGTACAAGTTTATGATGATCTTGTATTAGAATCATTTTCTTTTGATGAGAATGCAAAGTTGAGTGTTCTTGATGAACTGTGTGTTGATGGAAAGGCTGGATCGTGTTTTGGTGAATATTATATTAAGTCTGGAAATGTTGTTAAAGAAATGGGTGTAAGAACAGATTTTGAACAGGGATCTTCGGTGGCTAGTGAAGTGTTGCATCATCATTAAGAGGATAAAGAGCTTGATTATATTTTTCTTTGCCATGAAATGGAAGTTTCTCAAGTCTTGTTGCTTGCCCAATGTGAGCCCCCTTCTACGGATGATTCAGGTATTGGAATTTTGAGTTTGGATAGAGAGTTTTTAGTTTTGATAGCCATTAAAAATGTTGAAGTTACTTCAGTCTAGATTGACCCTATGTGTGATGAAGAATCATTCTATTTCAGTCTTGATTTGAAATTTGAAAGTGCTATTAAAGATGACTGTGATAAATGTGCGTATGATGGAATATCATTTTTATAATCATTTGAGTATTCTAATTTTGTCAATCTTGTTTTGGATGATGAAATCTCTATTAAAAGTGATGTTGTAGAAGGAGATGAATGTGAGTATATTCTAGTATCATTTTCAAAATCTTTTTATTTTTCTTCCTCATGAAAGGTGGTTGAATGTGTGAGAAGTAATGTGCAGGAGGTTATAGAAGAATGAGAAATTTATGATGAAGCATGGTTATTTGGAAAAGGTTTTTGGGTCACATATTTTCAGCATGCTTCCGGATTCATTTTCAGTTATGTTGAGGTTGGCAAATGGAAATGGTTTTGGTGTAGTTGGTTAAAACACATTTCTCTTTTCTGGAAAGGTTCTTTCTTCTCCCTTCCAATAAATGGTCATGTATGAGTCATTTTCTTCTCTCTTTTCTATGGTGAGGTCTTCTCTCATGTACATATTTGTAAATAACTCGTTCTTCTCAGAGTTTTATTGTGCATAGTTTAGTTGGCCTTGGTTTCAATTTTGGTTGTTGGTCTTGTTTGGTTAAGTTCTTTGCTGTTGTTTAGTTTTAGCTTGTTGGTAGTTTTGGAGTTTTGGTGTGTTGTCCTCTCTAGAAGTGGTTCCCCATCCTCTATGATTTAATGAATTTATGGCCCAATGGATAAGGCATTGGTCTCATACCAGAGATTGCTAGATTCTTCATGTCCCTCACAGTCCACATCCCCAGTTAGAGCCAGTTGTTATACTTGTATTATGCTTTGCTCTCACGGTCAATTATTTTGTCCAGGAAAATGTCTTAGTTGAAGTTGAAGTTGAAGCTTCCTAAGTTCAAGTTCAAGTTCAACTTCTGTTAGAGATCACAAGTAGATTGTAATCCTTAAAGACATCAGTCTTTCAGTCGGTCAGATATGAAAGTCAAACTTGAACCTTGCACCTTTCTAAGTTCAAGTTCAAGTTTTGTCGGAGGTTGGAAGAAGGTCACAGTCTTTATGTTGTCAGTCTTTCAATCAATAATATGTCAAAGTTGAACTTGAACCTTGAACCTTCATAAGTTCAAGTTCAAGTTCAAGTTCAAGGTCCAGTTGATGGAATATTCTGGTCAAATAACTAACTCTCTACAGATAAATTATTTTAAAGATTACCAAGACCTAAGATTTTGAAGGGGTTTTATGTAAAGTCCAAAAACCATCACATTTTATGGGGTAGCGCATACATGCCATGCAATGATGAAAGACAACTGGCAGCTCATAGTGCCTATCTGACAGCTCAAAAGGAAGGTTTGATATTGGATAAACTAGTTTAAGTTTTATCAGTAAAATGGTACAGATGGATTCCCAATTTAATGGTATATTCAGATACAAATATTCTCCACATATCATTTGCAGTGCAACATTGGAGCCATAACATTTGATTTCCTTTCTTGGCTATATTAACCAGCTTGCATAAATTAAATTGATATGTTCAGAAAATTAGCAGGCTAAAAAATAGGTCTCGGTGCGAGGGCCATAACTTTTGACTCCACCGTTGGATTTCTTTCATCTTCGAATATGTTGTTTAAAATCAAGTTTACTAAATCTTCACTAGAGGGATTTCCATAATTAAATTTGGTTCAAAATATATGAACAATAGAATACTGGTCTATAAATAAACATGTTTCCAAATTTTTCTAATGACAGAAAAATAGTCTTGATGTGGGGCCCATAACTCTCAGCTCAACCCTTGGATCTTTCTAAATTTTGGATATGTTTTCCAAAATCAACTTTTCTAAACCTTCACTAGAGGGATTAAAGAAATATGCCCAGGTTAAAAAGTTATGTATGACTTTGTAGAGGCGTATCAAGAAGACCAGCAACCTCTTATTTTGATAGAATATATGTTAAAAATGACATCTCCATTTCATAAACCCCTGCAAAATATTTGTTTGAAGATTTAAAGCCACGTGGAAGAATGCCAATGTATTACCAACTAACCATATTAAAATAATGTTTGGTTTTCATAACTAAATATTACAAGGGGATTTATAAAAGTTTTATTAAAACTTTATAAAGTATTCAATTTTCAAGAATCAGTTATTAAAATTGAAAGTTATGGGAAAAGAAAGGCTTCTCTAGATTATTCTTTAAAAGAGGGAGGAAATGATAGATGGGGGGTTCTCTTTTCTTCTTTTTTGGGGTCCTGTGGCTGCAAGGGGGGAAGGAGGATATTATTTTCTGGATTGATTGTAATAGAGAGAGTGGGAGGAATTAGTTTATTTTTCTGCAACTTGTTTGTATTGTCAGGGAAAAAATAATTCTGTAGTTATTTTGTTATGTTTTCTGGAAATAAAGAAGAATATATGCATGTTAGATCTTGAGGTCTGAGCCTTTATTTTTTTGATTGAAATGAATTATATAGTTGTTTCTTTCTGATTCTGGGATACAGTCTTGCGGTATTATGTCAAGAATGTGCATGTTTGTAAATCAGTTGGTTAACAGATTTGTAATTTGCAGAACAAGTCATGTAATTCTCTCAATTTTCTCTATAATGTGAAAGGCTTGGTAGATAGTCTTGTGGCTGTTTGCTAGTTTTTCTCTCATCACCAACTTGTAAATCTTAAAATCGCATTCATCTCATAGTGATGGGTGAATGTTAGAAAGCCTTTGTGTCTTCTGGTAAAAGACATAACCAGTTATTTAATTTATTGAATATCATTGAAGAGGGAGCTGTACCTCACAATTCAGAGGAAAGGAGTCAATCTCATGATAGACTTTCCATCTGTTAGTTCAGTTTATCTTCTAAATCTGGGCATGTAAGAGTCAATTGTGAAGGTATTTCTATGAAGATAAATCTATTTACTAACAATTTCTATTCAAATGAATCTTTTACAAAGGACTATAATGATACTACAATCACTTTTCTTTCTTATAATTTTTCAACATGTCTACATAAAGTTTTATCAATGAGTAAATAAACAATTTCCTCACAAAAACTAATCCAACAAAATCTTTATTTTCTTTCAAATGAAATAATACATTGTACATGCTTATTTAATATAACAAGAATACACAAATTTTACTTTGAGCATTATAATAGTTTTATAAGGAAATAAATCTATCCAAAAGGAGAAACACAATACATTACTCAAGACTTTGAATACAACAACTCTTTGATACAACACAAATTTGGATTGATATCTCCATTACATAAATATATTGAGCTCAAGGGATCCTTAAGATTCCATCACAATAACAATAAACATAGAAAAAGTAGAATCCATATCAACTCTTTGAAAACATCCTCAACTTCCTTCAAGATTACAACTTCAAATATGAAGTTTTCAATGGCTTCCAATCCTGCAATATAAACAAATATAGGCCATTAAGTGCTCACCTCCCAACCTAGGCTTCTATGAATCCACCCCCGAGCTTGGGGAAGCACCACATAGAAAAGGTTTCACAATCAAGAAAACCAAAAACCTCAACAACACAATAATCACATTCAAACTCCCATCCAAGGCTAAAAATAAAGAGTCTCCAATTGACTCAAAAATTAGGGTGAAGGTGGAACTAAAACCCAAGGGGAGAATGAACATTTCATAAAACAAAAGACAAGGCTACACTTGGCTTTCTCATCACACATCTTGCCACAAAATCCCAACCCAACAAAACTCTTTATGACCCCCAAGGCTTCAAGCCATACAATCCCTTATGACCCCCAAAATACAAAAAAGAAATGGCTACATGGAGCCCATACATCCATGTTTCTTCCTTCTCCATACCAAGGAGAGACTCTACACCCATGGTTGTCCCAAAAATTCCCTTCGCCCTCAAGGCTACTCTTCCCTCCCAAGGGTGAGTGTGGCCTTGAGAAAACTCCCTTAACAAAATAATACAACACAACAAGAAATCTTCAAGAGCTCAAAACTTCACATTTACAATACAAAAGAAACGTGCACTAAAACAAGCTCAAGATTTCACATAAACAACTACTAACACACAATAACAAGATTCACAAATCATAAGCACTTAATAACACAATAACTAGTTTCTCTATGCAAGAATGAAAATATTCTTGAGAACTCTTCCACATGAAAACATCACAAGTAGAATGAAGAATGCCACCAACCTAGATCCAAGCTTATGGAAGAAACTTGATGAAGAGCCTCCTCTTTTCCTAAGTCTTCTTTTCTCCAAAATAGTAAAGTCTCCAAATCTAGAGAGTGGGTGTCAAACTCTTCCAAAAAAAAAGTCCCCTCTAAAAAGGCCTCCACACAATCTCCTAGGGATAGGATCTCACTCTCATTGGGTGGTCTTCCCAAGTTTTTTACATGGTTTCCAAATATGGATTCTTAAAAAGGTTGGCCAAAAAGGTGGACCAAAGACTAGCATCTTAATTGGATGAAGCTCTATCCAAAACCTTGCATCAAAAGTGGATTTTCGGCCATTTTGAAAATCCAACTTTTGGAGGGCTCTTTTGGTCAACTATGGGTTGTCCTATGGTTAAATATGCTCCTTACGTATAGGTATATCAAGTGGGCTTACTAAAAATGGCCTAAACACACCCTTAGACACCTTTTAAGCCCCCCAAAACCCATGTAAAGCTGAAATTCGAAATTCATGAAATGACTCCACCTCAAGCTCTCTAACCAAGGGATTCTCATGGGGATCCTCAAGGGTACTATCCTAAGTTGATGGGCATCCAATCCCCAAGTGGACATGTCATGGCCACAAGTACACACAAAAGTGTCAAGTGACACAAACAAAAATGACACATCACAAGCCATGTGGCATATCCACTTGGGCATACTCAACATAAATCAATTACATATAAATTAAATACATTCATGCACATTACTTTCATGAATTAAATATGATACAATGAGGTTTTTTCCTCTCACTAGAAGCAACCTTGGCATGAACTGATTTACACATAAGTCTATGCTTTGGTTCCCTGAATTTACCATGGTCTAATTCCATGCACACTAAAGTCCAACATCAGTATTCCAAGGAAATAAATACATGTAAATTCATAACATTAATAATCAAGATAATTCATCTAAAATATCATAATTCACATGGCATAATAATTCATCTATAACATACATACAACTCATCATGAAATGCATAATTCATCACTAAATTAAGCTTATAACATAATCATAGCATAAATAATTCAATTAAAATTAAATATCATCATGACATCATAATCATTCATAAAATCCACTTAATCATACATAAAGGTTCCAAATAGATATCATAGTTTTTCATCAAAATAAAAAAACTAAAAGTGCATTCTAACCTCTAAGGTGATAAAACCATAATATAAAGTATCAGTAATCCATAAAGCATCAAAATATAATCATCAAATAAGTCTATCTCAAATGCAATAACTGAATGGCTATGATAGGCTCAGGCTGAGGCCTCAAAGTAGGTATGGGGAGTAGCTTTTCATGTATGCCTTGAACCACAAGTGGTTGTATTGAACACGCCTAGGAGTTGTTAAAAAGTGAGAACATAATAAAATCAATTGGGTATAAATACTAATCAAGATTTACTAGGGACCTCCAATGTTAGATAATGACCCATGTAGGTAGTGTAAATAATTAAAATGTGAAGCTATGGATACTCCCTATGCTTAGTACTCTTGCGTCTAGGTCTAATAGAATTATGTAGTACTTTTATGCACTATGGTTATGTTGCATTGTTTGTGTATTGGATATTGGTATACATGTTGAGTGTTCTCCATGTTTTATTGGTTATTTATATTTGATTGCATTAATTTACATGAGTGTATCATTGCGTTTCCTTGTATGCACATTTCCTTATTTGGGTTGTGTGACTACCTCTGCAAGCACGATAGGGTGGGCCTCAAGGTTCCACATGGTCAAGTGGCATGACCAACCACTATTGGTGACCAATATATAGGTGGGGGACTACTTTCAGTGACAAAGTTCAAGCATGATGTGCTCTTCCTATCTATTTTATTTCATTTTAATGATTTATGTACTTTGATAAAATGATTAGTATATTATATTTAATTTACATTGATTATGATTGTATCAAGTGTGTATAACCTTGAAATATGGTATTTGATACTACTTTATGTTGAGTTCTTATTTAGGCTATACATTGGAGTTGACATTAGTCTTTTTCCAAAACTATGTAGTCTACATGTTTTTGCGCAGTTGTATGTTATTTCTACCCATATGCTAATTATCATATGCATTCATGCATTATTACTACTCATTCATGCTTTATTCTTGTGCATTTGTGACTTGGCTCCACTTCTACACATTTGTTCCTATTTTGCCTGAATAATTAGCATAATTGTGCATATGTACTATCCTACTCCTGCACATTTATAAAATAGATATGTTCCCTTAGGTATGTGTAAAAATAAACTTGATATTTAGATTCTTTTTGTTTTTGGGATTATTTTTGTTGGTTTAATTGAGTATTCACTAATTACACTTTACTTAAGATTACTTAGGATAATACATTTGCATATTAGTTGTCATTGAGACACCTAGGAGTTTACATTTTATTTTAGTACATGGTGTAGGAGAATTTCCACTTTAGGTGTGAGATCCACCTTTAGTTCTCTTATCACATTATCATCCTCTCATTGTTGCACAAAATTTGATGTACAATAGAGGATGATCCACCTTTGGTGGACATGTGATTCCACCTAGTGTGGTTGATAGCTTATCATCTTCTTATCATATAGTCTTATTACATTAGCTATATATTCAAGGAATCCTACACTGTACTTGGATTGATTGATGGATTGATTAAATCCATTATCATTTGATTATTGATCATCATTGAATCCAGTCATTTGAGGATCATGTCATTTTGTCTCTCTTGTTGTGCTATCTATTGAGATTTTAGATCTTGGAATTTTGTTCTTTTTCTTTGGAAAATCCTTACATGGTATCCAAGCCATATAAGATTTCATTGCATAGCCATTGAAAATTTTTCTTCTTCAACTTTTCGAGGGCCACAATTTAGATCGATAGGTGTAGCAACTTGTGGGAGTATCTAGAGAAATATCTGACCTCACCATTGCGTTCAAGTGACCGTTCTAACAAATTTTGACTATAAACTTGTCTACCTTGGGTAAAAGTCAAATATGAGGATTTTTTCCCTAGAAATCAAGCTTGGACAACCTAATTTGCAATTAGGTAACAAAATTTTAGAAATTATTTTTATTTTTAAAAATTTTATTTATGGATATGCTTTTGTCAATTTTCTACTTTGTATTTTTTGGCAAAATTTTGGGGCTCTGGTTGTTTGGTATTTCTTTGTCAGTGTGATTGTACATCTGTCAGAGGTCAAAGGTGACAGATAATAATCAACTTTTCACACTAACCCTCTACCCACCCACCGTGCAAATAAACAATATTGATATGCAACACAACTCACTCAATTTGGAAAGTCAAACACATTAGAAGAAAGAACTTGCTTTGCTATTCATCAACATTAATTATTTTATAAAGAGGCAATAATTTGAAATGGAACAAATGTGGGACTAAATAATCCCACACACCAAAGTGGCTATTCCCTACAAAACAACCTATTTGACCCTCTATCCACCCATTGTGCAAACAAATAATATCGATATGCAAAATAGATCACTCAATCTGGTAAGTCATACACATTGGAAGTAGCGACTATCTTTGCTATGCATTGGTGTGAATTATGTTATAAGGAGGTAGTAATTTGAAATGGCATGAATGTGGGACTAAATAATCCCATACACCAAAGCGGCTATCCCCTACAAAATTGCCTATTTGACCCTATTAGATAATTGAGAGGGAGGGTGAATTAGTTAACTCTAGTTATCCTATAGTCCTCAACACTCTCTGATGTATAAAACAAATCTTTCAATTAATCAAAACAACTTGGTAAAAATTTTTCTATGCCTTTCTATTCATTAACTAAATACCAGTAAATTAACTAGTGTATATACCAATCAAACCAATAATTGTAATGTGTAAAGTAAAATAACAAATCATCACATTTATAATGGTGAGTAGAGTGGGGGGAACGGGGGGAGTGGGAGGTTTGAATTCAAAATTTGGCTTGGGTGGGAAACTAGCTAATGGTGGATTCTCTATAGGAAATGATGTAGGTGTTGTGTAGCTGGAGGGAGGACCATTAGGTGAGGGCTCCAAAAGGGAATCAAGAGAAGATAAAGAGCATGTCATTATTCCTTCCCAAGGTGGTGGGCCTGAGAAAACAATTTCTCCTATGGCGAGTAAGTCTATCTTGACTACCCTTGGTGGAAAGTTTTCCTCAGTGTTTGTGGCTAAAGGAGGCTAGTCTTCCCTTTTTGGGGTTAAACCTTCTAGAAAATATTCCTTTCCGTGCATTAACAATATTTCTGATCCTGGGAAGGGAGTTTTTGGTATCTTTGTACCTGATCCTCTTGTGGATCACACTGTTTCTACTATGGCTCTGACCCTGGTAGGTAAATTTACTAGGTCTAGACCTAACGTTGATGTGGTTAGAACCTATTCAATGAAAATATGGAATTTGAAGGGTCAAGTGGATATTGTAGCCATGCTAAAAGGTTTCATCTCATTTGAGTTCTCTAATGGTGAAGATCTCTCTCAAGTTCTATGTGGAGGACCTTGGATGTTTGGCAAGTCATCCTTGGCATTGCAAAAGTGGTCAACAAACTTTGATCTCAATGAGGACTTATTTGTCTCTTCCCTTATTTGGGTGAGGTTCCATGGTCTTACTTTAGAATATTGGCATGGGGACATTTTTGTAGGACTGGCGGGTGCTTTTGGAGAACTCCTATCTATTGATCCAATGACATTAGTGAGATCAAGGTTGTTCTATGTGAGGATATGTGTGAATATCCATCAATCTGTGGATCTCCTTGAAGTTATATCTATCATGTATAAGCTTGGGAAATATATTCAGTCTATTGAATATGAATCTGTACCCTTTGCCTATTTTGTTTGCAAAAAATTGGGTCATTGGGCAAAGTAGTATCCTAATAAACAACATAAAAATATCAAGGGGATTTAGGAAAAAATGAAAGAGACAAAGAAAGAATGGAAGGAAAGAAACCAAAATAGTAAGCTCAACTTGAGAACCATGGAAAATACAAGTGAGGATGGAATGAAAAAAGAGTCAAAGGGGATTCTCCTAATGAGGGGAGTCAGAGTAATGATACTCCTAAAGAAATGGATAATCCTCTGGTTATCAGTAAAGATGTTGGGAGGTTAGAAGAAGAAATGAGGGTGCCTACTATCATAACTAGAAAAAATCATGAAGTTCAAATGGATGGAGAACTATCCCTAGCTATCAAGAGAGTGGAGAGTGTGGGATCCCAGGAACTAGACAATACTACTCTAGTTTCTATGGTGGAAGATTCATTCAAAGAAATGACAAAAGATGATGAACCCTTAAAGAATTTGAATCCTCAAGGGGATCCTATTCTAGAAGGCTCCTCAAATAGTGATACTATTGAGGGTAGTGGAAATGATGACCCTCTAACTCCGAGTAGCTGGAAGGAAGAGAAGTTGGGTAATCCTTTCACAATAGAGAAGGATCAAGTAGGAGAATGGACAACAATAGGTGGGAAAAAATACAACAAAAATTAAACCAATAAAGGCATTATTAAGAACCAAACATCTACTAAATTTGGATTGAATAAGAAATATGATAGTCAAGCCTATGGAGGTGTGCATACAAGAGGCCAAAAAAAGGTAGAGAGGATCTCCTAAAGATCTAAGAGGTAGAAAATCATTAAAAGAAGCTAGAGAACAAGAAGTGAGACAAAATATTGCAGATGGTTGTCAACTTACCATCTAGGAGATTTTTTCACCACTCCGCAATGAAAATTATTTCCTTGAATAATAGAGGAATGAGTAGTCCTCACAAGAAGGATGTACTTTGCAATATTGTTAGATTCTATAATCTAGATATTTTGCTTATTCAAGAAACTAAAATGTTGAGGGAAAAGTTGAAAAAAATTCACCCTATCAAGAATGGAGGCAATATTGGTAGTGATTTGGAAGGAGCTTCAAGAGGAGTGACAAGTTTTTTGAACAAAAAGTCTATTGATTTTTCTATTATTAAGGTTGACAAAAACATCATAATGGTTAAAGTTTCCTATATAAGAGATAATTTATCTTGGAATCTTATGAATATCTATGCTCCTAATACTAGATTAGGGAGACAATTTTTTTCGTATATTCTAAAAAATATTTGTATGAATTTTCAAGAATCTAGTTGGATGGTGATGGGAGATTCCAATACTATTCTAAAGGATTTTGAAAAAAAAGGTGGAAACCCTTCACATATTGATAATAGATCGGATTTAATGTACTATATCAATGAAGATGCATTTTTGGATGTGGAGCAGGAGGGTATTTTGTTTACTTGGTCTAACAGAAGATTAGGTGAAGAGATTATTTAGGTGAAGCTAGATATAACCCTCATCTCTCTGGACTGGATCTTGAGGTACTTTTGTTCCCTTTCTTCTATGCTGAGAATAGGGTCATATCACTTCCCTATTTCTTTTACTACTAATCCTTTGAGTGGAAAAAGTAATTATCCTTTCAGCTTTGAAAAAATAAGGATAAGTCACCCCAATCTGAAATATATCATTACAGAATGGTGGAATTGTACTGTGGAAGGTGGAGCTATGTTCAAAATTACTAAGAAACTGTATTCTATTAAAAAAAGATTAAAATTTGGAACAAAGAGGTCTTTAGAGATATTTTTCTATCCAAAAATCATGTCCAGCTTGATATTAAAGAGGTTCATGATCAAATTTAGAAGGAAGGCCTTTCTTAGGAGCTAAGAAATACATAAAACACCTTACTAGATAATTATCATAATATTATGTCTAAGGAGGAAACCTTCTAGCGTCAAAGATCAAGAGCTTTATGGGTGAAGGCAAAGGACATAAATACTAGATTTTTTCAAATGACCTCTATGAAACATAAGGTTGTGAACAAAATTACTAGCCTCTCTTCTATTGGGAAGAAGGTGGTTAAGGAGGAGGATATTAAAAAGGGAATGCTTAACTATTTTTCTTCTGTCCTCTCTAAAGATCCTTTGCTTTCTCCTTTGGATTAGGACAAAATTTAGGAGGCTATCCCTTTGTTGATTCATGCAGAAACCAATGCTAGGCTCCAAGCTATCCCTTCAGATAAGGAAATTAGAAAGGTTGTTTTATCCTTCGAAGGTGAGAAGTCTCTTGGCCCTTAAGGTTTTCCCATGTTTTTCTTATAGTATTTTTGGGATATTGTTGGAAAAGAGGTGATTGCAATGGTTAAGGATTTTTTTGGTACCAAAAATCTTCTTAGGGAATTTAATGCAACTTTCCTAGTTTTGATCCCTAAGAATCTTGGAGTTGATTCTGTTGATGCATTTAGATCCATAAGACTTTTCAATTCTCTTTATAAAATCATTTCTAAAGTGCTTACTTTGAGGTTTTTGTCTATTCTTCCTTCGATTATTTTCCCTTAGTAGAATGGCTTTGTTCCGGGGAGGCAAATCTTAGATTCCATTATTATTGTTCATGAAAACATCCATTCTTTGGAAGTGGCTAAGAAACAAGGCTTTCTTATGAAGCTTGACCTCTCTAAAGCATATGATAGAGTGGACTGGCTCTTTTTGAAAAAAAATATTGAAGCTTTTGGTTTTGGGAAAGGAGTCATCAAACTTATCATGCAGTTGATGACAATGGCTTCTTTGTCAGTTATTGTAAATGGGGGATCCTCCAATTGTTTCAGACCCTCCCGAGGCCTAGGACAGGGTGATCTGACATCTCCTATCCTTTTTACTATTATGGCTAAGTGTTTGGGTAGATATATTAGTAAGCTGGTGGGAGAAGGGCTTATTACTAGTCTCCAACCCTCTTCAGCCAGAACCTTTTTCTCCCATGAGCAATTTGTGGATGATACTCTTACTATGGGGGAAACAACTATTAAGGAAGCTAGGAATCTAAAGGCTTATCTCACTACCCCTACTTTGGCCTCTGGCTAACTTATTAACTAGAACAAAAGCTCTATCTTCTTCATTAATATTCTAGAGGTTAGACAAAGAAAGATCTCTATTATTTTGGGCTGTAGTATCAGGGTTCTTCCCTCCTCAAACCTTGGTTTGCCTTTGAGTGCTAAACCCTCTGATGAGTTATGGTTTTCCATAATTGAAATATTTAATAGCACGCTGGTGGGTTGGAAGGGAGACTTTTTAAGTAATGTTGGTAAGATTCAATTGTTTAAGTCTTCTCTGCAAAACCTACCTTAATATTCTTTAAGCCTGTTCAAAATACCCCATAAATTTGCGATGATGATTGAAAGAATTCAAAAAAGATTTTGTGGTGAGGGGTGGAAGAAAAGAAAAGATTAAGTCTTGTGGCTTGGGACAGGGTTTGCAAGCCTAAAATGTCAGGGGGTCTTGGGTTGAGAACATTCAAAAATTTTAATAAATCCCTCTTGTCAAAACAAATATGAAGTCTATGGTGAAAGAAAAGATTGGAATTCTATCATTAGGAGTAAATATTTGTTCAACTATCCTTCTCTTGAAGATTTCATCCTTTCAAAAGAGAAAGTGCAAGGTTCTTATAAATGGAATAACATATGCAATTCTAAGGAGCTTATTCTTAAAGGATTCAGATGGAAGCTAGGAAATGGTAGAAAAATTAATTTCTGGGAGGATTTTTGGATTTAACCAGACCCTTTGTCTAAAGACCAAGAGTGGAGCCAAGTTATAGCCAGATGTAAAGACTCTTTTGGGGACAAGGTTAGCAATTACTAGAGAGGAAATAAATAGATCAATTTGGGGAAAATTGATAGAAATCTTCAGCCTCTTAATATGATGTTACAAACCTAGTTTTTTAATGATAAGTTCCATGGCAAAATTATCCAGGCCCCTAATTTGGATGGAAATTTCACTATTGCTTCTACCAGTAAGCTGATGGTTGTAGAGGAAGATAGGATATTGTGTTTGAAGGTTTGGTTTAAGTTTTTAATCCCTAAGATTAATTTATCTTTTTGGCTTCTTGCTCAAAATAAACTGTTGACCATTGATACTCTTTCAAAAAGAGGGTTCTATTTGCCTAATAGACGTTTCTTATGTATGAAGGAAGCTAAATCCTATGACCATATTATGATTCATTACTCCTACTCCCATAAGGTCTGGGAGGTTATTATTAGCAAATTTAACTTCTATTGGTGTGTCCCTCTCTCTTGGCATTAGTCAATTATTCAATGGACCTGTCCCTTTTCAAACAAATTGGCCAAAATCTTATGGAATTTGATTCTCCTGCATTTTAGCTAACACATTTGGAAGGAGAGAAATAACAGAGTGTTTAGGGAAAATTGTGTGAAAGATGACTTTGTTGGGAATCTTATTTGTAGAGGGATGGAGGAAAACTTTAATTTGATTATCAACAACTACCCTTCCTTGATTTCTTCTTAGGAGGATATGGAGAATATTAGAAACTGGCAGTTTAACTTAATTGACTCTAAAGATCCTCATCCCATAGATGATGTGATGTGGTCCTCTCCTCCCCAAGGATGGCTCAAAGCCAACTTTGATAGGGATGCTAAAGGAAACCCAGATAATGTTGGTGATAGAGGTATTTTAAGAGATTGGGCAAGTAATTGTATTGGAACTATTGCTTTCCCCTTGGGAGTTCAATCTAATCACAGAGCTGAGGCCATGTCATCTCTCAACACTATCATGATGGATGATGAGATAGGTTGTAAGAACTTATAGATGGAGGGAGATTCCCTTAAGATCATCAATAACATCAAAGACACCTCTAAACCTTCATGGACTATTGAGAATATAATAGAAAAAATTAAAAATATTGCTCACAATTTTGAAAGATTTCACTTAACCCATGACTACCGCAAAACCAACATGGTTTCAGATGGTCTTGCTAACTTTGGGGTTACAAGTGACATCACCCAAAATCATCTTGGGACTTGTAACATTAATGATGACATTAATCAACTCATTCATTATGATAAGATTAAGCAAAAAGAGGGAATCATATGGAGTAATAATGAAATTGAGTAATTTTATGTAGATTTTAAGAACTCATCAAATGAAAAGGAAAACAAAGTGGAAGATCATTATTAATCATCATTTTATACATGCTTTCTGGATTTGCAAAAGGGCTATTGTGTTGTATGAGATTTTGTCTCTGCTTTGTATTTCCTGTTTCGGAAAGTCTGGTTCGAATTGGTTGAAGATTTTTCTTGAGAATTCTATTCTGAAGCCTAAGTGTATGATGAAAGACATGGGAGGGGATCTGAAGAGAGAAGAACCTTCAAAGTGCAAATGGGTTTAGGAGAAAGTAGTTTGGAAACAACTTAAGAGGGGAAAGATTGAAAAATACCTCAGGCACTTGCATGACAATGATAAAAGCATTACTGAAGAGTTTGCCACTAGTTGGGACAATGGTGTGGTTCACATTGGGGGAAAGTCTTTACCGTTGACTTTGGACCTAATTACAAAAATTATTGGCTTGCTGCATGAAGGTATGAATTACTTCAAAGATATGAAAATTGAAAATAAGGCTTCTAAAGCTTTCCCTAAGATAGTGGAGGAAAAGGCTATGCTTGTTAAGGCTAATGTTGACTATGTTAGTATTAATAACATCAAGCTTATTTGGGCACATGTATTGAGGGTGATTATAGAATATTTTACCTTAGATGAAATATTTACTAGGGTTTATAATTTTCATTTCATCATGGTTAATCATTTTCACCTTGAAACTAGGGTTTCCTTTCCTTATTTTCTGTTAAGCTCCTTGAACTAGAGTATTATGGTTAATATAATCAAGTTTAGTTCACTAGTCCTTTATGAAGGTTGATTCTTCTTATTATAGAATATGCAAGAGATAAGGTCCTTGAGCCTTTGCATAAGCAAATAAGTAAGCAGAAACAAAAATATATTGAAGGTAGTTCCATGAAGAAAGCTAGCCCAACATCCTCTAAGAAAAGAAAGGCTACACCAGTTAAGAAAGAAGAGTCCCTCTCTATTTTTGATGAGGTGGAAGGTATGAAATTTGGATATGATGGTGAAGACAATATCTCTAATGAGGAAATCCTAGAAATAGAGGTGCCTATAGATGAAGAGCCACTGGATAAGGAAGCCTCTCCCATGGTTGATAAGAAAAATGAGGATACTTGGGTGTTGAGCCCTCACCCTTTGGAAGGTACTCAAGCTATCAACCTTGATGACTCCAAGGATGACTCTGAGAAGGATTCCCACTAGGATATTTCAGGGGATAATGCTAACATGTTGGACCAGAACCAGTTTGCTGAAGATACCCATCAGGAGGAGGATGGTGCCAATGAAGAGAAAGGTAAGGTGGAAGAGGAAAATCTCAAAAGAGAGTTAGATGAGGAAGATAATATAGTTGGTAATGAGGAAACTGAAATGGATAATCAATACAAATGCTAAAGAAACTTCCCTTCTTGAGAATTTTACCAATATTGTTGATTCCATAGTCAAATGGGCTTCTACTGCTTGTCAAAATACTACAACTAAGAACCCTAATAGTGAGGATATTTCTGGTAAGGAAAAGAAGATGGAAACTTAGAGAAAAGAGGATACTACTTCTCTCAAGGAACATGATTTCAATCCCAAAAGAGTCACCAATATGAGCATCCTCAATGTAGCTAGAAGTAGAGCCATTTTATCCTTGAATCTTGACAAAGGGGCCTTCCATGAAGTCCAAGAACTCAAAGTGAAATATAGAGCCCTATATGCTAGGTATGAGCTGCTTGATGAAACTATGGATAAAATGAGAAATGATGTTGCTATGTATAATGTTACTAATAAAAATGTTTTTATTGAGGATTCTAAGAATACTAGTTTGCTGGAAGATAAGATCAAAATTATTATAGAGGAAAAGATTACTCCCATCCTTGATAGAGCTAACAATAATGATACTATGCTTAGGAAGGTACTGACCCTTAGCAACAAGGGAATCAAAGCCACTATCAATAATCTGAATGCTTTGTATTCCATGTTGGAAGGTAATCAATCAGATACCATGGCCATTTTCATCTCTAATGATACTAAACTGGAAGAGAAGACTATTGGTCCTGGTACTAGAACCAGATCAAGAACTAAGAAGAAGATGGACTCCTTGCCTAAGGATCTCTCAAGCCTGAAGGATTCAATCCAAAAGATTCAGGCCCTACTGGTGAACTCTGAGGAGTTCCTTATAAAATTGGACTGATTTGCTATGCTAGGTGTTCTTTTTGGTGGTTGGTTCATGTGCTAGTAGTTTTTTTGGATTTTTTTATGTTTTAAATTTTGGAACTTATTATAATATCTTGGGGCTTGCCCTCTTTTGGTTTTGCCACTTCTTTATAGGCAGTATTTGTTGTTTTTTCATTCTTGATGCTTTATCTTTCTTCTAGCTTGTAAAGGGTTTTGAGTACCCTTCAAAACCTATTGTTACCTCAATAAAAAAAAAATCATCACATCCATACACATAAAAATTTATTTTTAACGTGGAAACCCTGTTAGGGGAAAATCCACCTGGAACCAATACCCAAAATAATTTCACTCTTCTGAAGTGAGCTCAGTTCAGAGCCAACCCTTTTAAAGGTTATAATTGTACACACTAAAATGGTGCACTTCTATGAACCATTACATGCAAGGTTTCTCAAGAATGAGGCCTCACAAAGCGGCTCATAGCTCTCTATGCATGGAGTTGCAAGGGACTATGATGTGTTTGCTCTCAGCTAGAGCTACAAGCTTGTGACCTTGCTAGTCAACCACACAATGAGAGATTCAAGTGAGGACAAGGGAAACAATGCCAATATCTCCAAGAATCAAATATGCAATGCAATGCAAGCTATATGATGATGCAATCTAAACTATGAAAGGAAAGTACAAACTATGCAACTAATCTATGAAAGGAAATAGCAATGGATTACAATGCCTCCTATTTAGACTATGTGAGCTAAATCTATTGCATAAAAAGGAAATCTATACTAAGAATGCCATTATCATGCAACTAAGAAAGCAAATATGCAACTAAATGATGAAAGCAACAAGTCTTCAATATCCTCAAAAGCTCCAAATGCACCTAAAACCTGCAGCATAACATTAGCATAAAACATGGTATATGCAAATGAAGGAGAGAGCTCTCCTTTTATAAGAAATGAGGTGAAATGGACCATGGAGATTAAGAGGCAAAAAGTCTTAATCAGCGGTGGAGGTTGAAAGAGGAGCAATCCATGTGCACAAGTATCCTCCAATAGGAAAATAAGAGTTGACTTTATGTCCATATGAGACAAAAAGTGCTTTTTTCCTTTTTATAAAACATGAATAATGCTTTATTTGTGCAACTTAGGATAAGAGGAAAAGTGGGGGCTTTTTATTTAATTAAAAGGGGAGGAAATATTCCTTTTAATCAAATAAAGACTTAGGATAAATGGTCAGCCCAAGGATAAAAATCCAATATGTGATCGAATTTAAGATTTAATCAAGAAATTGATAATGTTGAAAATATTGATTATTGATAAAAATGATTTAGGATTGATAAATCAAATAAATGGGGCCCAAAGTCTAGGCGACCATTTTAGGGTGCATACATTTGCCCCTCTTTGACTAATGTGTGATCGATTTGGGAACACATGCAGTCAAAGAAGAATTGAAGTGTGAGATCGATCTGGGATCACAAAACAACTCAGATGTGAGGTCGATTCGGGATCACATCTGGACAAAACATAAACAAAGGCCTTTGAACATGAGGTCGATTCGGGATCACATTCAAAGTAAGAGATAAGAATCTCAAATTTGAGCAAAAGCTCACAAAAGATGTCTGAATCAGGAAAATCAAGCAATTGGGGATGAGAATCCCATAAATACTGCCCCCTCGGAGTCGAAATCAAAATCAAAATCAGGTAGAGGAGAGACAGGAAATCAATAAAATATGATCAAATCAAAATGAAATCACAATCAAAGGTAAGGGTCAATAGGTTAACCATTAGGCAATGAAACATGCCCCAGTGAGGAAGTAGAAGAAAAGAGATAGAAGACTAGAAATAGCACGAATGAAAGACTAGAAAATTTGAGAGACATGGAAGGAAGAAAGTCCATCAAAAATCAAATTATGCCTCAAAAAGTCAGTCAACTACTTAGATGAAGGGGAAAATTTTGAAACATGATTTGGATTTGGATTTTGAGTCTGAAAATGGATAGAAAATGATGTGATATGAAAGACCAGAAATGAAAGATATGATCAAGAAGAATCAGAAAATGAGCATAGTTGACCAACTAGTCCGTAAATGATGAAAATGAGCACTCTCTCCATATGCAAAATGCAACACTAGACTAACATGAACCTAAAAATGCAAACTACTATGAAAGTGGTTGACTTGCAAGCTCACAATGCTGATAGACATCTAATTATCATCATCGAGCGTTATTGGTAGCGTCGTAAGATCAAAGAAAATCAAGGAAATCAAGGATGAGAATCCCATAGGTACTGCCCCCTCGGAATTGAAATTGAAATCAGGTAGAGAGGAGAACAACGAATCGATAAGGATTTGATCAAATCAGAATGAAATCACAATCGAAGGTAAGGGTCAATAGGTTAACCATTAGGCAATGAAACATGCCCCAACCTGACTGAAAAGATGCAGTCAAACGTGAGAAAGGAGGGTATGGAATGAATATGAATGAAAGACTAAAAGTTTGGAAGACATGGAAATGAAGAAATGACGATGCCCCAACAAAGATCAAAGGATTAGGCCTCAAAAGATCAGTCAACTACGCAGAAGAAGGGAAGATTTTGAAATGCGATTCGGATTTCAATTTTGAGTCTGAAAATGGATAGAAAATGATGTGATATGAAAGACTAGAAATGAAAGATATGATCAAGAAGAATCAGAAAATAAGCATAGTTGACCAACTAGTCCATAGATGATAAAATGGAGAGCTCTCTCCATATGCAAGATGCAAAAACTAAACTATGATGAACCTAAGAATGCAAGCTACTATGAAAGTGGTTGACTTGCAAGGTCACAACACTTATAAACATCTAAATATCATCATCAAGCGTTATTGGTAGCGTCGTAAGATCATACAATGCACACTAGCATAACTATGTGGATATGAATATGATTTTTATCAGATAGAAATGTGGAAATCCCACCTAGGCATCAAAGACATGTAGGTCCAGATGACTAATATAGTGAGATCACCTAAGTTTGATATGGCAAGATTATGCTTGTATCAAGACACATGAAAAGTCAGGATAACTAGAAGTATGCACTCGCACAACAGTCAAGGATAATATCTTGTCAATCCATAGTGTCAAGTAAGACCAGCATAAATGCTCATGATAGTTAGGATCAAAAAAATATACCCAGAAGCAGATAAAGAAAGAAAACATGTTCTCATACCCTCAGTCTTCTAGCTATGCATCATCGAAAACTTCTCAGGGAGAGACCACTCATCAAAGAAATCCTCATAGACAGCACACAAAGAAAAATTAAGTCAACATATCTCAACAAGTTGATTGTTTAAGTGTGTGTGTGTTGGTCATAGAGTCAAACTCTGAGTATCATATCCTCTTAGTGAGAAATATCACATTACACTTGCACTATTGGGTAAGACATCTGATAAGTGTTGAGAAACACTCGACGCAAGGGTAGTGTTGAGAAACACTGTTCTGGGGTGGTGTTGAAAAACACTTGTTGTGAAATGCCCCAAGAGACAAACACACCTAAAAGACCAATGCTAATAGTTATGCCCCCTAGACAAAGACAAATACCAATTCCAGAATAAGCCAAATAAGGTCAAGGTATGAGGGAAAGGTTCAGTGTCGAGGACGCATGCTAACAAATAGGAGTGCAAAGGCTTCAAGTAGTGCCTGTTTCCAGGTTTTCACCACTTGGATTCTTTTTTCATTTTTTTTTGAATTTAAAATTTTTTTATTTATTTTTAATTTAATTTTATTTTTTTTGTATTTTTTCAGGACTTTTTATGCTTTTTAGGATTTTTTCAGCATCATATATCAATTTTTTTAATATTTTTTCAGGATCAATAAGTATGTACAAAGGATGCCCCCAGACAGAAATAGGCATCAAACTCCCAAGAAAGATCACATCGTGTATTCCCAATGTCTAGGAAGGTGAGGGACAAGATGGATAAGCAAGCTGGTGAATGAGATGGAAGACATGAGAATGAAGGAGAGTGAAGGGAAGAAATCCTCAAGGTCAAACTCCTCAAGAGTACCCAAGCTAGGGAAAAAAATGTTGTCATGTAAAGCGCATTTGGACAAGCAATGAGAGGCTAGCATAGGATAAGTCACAAAAGCACACTACAAAAGAAGAAAGGATGTAGTCCAAAAGAGTAGACATGTCAAGAGACTTCATAGCATCATGTTTTACACTTTTTATTAGAGTAGATCAAGACCAAAGGGGAGAAGGATAGCGAAAGGCTAGAATGAATGGAGGAAAATAAATATGAAGGCTAAACATGAATGGAATGAAAGCAAGATCATCGTAAGATAGCTCACAAGATAGCCAAATGTTCAAGTATAGGTCAACATTGTCAAGATCAAAGATGGAATGGATGAAATATGTAGAAGAACTATGCATAATGCCTGATTGCCAGGTTTTCATCATGGTACTTATCCAAGGCACCACAAGAGAGTGGTTTTCACCATAGGACGAATTTATTTCTCTTTACTTTTGCTACCAAGGTGCCTGTTTCCAGGTTTTCACCATGGCACATTTTCAAATTTTTTTTATTTTTATTTTTTGGAAGAAGGCAAGCTTTTTAGATAATGCTCCTTGAAAGGATAAACCATGATATGCCAAGGATTCAAAATGATATGCTCAAAAATGCTGAAGGGGAAAGAAAGACGCATGAGGAATAGGCAAATGAGAAAAAAATGATAGAAGGTAGAAGGATAATGAATGGAAGGAATGTGAAAAGGTAGATGGAAAGCAAGGTAAGATCAACATCAATACACACCTTGAAGGGTGACGGGAAAAATGGAGGAAACGTAAACCATATTCTAGTCCAAGTGCGAACCATATTCTGGTTCATTATTGCTATCTGACTCCTCAAAGAGATGATTGGTGTGCTTGTTATAATTCTCAAATGTGAATGGAGGAATACGAGAAGGAATATGGCAAATGTGTAGCAGAGGTTGTGGTTCAGGCACACGAAATGGAAAAATGTTTTTGGAAAAAGATGAAATGGAAGCCTTTGGAAGCTTGAATGTCAACTTCACTTTTTGCTCAACATAAGATTCTTTCAAGAGAGACTTTGGAATCCATATAGCTTTAAGCTTTTTATTTTCTTTTGATGTGTTAGAGAGAATATATTCAATGATAGATTTTGGAACCCATACTTGTCTTGTAGTTTTCTTCTTAGATATCTCTTTTGAATTTATTCCCCCATGTCGATTAGAGGAGACATGGTGATCTTCTTTTTTTAATGGATTCTTGTATTGCTTCTTTTTCTTGTAGTGAACATTCAAGTTACTTCCAAAATATTTGGGACTTGTGGAAGAAGGAAAATATGACTGGTTTAGATGGGTGGATGGATGAAAAGGATTCAAGGGTATGCATCTATGTTGATCTTGAGGAAAGATAGGAGATGGAGGGATGTAAGGACCTAAGATGGATGACGAATTAGGAGAATTAGGAGGGGAAAGTGAAGGGACATAAGGGCCCAAGATGGAAGGAAGACATGAAGCCCTTATTATTGGTGGAGGAGGTCCAAGGATGGACATGGAAGACGCAAAAGGATAATCATTAAGTTCATCAGCATCTATATGACAACCAAGGATATCGGAATCTTTAGAGTGAGCATTAGGATTTTCAATAGTATCATGAACATCTTGAATAGGAGAAACTTCATTGATAGGATCATTCAAAGCTTGCGAAGATTTAGGAAGAGTAGAAAGTGGAAGTGAACATGGAGCGGTAGAACAAGAAGGTGGAAGACTTTGATCTTGACAAGGATCTTTGGATAGCATAAGCACATCATTTTTTTCTTGATTTTCAATAGTCTTAACATTAGCAGTAACAACACCATTTTTAATAACCTTAATGGAAGTATCATCTTTGGAGAATGCAAGTGTAGTAAGGTTATTTTGATTGTCAATAAGCTCAACAGTGTAAGTAGTGGCTTGATCTTTCTTAGGAGAAGATCTAAGACATGGTGGAATGAAGCATAAAGGATCAAAAGAACCATGAAGCAGATCAGAGATGTCATGAAAAGAATTGGATGACATGGAGGGTTCTTGATCTTGATCTTTTTTTATATTTTTTTCTTTATCATTTTTAGAGTCCTCTTGACATGGAGCCACTTCTAAGGACACGGAAGCATGTTGGAATTGTATGGAAGACTTTGGAAGAGGTGGTGAAGGACTAGCTGAAATAGGTATTATAGCAGATGAAGGCTTAGGCTCTTTAGGTTTGACATTATTGAAAGTATTTGCAGCCAAGTGAAGGTTATCTTGAGTATCTTTAAGAGGTGGCCCTTGAGGATAACTATAGGGAACCGCATGGAAAGTCTTAGGATCTTTGTTGGATGAAGGATTTGTGAAAGATTTGGATGACTCAGAAGCTTTAGGAAGTGTGTGGGTATTGGAGGAAGTGGCGGATGGAAGGGGACCATCACAAGACAAAGGTTCAGCATTAACATGATCTTGCTGGAGAGTGTAATATTTATTTTCAGCATGAGAGTTTTTAGACAAGACATGCTCATAGTATCTTTGTTTATAATCAGCATGGAAAGCTTTCTCTTCCTCAATAGAAGTAGATGTATCATATTGTTCACAACAAATATCATAATTTCTCTCAAAATCAGAATCATATGGATCACCATCACAATCTATCCAATAGGATGACCCTTTAGTAAGCCTAAGCACACGATGAGGAGGACTCTTAGGAATAGAGTTGCCATAAGTATTGCTACATTTTCCATCATCATAGTCATCATAGTCATCAAAGGTAGGTGTGTCACTCTTTGTGGAAGAGACATCACAAGGACTATCATGTTGCTCTTTATGGTATGTCTTTTGAAGAGAAGTAAGACTCTTAGGAGAAGTAGAAGAAGAATGAGATCGTGAAGAAGAGGAAATTGAAGACTTAGTGGAAGAAGAAGACTTGGATAATGAGGAATTTGAATAATGTTTAGAAGAGTCATGATAAGATTTGGAAGATGAAGAATGTGAATAGTGTTTAGAAGAATCATGATAAGATCTAGAAGATGAAGAATGATAAGAAGATTTAGAAGATGAAGAATATTTGGATGAGATCATGAGTATGATTCTAGCAAAGGCATCTAATTTAATTGATTTTTCTTTTATTTTTGTCATAAATTCATCACTCATGAGAATTTTGGAGGAACAACTCTTTTTTAATATGTCAATGAGCTCAAGATCATCTATTCTTAAGAGAGGTTCCTTAACAAGGTAGTCAAGATTCATGGTTATAGAAGAGGAGGAATCAAGCATGGAAGAAATGAATAGATGAATAGAAGAAAGTAGACTAGATAATAAGAAGAAAAGAATCAAGAAGAAGAAGAAGAAGAAGAAGAATTTCCCCTGGGAATAGAAGACTTTAGAAGAACATGGGAAATGGAGAAGAAAGAAGAAGACTAAGAGCCATCTTGTGCAATTGATACCATAACATTCATTGAGATGTTGAGCAACATGACAACACCTAGGATCTAAGATTTGGACTAACCAAGGAAGACTGGTAATAGGATGACCTCACAAAATGTCAACACCAAACTAGGATAATCAAAGTTCTCTATTGTCCAAAGAGAAATGAAAAGATAGAAGCAGGGGCTTTACCAACACTATCAAAGAGGTGCTTCAAATCAAAGGGTGACTACCCTTGCACTTTTGAAACAGGAGGTTGGGCTAGGCCAAAATATAATTGAAATTGAGATTAAATGAAAATTATTTGGACAATAAGAGTACGAGAATTTCCCAAGAATGTAGCTCACAATTTTAGAGATAAACTTTCTCACCAAGAACAACCTTCTAATGCAATATTTCTCTTTGGCTAATGTGATACTGATGTTGATCTTGACCAATTTGTGCAAAATTTTGAGTTTTTAAGGTCTAATTTCAAGTTTCTGAATGTGAGGGTGAAAATGTCTGATTTCAATCACAAATTCAACAACAATTAGACAGGTTTGCAAACAGTAGGGGATCAAACATGTCTTCAAACACTTGAAACAAGGGCAAAAGCAACCTTGCTAAGACAAACACTTGTGATATCAGAATTGAAAAAGCACCCTATGAATGCTACCAATTTGTTTGTATGTTGAAAATGTTTACACTGGCATCACACAATAAAAAATACTTCAAACAATATCTACCTACAAGACAAGGCTCAATACTTACCAACTTAGCCCACAACTTGATGCCCCCTTGCCTCACACCAAGTGGTTGCCCACAAGAGATATTGGCTTTGTTGTGAAAGTGTCAAACAACACACCCAAAGGGACACATATGGTGAGTATCTTGGGGTGATCCGGGTTAGTCCACTTGGATCAATCCTTGCACTAAGAAGATAAGCGGCTAAATAAGGTGGCCTCTAACCTATGGTTCTTAGTAAGGATTTTCGTTCACAACACCCCTCTTGCTCCTCATAAAGGACTAGGACCTCGCGGCCTCAAGAGTACCTTAAGCATTCTTGCTCAATATTTTCCCCATGGTCGCAATCCCATGAGCTACTCACATCAAGCGAAGACAAGTGTTATGTCTACCAAGGTTTTTGGAGTCCTTGATAGCCTTGAGATTATAGTGAGTTGGAATCACTTGCCACCAAGGAAAATGATGACAAGGTTGTCCCCACTTGAGTTGTTTCTCTTGATTGCTCAAGAGCAAACCCGCTAAAGGATTCTAAATCTAAACAAAAAGTGGATCAATTCTTGAGGTTCAAGGTTTTTGGTTCACCATAAGGGTGAAGAGCATACTCCCCTATCTCAAAAATCTCTTCCAAACACACCAAACAAAGTTCATTTACCCTCTTGTTTTCAAAATTCAAAGATGGGTCAAGATTTTCTAGTTCACCAAAATGGTGAAGAGCATACTTCTCCTACCACCCAAGAATTCCTACAACAAGATCTTAAGTGCCTAATAAATGAAACAACTAGTTTTTGCCACACTTAAAAGGAAAGCGAATGAACAAGCAAGATTTTTTTTTTGTTTTTATGCTTGGGCAGCCCTGCAAAAACTGTTAGTAGCCCTCTTTGACATGCGTTCTTTTGACAAATTTCAAGTAATGAGAGCACCTACAACCACAACTTGTTAGACCAACAAGAGTTAGGAGAATCAAAATCCAAAATCTACCAATGATTAGTACATGAAAAATTAGATAATCTGCAAAAATAACTGATCAAATGATAAAATCTGAAAATGAAACCATCATGGTTGGATTAGGCTCAGAAAGACCTTTCCAACGATATATCACACTTAAACTTTTGATACCATTTGCAAAATTTCAAAAAAAAATGGGCACCCATTTCCCAGAGTGCCACGGATTTGAAAACACTGGAAATTTAAAAAAATTTCAAAAAGATAGCTAAGAACCTGAAACTTGCAAGATGGATAAAATAACTCTAAAATAGCTCATTGCCAGGTACAGACACCAATATCGCATGATACTTCACAGTATACTGGGGTCATACTTTTAGTCTGCACGATATTTCGCCTTATGCCAGGCAATATACCTCAGTACTGGTGGGTGATATACTCCAGGTAGGTCGGGTGATAGTCCGTAAAGGGTGAACTATCGCATGATATTTCTCTTCAAGGTAGACGATATTTTTAGCAAGCGCAAAGTATCGCACTGCTATATAAAGATATATCACGTGATATACTGAGAAGTATCGCGTGATATTCTAAGACAGAAAATCAGAACTGCAAAATTTCTGAAAAATAATCCGAAAAATGATGAAAATGCAATGAAACAAAGGACAAAGCCTATCTACTCTGCCCCACGGTGGGCGCCAGAAATGTACACACTAAAAAGGTGCACTTCTATGAACCATTACATGCAAGGTTGCTCAAGAATGAGGCCTCACAAAGCGGCTCATAGCTCTCTATATATGGAGTTGCCAGATTAAAAATTGCTCTCATCTAGAGCTATGAACTCATGACCTTGCTAGTCAAGCACACAATGAGAGATTCAAGTGAAGACAAGGGCAACAATGCCAATATCTCCAAGAATCAAATATGCAATGCAATGCAAGCTATATGATGATGCAATCTAAACTATGAAAGGAAAGTGCAAACTATGCAACTAATCTATGAAAGGAAATAGCAATGGATTACAATGCCTCCTATTTAGACTATGTGAGCTAAATCTATTGCATAAAAGGAAATCTATACTAAGAATGCCATTATCATGCAACTAAGAAAGCAAATATGCAACTAAATGATGAAAGCAACAAGTCTTCAATATCCTCAAAAGCTCCAAATGCACCTAAAACCTGCAGCATAACATTAGCATAAAACATGGTATATGCAAATGAAGGAGAGAGCTCTCCTTTTATAAGAAATGAGGTGAAATGGACCATGGAGATTAAGAGGCAAAAAGTCTTAATCAGCGGTGGAGGTTGAAAGAGGAGCAATCCATGTGCACAAGTATCTTCCAATAGGAAAATAAGAGTTGACTTTATGTCCATATGAGACAAAAAGTGCTTTTTTCCTTTTTATAAAACATGAATAATGCTTTATTTGTGCAACTTAGGATAAGAGGAAAAGTGGGGGCTTTTTATTTAATTAAAAGGGGAGGAAATATTCTTTTTAATCAAATAAAGACTTAGGATAAATGGTTATCCCATGGATAAAAATCCAATATGTGATCGAATTTAAGATTTAATCAAGAAATTGATAATGTTGAAAATATTGATTATTGATAAAAATGATTCAGGATTGATAAATCAAATAAATGGGGCCCAAAGTCTAGGCGACCATTTTAGGGTGCATACAATAATAACACACTATGATGTATGATCTTATTAGAGGATTTATCACTAATAGTTCTCCGTGACCAAACATTCACTATGGGGTTAACATGAAAACAATCAACATTCATTGAATGTCATAATAATAAATAAAGACTATTAAGCCCCACTCAGTTAAGAGATTTATCTGTAGCAATGGTTAGAATGCAATAGTAAATGAGTTGATTCAAATACAACTTCCTTTATAGATTTTTAGATCTATGCTAAGCTCAAAAATACCTCTAGCCAATATAATCTCTTCAATTTCTTTGTATCCTCCAACTCTATTCTTCTCGATTAATTCCTTTCTTTGATGCTCAGTATTGTCTGCATAATTGTTCAGTTCTATCTTTAACCTTTTTGACCAGCTTTGCATGAATGCAACCTCCTCACATACATTCCAGACTTAATTATGAATCTCTTGTCTCCTCAAATAAACATAATAAACCATTTTCTTCTTAGCCATAGAAATTGCCACTTAATCTTCATCATTGATTTTGTTGCTTCAACCTTCCTCAAAACTTGTATCTCAAACACGTATCATTCTCCATCATCCAAACATCCTTGGAATTTTTCATCCATTTTATCTTCATAAAAAACTTTATTTGTAACTTTAAAATCATCCATTATTTGTCTAGCTCATCATCTTTAGTCGACAGTCATATGTTCCATATTATTTCTTTCACTCGGTCAATACTATGATGTGTCAATGACTTATAACTTGATTAACATTGTACTTGGTATGTACTACACTTGCTTGGTGTACACTATTTTCAACTTAGTGTATACTAAGCTCTTCATTTACTGACCACATAAACTTGTACATTCTTGATCTTCAATTCACATCAGAATTATCTAATACAATCAAATCACTAACACAATGTCATAGACTCATCAATAAGTTACCCAATGAATACCATATCCATATCTTCCTCATTCATCTCTTCTTCATGTTAATATCTCATTCCTTCACCATTATTTCCTTCTTCAGAAGTTTTTAACTATCATGATAAGTATAGTTGGAACTAGTTGACATCAATGACAATATAATAACTGATTTAATGTGTCACATATACCTTTGTAGCTCAATGATTGCCTTCACATTCTTCTCTCCAAGTAATCAATCAATTGTCAAACTCTCCCTTTCAAGTATTAAATCAATTGTAGTATAATAATCTCTCCCTTTGGGATTGATGTCAACACAATATAAAATATGTCATAGAATACCAAACATCTCTCTATAACTTTATATTTATGTTGTGACTCGGTAAGCTCTCCCTAGATTATGCATTTAATATGTTTAATCACTACACAACATCATTGTCTCTCCCTGCATGTAATCTCTCTTTGATGTTTCTTGATCATCTCTCTCTGATCTAAATTTTTCATGCAATTTCTCTCCCTTTGACATCAATGCCAAAAAAGAAAATAATTATCTCTATAGTAGCCAAATCAGTATCTCTATTGTTTAGTTCATATTATAGTACCTCACATGTACATATATGAAATTTCAACTTGTCTTCCATCTTTCACAACCTTTGGAATCTCAAAGTGTGAACATCATGCATCAACATCATTAGATCTTCAGAAAAAGTACAGGTTGATGCAACCTCATATCACCTTAGTGACTGTTAGAGAGGGGATGGACCCCTAGTCTAATTCTCAAGTATTCAAATGTGTCCTTCAGTAAGGGTTTAGTAAATATATCAATAAGTTGCTCTTGTAATTTCACATATTCCAGTCTTACTTATTTTTCTTGAACTTTCTCCCTTAAATAGTGATACTTTATAGATATATGCTTTATCTTTGCATGCATCACTAGATTCTTAGAAATATTAATAGCACTAGTGTTATCACAATAAATTATCACTAGATCAGTGATCTCCTCATTCATACCTTCCAATATTTTCTTTATCCATGCAATATTTGAACAATTTGCAGTACCAACAGCATATTTTGCTTCAGCAGTGGACTGAGAAATGCATCTTTGTTTCTTACTTATCCAAGTTACCAATCTTTCTAATAAAAAAATGCTCCACTAGTAGTGCTTTTTCTAGCATCAATGTTTCTAGCCCAATCAACATCTATGTTAAATTTTAGTTCAAAATTGCATTCTTTCTTATACCATAGTCCATAAATTTTAGTATTCTTCAAGTATCTCAAAATTCTTTTCACAATAGTCATGTGTGATTCTTTAGGATTAGCAAAAAAATCTAGCTACAATTCCAACCACATGTGCAATATCTGGTCTACTATGCACAACATACGTCAATTTTCCTATCATTGATCTATACAAAGTTTGATTTAACTTAGTTGACTTGTCATCCTTTGTTAGCTTGCATATAGTTACAATAGGTGTACCAAATGGTTTTGAATCTTCCATACCAAATGTCTTCAACACTTATTTGATGTATTTAGATTGTGTGATGTATATACCTTCCTCCTATTGTAATATTTGCAATCCAAGAAAAAAATTGATCTTACCAAACATTGACATTTCAAATTCTTTTTTAATTTTATCAATAAAAGTTTTTCTTAAATTATCATGTCCTTCAAATATGATATCGTCAAAAAATATTTTAGCAATAAGAATCTTATCATCAATTTCACATTTCAAATACAAATTGTTGTTGTCACTTGCTCTAACAAATCCAATTCTTATGAGATATGAATGTAGTCTTTCATACCATGCTCTTGGTGCTTTTTTCAGTTCATATAATTACTTGTGCAACTTACATACCACATTCCTCTGATTTGGATCAACAAAACCTTTAGGTTGTTCAATGTATACCTCTTCCTCAAGTATCCCATTCAGAAATGCAGATTTTACATCCATCTGATATACCTTAAATCCTTTGTAAGCAACATATACAAGAAATATTCTTTCTCCTTCAAGTCTAGAAATGAGTGCAAAAGTTTATCCATAGTCAATTCCTTCTTCTTGTGCATAACCTTTGCAAACCAATATTTCTTTGTTCCTTGCTACATCTCCATTCTCATTCAATTTTTTTTTGAATATCTATTTGGTTCCAATCACTTTTTTGTCTTTAGGTCTGGGTACCAATGTCCATGTTTTATTTTTCTATATTTTCTCAATTTGTTCATTCATTTCCTTGATCCATTCATCATTTTCTAATGTATCTCTAACATTTTTAGGCTCAAATTTACAAACTAAACATGTTTTGTTCCTTAACTTACTTCGTGTCATCAATTCTTCTCTTTTGTCTCCAATTATCTTATCTTGTGGATGGTGTCTTCTCACATACTTTGCAAGTATAGGTTCAAATTTTTGTTCTTCAATGTGTGTTGGAAATTTGGTTGAGGTATGTACATATGGAAACATATGTTACCTATGAAGATCTCATAAGCTGGAAGGTAAGTATGCAAGATCACAGACTAAAATTGTCTAAGTATGAAACAATGTTTTTGACAGAGCACCCGATACAGTTTGTTTTGGCGACGTTCACTGGAGCATGATCAGAGTTTGCGTAGTTGAACATAGACTCTATGGTATCTAAGGATACCCCATCTCAATGCGCAAAAGAGTATGGATAGTACAGAAAAATTTATGATTGTTTTACCGATGACAGAGTACAACTGACAGAGCAGTTTTGAAGACAAAACTAGTAAATGAATTAAGGGATTATTTTGCTTGTCAAAATAATGACTTTATATTATAAAGAGATGACATCCTAGATGTTTACTCTTGGATAAAGATATGCAAGACAACAGGAGAAAGATATTATGTTTGTATCTTGTATAAATAAAGATGTACCAAACATACTTGAAATGTAACATGTAATATATGTAACTTGTGATAGTTGTATATTGTGATAGTAGTGAAAGTTGTTGATGTGAAGTTGTAAGCAGTACCATATTGTAATCAGTAAACATTTGTATTACTTGTTTGGGTAGTGAGCTCATCTGGTAATCAAGTTTTGTATCTACAACTCCTAATAGGGTTGAGGCTTCTAACAAGGCCTATAGTCCCTTAACTAGGACTGATACACTATATGATTGTAATAGGCTCCTAACAGGGTCAACATCCTTAACCAAATATCTTTTGATTAGTGGATCTTTGTGGGTAGCATCCCCACTGGGGTTTTCCCTTGGCCAGGGTTTCCTTTAGAACATATCATGTGTTATGAGTTCTTTACATTTACTGTTATGTATGCTATTTAGTTTCTTATGCTTTAAAGTAATCTGTTATATCCATAAGTGGGCAAAAGTAAAAGTTTTTGAAATACTGATTCACCCCCCCTCTCAGTATTTCCTATTTCTAACAATTGGTATCAGAGCACAGTTACTCGGAGAAGAAACATTCAAGGAAAGCCTAGCAGCTTGAGTAAGATCTCTATGGATATGGATCAATTACAAAAGAATCTTGAAGAAGCTCTTGAGAAAATTGATATGCTTACTGATGAAAGAAACACTTTGAAAAGAAAGTATGATGATGCAAAGAATCTTATTGAAAAATTGAAAGGTAAGATAGAAGATCTAAAATCTAAGAAGGAATTTGAAATTCTTGTTGAAGATTGTGATGATTTAGAAAAAGAAAATGTGATCCTTCAACATGAATTGAAGATAGCAAATCTGAAGCTTAGCTTGAAAGATGGAAATGGAAATTTGAGATCTGCGAATGAAAGTTTAAAGAATGAAAATGAAGATCTGAAATCTAAACTTGGCAAGGTAACATCTGAATTTGATAAAGTCAAATTGCAGTATGATGAACTTGAAAAATATAACAAAATTGTGAAAGGTGAATTGACTCAATCCAAACAACAACTTGAGAGGCTATATTCAAATAGTGAAAAGATTGATAAGCAAGTATTGTATGGAAAACCATTCTATGAAAAAACTGGTCTTGGATTTAACATATTGAAGATAGTTATTGAAAGCAAGAAACCAGATTTGAATGAATGTGAAAGTAGTGAAGAAAAGAAGTTACATGAGAACAAATCTGAAGATGCACCTAACCAAGAAGAATCACTGAAGTAAGAAGATGCACTGAAGCAAGAAGAACCACTGAAGCAAGATGAATCATCCAAAGGTATGCAAAGAGAATTCAAAGGTAGATGTTTTTCTTGTAATACTATTGGTCATATGAAGAGAGATTGTACAGGTAAACAATTCAACCTCTTAATGGATATTGTTATAATTGTCATGGTTTTGGACATAGAGCTATTGAATGTAGAAGATCTAAAGTTATTGAGAATAATTACAATAGTAGAATGCCTAGAAATACTAACAATGCAGATCAGAGATCAACTAAAGACATGAAAAGAGGAAATGGAATAGTATGTTTCAGATGCAACAAAATTGGACATATTGCTAGAAATTGTAGGACACAAATCAATCAGCAAACACCTAGATATGGAACCAATGGAATCACTTGTCAGATATGTAACAAGATTGGACACACAACAAGATTTTGTAGAATGAAAAATGGAGGTTATCATCATAACCCTAACCCTAGAAACTATGCAAGAAGAAATGAAAATGCAGGAAACAAAAAGAAAGGTTGTTGTAGCAATGAAGATGAAGTAAAATTTGTTAAAGGCATAGATCAAGGAGGTATATTTAGAATTGAAGGTAATCAGGAAGGTAATGTATCTGATGGTAAGAATGAGTCTTTACCTAACCCTTCTTTAAGCACTTAAATTATGTAAATTTCTGTAGTTTAGGAACTTAGAATTAGTATAGAATTAGATTTTGAATGAGTTAAGTTTTGCACAGTTAAATGAAGGTTTGTTATGTTATACTAATGCTATGGTTAAGTGCACAAAAAGAAATATTGGGTTTTGCAAGGTCGCAAGAAGATTTAAGGTTGCAAGTTTACAAAATCATCTTTTTGGCATTTTAGTGGCAAAATAATTGAATGCGATGTCAGATCAAGTAAATGCTAAGTATTAAAAGATTGAAATCAAAGTTATTGTGATTATCAAGTGATTAGAAGTTATTTGGAAGCAAAGAAAGAAGTTTGGAAGTGATTTGCAAAAGTTTGAAGCGTTGATCAAGCGAAAGCCCTAATTTTGTGAATTTAAGGTATTTATCCGACCAAGATCTTGAATCAGCTTAAAGTAATTAGATATAATCATGGATGTATTGTTGATTCACAACATCAAGGATAAGAACATACCTAGAACTAAGAAAGATCCAGTTGAACCCTCAGAAGGAGATGCTAGTTTAGCCTTATCATCTGTACCAGACGAAGTTCTTCCTTTAGATAATGTTAAAAGTTATCTTGGATGCAAGTATGAAACCTTAAGGGAGAGTGATTTTAATGGTGAATATAAGAAATTGTACAACATGGATATGTCAGTGAAACAAGGTTATGAACATCTAGAAAATAATGAAATAATTGAGTACTCTATGAAATATGAATTTGATGACGAGGAGTGTACTAAGATCATTTTGAGTAGGATACATAATGGTAAATTTTGGTTAGAAGATAGAGTTATAGACATAACTGCAAACCTAATTCATGATGTGACTGGATTATCAAAAGTTGGTACAATTCCACTGAATGAGAAAAACATGAGAAAGATTGTGATTGAAAACACCGGTTCAGTATACAATGGCAGAGGTATAGTCATTAGTAAGATTAAGCAAGATGATGTAAAATACTTGTGTAAGATTTTGACAAAAAAATTTTGTGGAAGCTCTAGAGAAGATGATATGCCAGTAGGTATGGTACACATTGCTTATTTGGTGTGTGTGGAGAAGAAGCCTATGGATATGTGTGAAATTCTAAGAATATAGTTGTTTGAGAATTTGGAAAAGATAAAGAAAGCTAAATACACTCACTTTAGGTATTCCTCATTGGTTACTTACATGTTCTTCCACCTGCTAAGAAGATTTCCTTACACTATTGAATGGAATGATGGTGAGAATACTATGGCAAGAATCAATAAATTTTACATGAAACATCTTATTGAGAAGGTTAATGATAGTGCAAAGTTAGTGTTGAAAACTTTTCAGAACATTGTGGTAAATAGATCAAGAATTCCTCCATCCCTAGTTGAGAAATACAAAGATGATATATGTTTTATGGTTGATACTAATTTCACTTACATTGAGATAGTAGAACCTAGACATGAATTCATAGACCCTCTTGGCTATGAAATCTCTAAAGTTGAAACAAAAGGATATGTTAGTAGATTTTTGAAAAGTAAATTTGGTGCTCATGGCAATAGATTTGGAACTTATGATGAAAACTTTGATTCAGCAAAGACACTTAAGGAAGAAAAACAATCAAAGAAGAGAGTGGAGTCTACAATAAAGAAAATTCTAAAATAATTAGGTATGAGTGAGCAGGAATTTGATATTACAAGAAAGACTACAGAAGCAATAAGGAAAAGTGAGATACTATCAGTCCCACCTTTGGCATCAAGTGCAGAACCTATTCAAGTTAAGGTAAAGGTTGAAGAACCTGAGAAGGAACAAGAAATTAGTCAGACAAAGAAACCCTTTTCTTCAGCACCAAGCAAAAGAATGAAGGAAAGTGCTTCAGGACTAGGTAAAAGACAAAAAATAATTGTTCCACCAGTACCTAGAAGAGTTGCAGAGATAAAAGATGATGAAGTGAAAATAAAGAAGAAATCATGGAAACCAAGGATACAAAGAGTTAATGAAGATATAATGCAGCATGGAGAATTTACCAAAATGAACAAATACTATGATTTATATGGATCCTCTGACAGATTAAATCTAGAGAGTGCAATGGTTACACATATGATTTTGACAAACAAGAAATTTGATACTATTCATGGAAAGATACCAGAAGATTTGTACAATAGACTTGCGAGAAGAAAGATGAGAGCACAAGAAGAAGATACTAAAATGAGAGAGAATGTGATTAGAAAGTTCTGTGAGATAAGAGATGATGACCACCTTAAACAAATCCTCAAGCCACTTGAAACCCTATTAAGAACCAAAAGAAGAATTATACAAATAATGGGAGGTCAGTATGAAAAAGTAAAGACTGAAACTGAACAGGCGGTTGTGCAAGTGCTAGCAAACTTGGTAGTAGGAAAAGATAGCAAAGATCAATCAGTTGCAGAACTAGCAGAGAAACAGAGTTCAGAACAAGTAGAGGCAGCAACAGAGGTAGTTCAAGTTGAAGATATTCCCTCTTCTTCTATAAACATTGGCACAGAATCGATGGACATTGAAGGAACAAAAGTTACTTTAGATTCAGATGATGTGGTACTCAATAGTTTGGATAACATTGTTGACAATTTGGTTTTGGGAGAGCAAGAAAAGAGTATTGAAATAGAGACTACTCAAACTGAAGTGCAAATGGAAATAGAGGCCCATACACCTACTGAACCACAAGAAGACATCAGTCTTACTCCTAAGATTGGAAAGGAGAAAGGAATAGGAACATTGATTGAAGATTTGAGCAAGGAAGTTGATGACGATGATCAATTAGAGTTGATCACTTCTTTGAACAAAATTATTGGAAAGAACAAGAAAGTTAAGAATTTGGAAGGTAGTCTGAAAGATTTGACTGAGAAGCTACAAAGTGTTATATATACAAAAGTCTTTGATTCAGATCCACTTGAAAGAGAACAGATGGTAATTAATTCTTTTGATGTTGAGCTCACTAATTTGACTGATATTGCTAAGGTTAAGGCTCAGGTAGCTTATGAAGCTGAGATGTTGCAGAATATAAGTCAGAATATCAAAAATGACATTGACAGCCTTGACAGACACATTAAGAACTTAAGGAAACATCTTGAGACTGGAAAGTGTTTGTACATTTAGTGTACAAAATCTGAAAATATTTTAATTGAGGAAGAGAAGAAGATAAAAGAGAAGCAAGATGAAATTGTAGTAGAGACAAACTCTTTGGCCAGCCTAAACATAAAGATCAGTATAGTTGAGAAAAAGATCAGAAAATTATGTGATGAGATAAGGACTTTGAATGATGAGAAGAACAAGAAAATTATCACAATAAACATCTTGAGAGAGCATGTCTCAATCAAGTTGACTATAATAGAAGAGCAGCTAGAAGAATGTCTTACTACTAAGACATCATTTTAGAAGTGCAAATTTGAATCCCTTCAAGCCTATCAGATTGTAGCATACAGATTGAGTACTTTACTCAATGTAGCAGAATCAATAAAGAAGGCATGGGAGAAAGATTTTGAGACTTGGAAGATAGATTTTGTAGATTGTGTGGCAAGCCTACTGGCTTTGCAATAAGACAGTAAGGTAAAATTTTTGACACAATTTTGTATATCCCTTTCCACCTTTATTTTGTCATTGTTGTCAAAGGGGGAGAGATACTTAGAAAATTGTCTATATATATGATAAGGAAGGATACTCATAGGGGGAGTTCTATGGAGTATTATGAAGTGTTATAGATTATGTGTATATTTTGAGGAGATATAAGGATAGTATACTTATTTTATACTATGGCCACAATTTTGATACAAATTTTGAGATTTTGACTTGTACACTTAGCCAATTTTCTCATATGTTGCCACCAATGCCAAAGGGGGAGATTGTTGGAAATTTGGCTGAGGTATGTACATAGATGTTGTCATTATGGAAACATATGTTCCCTATGAAGATCACATAAGCTGGAAAGTAAGTATGGAAGATCGCAGACTAAAATTGTCTAAGTATGAAATAATGTTTTTGACAGAGCACCCGATACAGTTTGATTTGGCGACGTTCACTGGAGCATGATCAGAGGTTGTGTAGTTGAACATAGACTCTATGGTGTCTAAGGATACCCTATCTTAGTGTTCAAAAGAGTACAAATAGTACAGACAAAGTTATGATTGTTTTACCGATGATAGAGTATAGCCGACAGAGCAGTTTTGAAGATAGAACTAGTAAATGAATTAAGGGATTATTTTGCTTGTCAAAATAATGACTTTATATTATAAAGAGATGACATCCTAGATGTTTACTCTTGGATAAAGATATGCAAGCTGATAGGAGAAAGATATTATGTTTGTATCTTGTATAAATAAAGATGTACTGAACATACTTGAAATGTAACATGTAATATATGTAACTTGTGATAGTTGTATATTGTGATAGTAGCGAAAGTTGTTGATGCGAAGTTGTAAGTAGTACCATATTGTAATTATTAAACATTTGTATTACTTGTTTGGGCAGTGAGCTCATCTGGTAATCAGGTTTTGTATCTACAACTCCTAACAGGGTTGAGGCTTCTAATAAGGCCTATAGTCCCTTAACCAGGACTGATACACTATATGATTGTAATAGGCTCCTAACAGGGTCAACATCCTTAACTAGATATCTTTTGATTAGTGGATCTTTGTGGGTACCATCCCCACCGGGGTTTTCCCTTGGCTAGGGTTTCCTCGAGAACATATCATGTGTTATGAGTTCTTTACATTTACTGTTATGTATGCTATTTAGTTTCTTATGCTTTAAAGTAATTTATTATATCCATAAGTGGGCAAAAGTAAAATTTTGTGAAATACTGATTCACCCCCCCTTCTCAGTATTTCCTATTTCTAACAATGTGTTCTCCACTTGGTGCATGATCATTACCTTCATCACTAACTATTTGTTGATGCTTGGTTTGTAAATAATGTTCCTCAATAGCATTATTATATTGCATGGTAATGCCAGATTGTTGCTCGGGTAGAGTTTCAAGTTCTTCAATATAATAAATATACCATAGTCTTCAACTTCCTTTTTTCTTTCTTCATCATTCTTTTATGCAAACTTATAAACTCTCACATTTGCACTTTCAATAATTTTGGTCCGTAGCCTTGTTCAAACATTTATATGCCTTGATTTTAGTAGAATATCCTAGAAATATCTATTCATCACCTTTTGAATCAAATTTTCCATTTTTATCATCTTTTAGAGTGTAACATGTACTTCCAAATATTTTGAAATAACTCACATTAGGTGTGTAACCATACCATAAGTCATAAGATGTCTTATTTGATTCTTTCTTTAGTTGACTCGGTTCAATGTGTTAACAACAATATTGACTGTTTCTCTCCAATACATTTGTGCAACATCTTTTTTAATCATCAGTGTTCTACCAAAATCAACAATTGATCTATTCCTTCTTTCAACAATTCCATTCCACTGGGGTGTCCTTGGTGCATATACCTATCTCTTAATTCCATGCTCATTACAAAAATTAGTGAACTCATCAGAAATAAATTCACCACCTCTATCTGATCTCAAGTATTTTAGTTCCTTACCACTTTCTCTTTCCACTTTTTCTTTTTACCATTTAAACATTTTGAAAGCTTCATATTTTTCTTTAAAAAAAATGATAGTCATCATCCTAGAGAAATCATCAACAGATAAGATAAAATATCTATCTGCATAATAACTCTGAGTTCTCATTCAACGACACAAGTTAGTATGAACTAGCTCCAAAATAGCATTAGATGAGTAATGTTTTCTTTTGAAACTAGACTTTGACATCTTACCCATTTAGCATTGTTTGCACATTACATGGTTAGGTTTAGATATGCTCGATAAACCTCTAACTTTCTTTTTCTTACTGATCTTAACCATGTTGTCAAAGTTCACATGACATAACCTTTTGTGCCATAACCGTACATCTTCATTTTTAGCCAATAAACAAGAAGTTTCAGCATTGTCCAGATAGAATAAGTTACCTTTTGATTGTTCACCAACACCAAACAATTTTCAAGCTTCATCATAGATTTTCACATTTCTATTCTTAAATGCAACTTGGTGACCAATGTTATTTAGTTGTGTTACACTCAATAGATTATAGTTAAGTCCTTTCACCCAATATGTATTCTCACATCTGATCTTATTATTCAATAATATAGACCCTTTTCCTTTTACTTGACAAGGTGTATCATTTCCCATTTTTACAGATCCACCATTATAATGTTCAAGATATTCAAATTTCTCTTCATCATCACCAATCATATGATGTTTGTAGCCACTATCAATAATCCAAGTAGCATTCTTGCTAACCTTAGAAATAAGTGTTGTTTCAACATACCTTTATTCTTCTTTGGAATCTTATTTCAATGCAACAAATAACACTTCTATGTCTTCATCAGTTTTGGTCTCGGTGTCATCATCTTCATCTTCAACTAGGTAGCACGCCTTCTTTCCTTCATCTCTATAGTCTTAGTTGTCTCTATAGCCATACTATCGGTTACCTCTATGATTGTGGTAATCTCTTCTATCATTCTTCCTTTCATTAGATATTTCACTTTTTTTCTCATCATCTTTCCTCTTAGGACATCTTGTAGCAATATGACCAATCTCTTTGTATTTAAAACACACCCAGAGTAGTTTACCTCTATATATTCCTTTTCCTTTTTGTAGTCTTCTAGCTATTAATGCTTCAAGTTCATCAAGCTCATCCTCTTTAGCTTCACTTTCACTTTCATTTCTTATCTTATGTCCACTTCTTGACTTTCCAATTTTTACAGATGACATAAATGCAGATTCTTTCATAGGTAAAATAATGTTTTCATACTTATTTAGCTCAAATGCAGTCAATCTACCGATTAAACTATCAAGTGAAATATTATTTCCAGGAGATTCTCTCATTGCATGAATTGAAGAGATTCTAATAGCATAGCCAAGTAATGTAATGTTCTGAGAATTTTACTTATCACAATATCTTCATCAATAGTTCCATGTGTTAGGAATGGGAACATTGAGAGGGGGGGGGGGGTGAATTAGTGTTCACTGTATTTAATCTTTTTTCTTTAATCTTTAATCTTAACTTGAATGCTTAAGTACTAAAATGAACATCAACATAAATAAGAAACATGAACACAACACATAACACCAATATGGTTATGGGGAAACACAAATAGGAAAAAACCTCGATGGGAATTAACACCCACTAATATTCTGTACTAGTATTTTATGATCCTTGTTAGAAGATCCTTAACCCTATTAGGAGTTGCTTTATAATGTATTTAGTATAGTGATCTTGTCAAGGATCAGACCCTGTTAGGAGTCTTTTACAATAACCCTATTAGGGGTGTGGACACACTATCCTAGAGCTCATTTCTCAAGTGGTGAAGGCTACAACCTTCTGATCTCAGATACACACTATATCTGCTGGATGAACTGTCACTATGACACTGCTTGTCTGATTAGTTCCTTTGATGTGCTAATGCTTTGAACTCTTGCAAAGCTCTAATACATCCTATCAACTCTTCACACACTTCTTCTCTTCTTATCTCAACTCTCTAACAACTCTCATACCATTACAATAGCGCATCTAATATTTATATGCACATACAAAACAATTAACTAGGTCGACCCTTTAACTGATTACATACAATGCTTCCAATTGAATTGGCTCAAGAATGTTTACAAAAAAAGTTAATTACATGTATACAAACTAGTTACAATAGGCACATAGCCTTTACATCATAGAAATATAACCGCTAATCAAAATGCCAACAGTCGGCTGCTTGCTCTGTTCTTCTCTGACATTCACTGTCTATGCAACTTGAACTCTCTGTATCTTCCTCATACTGAATCCTCTAATAATGCAATCTTAGATGTAGAATGAATATGATATTATCAACTTAACTTCTAGGGCACATACCATAATTCTATCATATGCATGTGCGCTAATGCTCTGACCTTCAGGTACTCTGTATATTGTCCAGTCTTCAACACTTAGCCAATTTCTGATCTTCTTATTATAAGCGCTGACTCCAAAACATCATATGACTTTGTTGCCATAGTGAAAACACTATATTAAGTCATATACACCAGTATAGTCAACTTGCCAACAATCTCCCCCTTTGTCATTGATGACAACAAAGGAATATGGCAAAGTGACTATCCCTTAATACAAAAAATGCTTAATCATATTCTATCTTATATCTCTCTTATATCTTCTTACTATACATTTTATTTACATAGCTATAGCTCCATATTCTATACATACTCCCCCTTTGACATTAATGACAAAGGTGTTATAAAATTGAATCTGTACAAGTACTTACACTAAAAGTACATCCAGGTATGCAATCTATAAATTGTGGATCTCTTGCTTGCAAAATGCAATCAATGCATTGATTGTTTGGAGATGGGCGCATAAGGCATAATAATTTTTTTCCATCTTCTCCAAATCTAAACTAGTACCTTAATCATATGTCACCATGGTCTCATCAATATCCTTTATATTTTGATTCAGCACATCTAGGGAGGGCACAAGAGCATTTCTAAGCGGAGTCTGCCTAACCCTTATCCTTAACATCTCCTTTTCTGCCTTCTCAATTTTGTCAATCTATCCCTGATATACATTGTTACACATCTTTATATAAATAGAGGGATCTTATACTAAATTCCTCACCTTTTCAGTAATGGCCTCTACTTCTTGGATCTTCTTAAATTGGTCATCAGTTAACTTATCTTGATCCATACAATCAACAATAATTTTTCTTCCTTTTGCTGCAAACTCTTTCAAAGTTGCTTGTCCAAATTTGAGTGAACTTAGGTCAAGTGAAAAGTTACTGACCAATTCACTTAGCCTTTTCTTTCTATAATTCTCTTCTGCAACTTGAGATGCAGATTCTTCCAAGCTAGCAAAGTTAGTTTTAAAAGCTGTAAGGATGTTGCTAACATCATCAACTATACTGACCTTGGCCACTTTCTTGTTTGAAGCCAATAGGCTATTCAATATGTTCATTGACTCCAAAAATAAGGGATTTCTCATAACTTTTTTCTCTTTGGCTTTTTCCATAGCTAAGACACTGATCTTGATCAGGTCTTCTTCTACCCATGAATCCAAACTAGTTGTGTCAGGTGTCAAACTTGACAACAATGAAGCTGAGTATACTGGAGTGATAGGAGTACTATCCATTACTTCCTATTTGACTCTTATTGTCATTTCAATAGATGACTTATCTATTGGTTCAATTTCTTTTATCTCTACTTCTCCTTTTTGTTTTTCTACTTCCTTTTCCTTTTCTTCTTCTTTTTCTATCTCTTTTTCTTTTTCTTCTTCTTTCTTTTCTGTCACATCCTCAATCAGTACTTCTTGTTGACTAGGAGGAGTGTTGCTACATAGATTTTTAGCCTCTTGAGTGCTTACAAAGGCTTCTTCAAACTTGTCCAAATCCATGTCTATGGCCACCATAGTAACTTTTACATTATCAATAAAAATTGAGTCATCCTTGAGCGTCTCTGACATGGGCACAAAATTATCTGCCTCTGATTGTATTTCAACTGTAGGCATTAAGTCTTGGGGACCTATCATAGGTACATTAGTGGGCTCTACCATGTTGACTTCCTTAGTGGGAACTTGAGCTGTAGGTGCAGTAGATGGGTACATGTGCCTATTCATGAAGACCTTCTCAAATGCCTTCTCTATTTCCTTAGCAACCAATTCATAATTCTTGTCCATTATGTGTAAAGTCCTTAATTTGGTTCTTAGATGTGGCTTCACTAGTTCTAACAACAAAGATTTCTCCTCTAAAGAACATACTAGAAGGGTTTCATCTAAGATCTTTTCTCTTATCCTTAGATCCTCTTTAATAGCTTATCTTTTTAGGAATTCTAATATGTTCCATATATTATCTGGAATCATAGTTTTCAGTTCTAGGACTATCTTTTTGAGCTTCAACATATATTTGACAATCATTCCATGAATTTATGACTTGTCAATTTCACTATACTTCTCATAGAACTTTCCTACTTGATCTATCCCACCTTCATCAATAATCCTTATACTCAACACACTTAAACTAGGTTTGAAGCTTACTTCTAGAGGTGCTTGAGTGTTCTTCCTATTCCTTGTTACTCGCAAGGATGGATGATTGGTGCTAATCTCTTTCTTCTTCTTAGGCATTTCCTTATACTTAGGAGGAGCAGTAAGGTCAATAGTTACCTTGGGTGCAGAAGGGGTATCATCTGTTTTACCCTTTAGATCATTAGATTTCTCAATTTTCATCTTTTTCATCTTTAGATCATCAGATTCTATCTTTGTTGTAGTTGCGCTCTCTATTTCCAAAGCAATATTCTCTTGCCTTGCTTTGTCTAGGTCTTTTTGAGATACTCCATGAATTCTCAAGATCTCTAAAGTAACCTTGGCAACTTTTCTTTTTGTTGCTACTTTGTTCAATACTGCATCAACTTCTCTTGACCTTTCTTCATAAGTCCCCCATCTAGGTTCATTAGGGTCTTTAGGTGTTGATAGTAGTATTTTTGCATAAGCTTCCAAGATTTGTCCTCAACTTCATATCCAAGTGGATGGATCCACTTTGTTCTTGGTTCAATGACCTCCATAAAAGTTGTATTAGTTTCAACCACAAAACAAATGATGTCCTTGTATTTCTCTACAATTCTCTCTGGTATTCTATATCTCATCTACATCTTGATTTTGAATGTTTTCAATTCTAGCTCCATGTAGTCTTCCACTGAACTATCAGTAGATGCCTTAAGGGATATTTGAGGCATTGTAGGAATATATTTGTCTAGGTATAGATCTAAAACCTTTCCAAGTATATGAAAGTACATGTAAATGATAAAAGACCCAAACCTAAATATTTTGGTCTTGTCATGTTTGATGGCCTTAATTTTGTCTATTATTTGTGTTCGTAAGATCTCGCACAAATTGAACTCTCCATTTTCTCTGACAATTCTTATTACTACAAGAATAGTGGCCGCAGATACACTATTCACCCTGTTAGTGTGCTAAAACTTGTACCCAAGTATCATAGATATCAATTTGATGTCCTTCTCCTCTATAGGCTCAATAGTCATTCTGTGCCTATCACTTCTTGACTTGCATGACTGTTCTACTTTTTTCCTCACATCCTTACCCACTAGAAGAATGACGCCTACCTTAGAAAGGCCTGTTATCTCATGAATTAGGTCTCCTGTGATTCTTATTGGGACTTTTCCTATCCAAAATAGGTCATCATGGATTCTTCTCAATAGGATCTTGATCCATTCTAATTTGTAAAACTCATGTGCCATAGAAAATTCAATAATGGGATGATTCTCTAACTACGCATACTCATCCATGAAGGTTTTATCAGGCTTCATCATTGTTTCCATGTGGATTCTTATTCTATCCAAACCTAATGGTTCTTTCTTACAATATATGTATGCTCTGATATGTTCCACGTGCATAACACCCATGGGAGTGTGGGAGAATGCACCTTCTAGGTCGTCTAGTGTGGATTTAAACAGATGCCTTTTAAACACATATCTCTTCTTCTCCACCACATTAAAGTCAATGGGAGTAGCCATTACTTACTTGTATATCACTTTCCAAGTAATCTCAAAAGATTCTAAATCAGTGTGATGAACTAGGGTTTTCACAACTGATCAAATGTATTGTCAATCACTAGTGAATCAATCTACAATCCTTCACAACCAAATGCAAGGGCTCCTTTTCTCACCAATTGCTCTCAACTTGAATGCAATGAGAGATCTACAAAATTCTATGTACTTTAAAGTAGGAATTCTGCCATTAATGCTTGCCATGTAAACCAGACTGTCACTGAAAATTTATAACTTTCATTCTACAAATAATTTGCTAGTGTGCTCTTTCACATAGGTTCATCTAGTCTCCAAAAGATTAATTCCAAAGGTGCATACTCTGAGAGTGATTATACCAACTATGTAGGGGTCTAGAGCTAAATTAGCTCCCCCTATAACCCTGAGGGCCATTCATCCAGATGTAGAGGGTGCATCCATTGTGGATGCATCTTATAGATTCTCATCAACCTTATACTTCTTTGCTTCTGACCAAATCAAGCTCACATCCTATGAAGCTTTCACAAACTTCACTTCTCCTTCGATATCCAATATTGTTTCTTTTGGTTTTTTAGGGCTTTCCTAACTTTGCGTCCTTGATCTACAAAACTTTGAGATGTGTCCAGCCTTGTTACAAGAGTGAAAAATGATTGGAGGCCTTATATTCCTCAGTGCATTGACATAGGTTACCATTCTACACTGTCTAACTAAGTGACCTTTATAGTTACACATCTAACATGTAACATTCTGAGAACTTCTTACATTTGACTGATTATGATTTCTCTAATTATACCAAGTCTTATTTTTCTAACTTGTCTTACAATTCATAGCTCTATGACCAAATTTATTGCATGAATAATAATAACCATTAAAAGGCCTTACCTCTGTACAGTTCCTTGGTATATGTCCATGCTTGTTACATGCATAACAAGTATGGTCTACTAGCTTGCACTCATTCTTAGGTGGTTCAACATTATCTTTAGTTTGATCTTCAATCTTCTTAGTATCAGTAGAGTCTTTTTGTGCTTTCATTCTTGCTTGCATGTTGTTAATCTAGTTTTGTACTTTATTGTATCCAATGCAACTAGTATCTCCTTTAAGTCTTCTTGCATACAACTGAGACTCTCAAATTAGAACTGGTGTGTAATTTATCAATGTGATTCTTTGCCTCTTTCAATTTAGATTCCAAGCTTTCTTTGTTGTTCCTTAGCTCCAAGATTTCCATGTTTGCTTGCCTCAATTCTTCATTCAGTTGAAGGTTCTCTTTGATCTGTTCATCAAAGACTTCCTGATTGTTAGTCAACTTGTCATCCAATTCTTCAATCTGTTCTTTCAAGGATGAATTTTCTTCATTGAGCTTTTTGATCATAATCCCTAAATCACTAGTAGAGAATTCTTTCAATTCTTTTCTTATCCTTTTGATGACTGTTTGAGCATCACTAATTTTTTCTTTTAGTTCCTCAATTTCTTTTTTAGATCTGTCCATGTCTTCAAGAGAAGCTTCAAGATTTCTTTTTAGATGTTTCATTTCTACTTTGTCCATTATCTCCTCAAGTGGTTAAAATTCTTTGCTAAGGACTAGATCTTTGATACCAATTTTTAAGAATGGGAACACTGAGAGAGGGGGGGGGGGGTGAATCAATGTTCACTGTATTTAATCTATTTTGCTTTACTCTTTAATCTTAACTTGAATGCTTAAGTACTAAAATGAACATCAACATAAATAAGAAACATGAAAACAACACATAACACCAATATGGTTATAGGGAAACCCAAATAGGTAAAAACCCCGGTGGGAATTGACACCCACTAATATTTTGTACTAGTGTTTTATGATCCTTGTTAGAAGATCCTTAACCCTGTTAGGAGTTTCTTTACAATGTATTTAGTACAGTGACCTTGTCAAGGGTCAGAATCTATTAGGAGTCTTTTAAAATAACCCTATTAGGGGTGTGGACACATTTTCCTAGAGCTCACTGCTCAAGTGGTGAAGGCTACAACCTTCTGATCTCAGATACACACTATATCTACTGGATGAACTGTCACTATGACACTGCTTGTTTGATCAGTTCCTTTGATGTGTTGATGCTTTGACCTCTTGCAAAGCTCTAATACATCCTATCAACTCTTCACACACTTTTGATCTTCTTATCTCAACTCTCTAACAACTCTCATACCAAATTACAATGGTGCATCTAATATTTATATGCGCATACAAAACAATTAACTAGGTCGGCCCTTTAACCAATTACATACAACACTTCCAATTGAATTGGCTCAAGTGTGTTTACAAAAAAAAATTAATTACATGTCTACAACCTAGTTACAATAGGTGCATAGCCTTTACATCATATAACTATAACCGCTAATCAAAATGCCAATAGTCGGTTGCTTGCTCTATTCTTCTCTGGCATTCACTGTTTGTGCAACTTGAACTCTTTGTATCTTCTTCATACTGAATCCTATGATCATGCACTCTTAGATGTAGCATGAATATGATCTTATCAACTTAAATTATAGGGTGCATACCATAATTCTATCATATGCACATGCGGTAACGCTTTGACCTTCAGGTGCTTTGTCTACTATCTAGTCTTCAACACTTAGCCAATTTCTGATCTTCTTAACATAAGAGCTGACTCCAAAACATCATATGAATTTGTTGATATAATGACAACACTATATTAAGTCATATATGCCAGTATAGTCAACTTGCCAACACCATGTACTCCTCGGATAACATTCACCACTTCCTTGATTCGATTATTGTACTGAGTGATGCTTTCATCTTCTTTCATCTTCATATCATCAAACTTACCTCTTAGACTTTTAGCTTTATCCCTTTGCACATTTACATCTCCTCCATGAAATAGTGTAATATTTTCCCACATCTTCTTTGTAGTTGTACATGTCTTAATGTCTTCAAATTTAGCATTTGATAAAGAAGAAGCAATCTCAATCATCATAGCATTGTGTTCTTGCCTTTCTTTCATCTATGTGATAGTCAAAGGACTAGTGGGGGATATGAACTCATTTTATAAGTAATAAAGTGTAGAATCACCAATCCCTGATAGATATAACTTCATCCTACTTTTCAATTTTGAGAAGTTGTCTTTATTCAGCTTTGGCACCTCTCTCTTATACATCTTGTGATCTTTTACTTAAGTCCTTCAGACTTTTTCTTTCAAGTACTCTTTCCCTGATACCAATTGTTAGATAACTAAGAGGAGGGGGGGTGAATTAGTTAAATCTAGTCATCCTACAGTCCTCAACACTCTTTCATGTATAAAACAAATCTTTCAATTAATCAAAACAACTCTGTAAAACTTTTTTTGTGCCTTTCAGTTCATTAACCAAATACCGGTAAATTAACTATTGTATATACCAATCAAACCACTAATTGTAATGTATAATGTAAAATAAAAAATCATCACATCCATACACATATAACACTTGATTTTTAATTTGGAAACCCTGTTAGGGAAAAAACCACTTGGGACCAGTACTTGAAATAATTTCACTCTTTTGAAGTGAGCTCGATTAAGAGGCAACCCTATTAAAGGTTACAATAACACACTGTGAAGTGTGACCTTGTTATAGGATTTATCACTAACAGTTCTTTGTGACCAAACATTCACTATGGGGTCAACATGAAAACAATCAACATTCATTGAATGTCATAATAATAAATAAATACTATTAAGTCCCACTCGGTTAAGAGATTTATCTATAGCAATGGTTAGAATGCAACAATAAATGATCTAATTTAAATTCAACTTTCTTTGCAAATTTTTAGATCTATGCTAAGCTCAAAATACCTATGGCCAATATACTCAATTTAATTTCTTTGTATCCTCCAACTCTGTTCTTCTTGGTTAATTCCTTTTGTTGATGCTCAGTGTTGTCTGCAGAGTTGCTCAGTTTTGTCTTTAACCTGTCTGACCAGCTTTTCATGAATGCAATCTTCTTACATGCATTCTAGAATTAATTATGAATCTCTTGTCTCCTTAAATAGACATAATAAACCATTTTCTTCTCAGCCATAGATTTTTTTGCTTAATATTTACTATTGATTTTTCCGCTTCAACCTTCCTCGGAACTTGTATCGCAAACACATTTAACTCTCCATCATCCGATCATCCTTGAATTTTGTCAACCATTTGATCTTCATAACAAACTTTATCTCTAATGTTAGAATCATCCATTGTTTGTCCAGCTCATCATCTTTAGTTAGAATTCATATGTTTCATATTATTTCTTTTACTCAGTCAATATTGTGACATGTCAGTAACTTCTAACTCGGTTAACACTATACTTGGTATACACTACACTTTCTTGATGTACACTATTTTCAACTCGGTATATATAGTTAAGCTCTTCATTTATCAACCACATAAAATTGTACATTCTTGATCTTTAATTCATAACAAAATTATGTAATACAATCAAATTACTAACATAATGACATAGAATCATCAATACATTACCCAATGAATACCATATCCATATCTTCCTCATTCATCTCATCTTCATGTTAACATTTCATTCCTTCACCATTATTTCTTTCTTTAGATGTTTGTAACTATCATGATAAGTACAGTCAAAACTAGTTGACATCAATTACAATATAATAATTGATTTAATGTGTCACATAGACCTTTGTAGCTCAGTGATTTCCTTCACATTATATTCTCCAAGTAATCAATCAGTTGTCAATCTCCCTTTCAAGTATTCAATTAGTTGTAGTATAAAAGACCCTCTACCCACCCACTGTGCAAATAAAAAATATCGATATGTGACACAACTCACTCAATTTGGCAAGTCAAACACATTGGAAGAAGTGACTTTCTTTGCTATGCATCAACATGAATTACATTATAAGGAGGTAGCAATTTGAAATGACACAAATGTGGGGCTAAATAATCCCACACACCAAAGTGGCTATTCCCTACAAAATTGCCTATTCATGACCAAAAATTCTACAAAATTCCAAACAAGGGTAACTTGCCAAGCCTCCATGGATAACACCACTCCCATTGGCGCCAGGTGACCTTCATTTTGTTTATCAATGAAATGATTTAGTATTTTAAAATGGAATTTACACCCAACACCATGCATGTGGGATAAATCCCAAATCGTTTGGCATCGACACTCATTTCACTGTCAATTTAAAGCTCACGAAGCGCTGATGTCATTACTTTTATGAATTTTTTTAACCCCTCACATATTGCATTCACAATTTTGGAGGAAATTTTCAAAGGACCATAAATCACTCATCCAAGATCCTTTTTGATGCTCTATTTTTCAATCTAGGGTAGAATTTTGTGCTCTTTCTAGATCTACAATTAGTTTTTGGTTTTGGTGGACAAAGTATTTAGAAAATTCATTTTTCACTGTTGTAGCTGAGAAATCCTCAATTTTGTAATTTTAAAGGCTCCATTCGGGCTCATACTAACATATTTTCAGATGCCATTTTTTTGAAAGTGTATAATTTTTTGAGTACTTTCCAGATTTGATATCGGATTGTACCCTTATTTGGGCAAAAAATATAACTTTTAGATCTAGGTATTTTTTGGTCTTGTATGATCATTGCAATGCTTGAATCTTTATTTGATTATGGGAAATATTGATTTGAGTCTAATTTGGCCTCATTGAGGTGGTTGTAAACATCAAAATCAGAAGTCCACTTTGGCCCATTTTGTCAAGTGGCAATTTTACATGCACTATATATAAAGTGGCAAAAGCATCATTTTTTTTTTTTTTTTTTTTGGGGGGGGGGGTTTCTTTGATTGAGTGAATTTGGGTGTGTGTTTTGTGTTCTTGTGTCTCTTTATCTATTTTTCTCTTTCATTTTTGCATCATGGGTTCACCTAGATGTCCATTGTTAACTTCACATAACTATGCTATATGGAAAGATAAAGTATGGAGTAAACTAATGGAAAAGGGTTTAAATATCTATGCAAATGACACAATTAAAGAACCCTCTGGTCCTAATGTGGATGATAATACAAAAATTGATTGGCAAATCAAAGGAAATATGGCTTTAGGAATTATAAGGAATTATGTTCATGAAGATGTCTTTTTCCACATTTCAAGGTTTAAGGATGCCAAGGGTTCTTGGGACAAACTTGAAGATTTGTATGGTAAAGTGGAGGAGGAAAAGGGATTTTCAATTGAGGATGATATAATTCTCTTAGATCCTAGGAATTTTGACACAATTCAAGATTATGTCATTAAAGCCAATGAGTTGAGAGAACTAATTAAGGATTGTGGTAATCCCATAAAGGATTATAGGTTGAGTCATCACATCTTGAAGAGACTATGTTCAGAATATGAAACCTTTTTCTTGAGTTACAATACTCACAAGTTGACCATGGGAAGTTCCTTCACTAAACCTTCATTTGATGCATTTGAAAAAATGTTGATGTTGGAACAGTCACAGTTGATGGATATGAGTATTCTCAAGTCTTCAAAGTCTATGACATTGGTGGATAATAACGAGAACCAAAGAAATCAAGGTGGAAAAAATTTCAACAACAACAAAAAGAAGTGGAAGCCAAAATCAAAATCAGAGACAAACCAATATTCCTCCTGACAATAAGGAAATTCTTCTTTCAAAAAGAAAGGAAAAGACAACAAGAAGGATAAACTATTTTGTGCATATTGTAAGAAACCAAATCATGATGAGAATCATTGAAAGACTAAGAGAATTGATGATTTGGAAAAATTACTCATGAAGAAAAAAATTAATGTGCAATATGCTTCCAAGGATTCAAGTCCATCCACTTCAAAGGGAAAAGGGAAAGAACTTATGGAAAGTTAAAGTTCTTCAGAGGAATGGAATCTTGACTCAGGTTCCACACATCATATTGTTGGCATTAAGCAGAATTGCCACTAGTGACAACACTTATTTGCATTCTGGATATAAACCGAGCAGACAAGTGCAAACCGAGCAGACAGTGCAAACCGAGCAGACAGTGCAAACCGAGCAGACAGTACAAACCGAGCAGACAAGTGCAAACCGAGCAGACAGTGCAAACCGAGCAGACAGTGCAAACCGAGCAGACAGTACAAACCGAGCAGACAGTGCAAACCGAGCAGACAGTGCAAACTGAGCAGACAGTGCAAACCAAGCAAACAGTGGAAACCGAGCAAGTTAGTACAAACCGATCAGGACAATGTAAACCGAGTAACATCTTGTCTACTGAGTCACCAGTACTTACCGAGTTCAAAACCTACCGAGTGATCAGTATGAACCGTGCCTTCACTTCTACCGAGTGCATGACGATGCCGAGTAATGCAGTGGACGCCGAGTATCAGAAAGTCACCGAGTCAGTTTGAAGGAACCGAGTAACCATATTTGGGCCGACTTAGTAGCACTTATGTTTATTTGTCAAGCCGACTGTGTAATTGTAATTGTAATTAATTGTTTAAGACCTGTATATAAACAATGTTGTAAAAAGATGAAATAAAAAAAAAAGGAGAATAAATGTGAAAGAAAAAAAGAAAGGCAGAGATAAGCGAATTGCAGAAGGATTCAGAAGTATAAGGTACAACAAAGACAAATTCATCACAGAAGGTGATCAATACATCAGAGAATCTCAATCAGCAATCCAGTTGCAAAGCAGAGATCTACTGTTTCATTCTAACAGGTGAATCAGTACTAAATCCTTTAACCGGGTAGACTTAACAGTCTTTGTATAAATCTCTTTACCGAGTGCATACTTCACTGTATGTTTGTAAATCCTTTAACAGGGTGGATTTAGCAATCCTTATTGCTCCTAACAGGGTAGATCATCAGAAGTGATCAAATTGTAAGCCTTAACCGGCCAACTTTATTCTGCAGTATTAAAGCTTTGTGGGTTTCATCCCCACCCCAGTTTTACTTTCTTTTGGAAGGTTTCTGGGTAACAAAATCTATGTGTCATTATTGTGAATGCTTTCAAGTTTCATGCTTTCTGTATGCAAAGGTTAAAAAGTAAAATACATGTTAAAATTAGAAGAAATTTGAAGTTACTGATTCACCCCTCCCCTCTCAGTAACTCGGTTAATTCCTGAATATTTCCAACACATATGGGTGCTTCAAAGGGGCAATTTTCTTCCTTGGAGCCATCTAAGGTACCTCACATATTTGTAGGAAATGATACACAAGTGGAAGTTTAAGGGAAATGTCATGTTGAGATGGATAATGGAGAGTTCAAATATATTCTCTATGTTCCTAACCTTAGCACTAATCTCCTTTCAATTTACAAAATCACACACTACGGAGGTGGAAATAAAGTTGAGTCCCTTCTTGATTCAATAATGGTGTGAAATCTTAAGGATGATTCATTGGTTACAGTGGGTAAAGCTAAGCATGATACAAGGCTTTATTTTTTATCCCAGTTTGTGCCTAAGTCTCCTTCACATGCCTTGTTGACTCATACTCAATCAAAAAGTAAATTATGGCATGAGTGGTTTGGACATCTTGATTTTTGATATGTTCAATAGTTTAGCTCAAAACATATGGTCAAAGGTCTACCTAGCATCAACTTTTCTAAGGGAAAATGTTTAACTTGTTCAATTGATATGCATCTTTAAGAGAAGTTTGAAAAATAGAAGTCTTGGAGAGCATCATTTATTCTTGAGTTGGTTCATAGTGTACTAGCAGGCCCCTTTCCAATGACATTAGTAAACAAGTGTTTCTATGTCCTCACTTTCATTGATGACTTTTCCTGCTACACATGGGTCTACTTTCTTGGTCATAGGAATGAAGTGTTTGATAAGTTTCTAACCTTCAAGAGTCATGTTGAGAAGCAATCAAGTAAAGCCATCAAGGTTCTTCATGTAGACAATGAAAGAAGCTATGTGAACTCAAGAATTATAGACTTTTGTGAAATTGAGGGTATTGATATTTAGAATCCAGTTGCATTTAGTCCACAATAGACAAGAGTTGTAGAAATGAAGATTAGAAATCTTAAGTAAATGAAACTTTGCACATGATTTAAGCCAAGTATCTTGATCCATCACTTGTGGTCAAAGCAATAAGTTGTTCCAATCACATCCTTAATAGATCTCCACATAATGCCTTAGATGGAATGATTCCTTTTGAGGCATGGTGTAGAAGAAAACCAGTTGTGAAATACTTTAGAGTATTTGGTTGTGCAACATGGACACACATATCTTCATAGAAATGTAAGGCACCTCCAGCAAGGCCTTTTACATTCATTAGATATGAAGAAGGTGTTAAGGCATATAGAATTATGGATCCTAAGACTCATGAGATCCTCATAGAGAGGAATGTTCACTTTAAGGAAAGTTCACCTAGGTTATCTTCTACTCGTCTCCATAATTTAGATATTGTGGATTATGAAAAAAGTGACACTAATTTAGAGGTTTTATATATATCAACCCCTACATGCAGGATTACACTTTTTCTTGGTAAACTTATAGATGAGGATACTCCTTAATCATAATCTTCCACTAGACCTTGTTGGGTTAGACAAACTTTTGATTTGACAAGTTCACTTGTGGGGGATCCTTCATAAAGTTGAAGGACAAGATCACAACATCAACACATTCCACATGCATACATTGATATAGTGATAGGTCCATATGGTTCATCATAATTGGTTACACCTTGTCTTCTATTTACAACCACATGGGATGACTACTTGACATGCATTGTAGGTTTTTTTCTGGAATCCTACATTACCAATATGGGAGACATTATTGATGATATAAATCTTCTCTTTTATGAGGAAGATCCTTCTTCAATTGTTGCGAGGGAACACTCTGACCCTCTTGTCCATTCAACACATGATCAGTCTTTTGACTTTGATGTGATTGTGGATCCTTGTGTACAACAGTTGTGGGAGGTCTCTTTATTATTAGGGGAGACAAATGGTTCTTTGGGAAATATTCTATATCCATCCTTATTTAATCCCAACTTGTTCTTTTCAATAGTTTTGGAAGGGGCAACCTTCAATATTGACACCGAGATAGTTGAGAAGTTTTTGGAGACATCATTCATCTTAAGGTTTCTTCCTACCGATTGGGGAGACATATCATATACACCTATGACATTGTTTGTTCCTAAGGGGAGGAATGTTGTTCAACATTCATGGACCAACTTCTATATTTATACTAGAGTAGCTATCACTAATGGACATTCCACATTGAGGGGGGGGGATACCATATCTTTCTTCTTCTACTACTTCTTTTTCCTTATGGGGTGGGGACTTTTTCCTCATATGGGGTTTTGTCCTTCTCATACTTCTCTATTGTATATATATGATGTATGTCATAATGGGGGGACTTGATTACTCCATCCATCCATGCATCTTTTTTTTTATCTCTTTTTTTGAGGGAGGGTTTTTACCATGATGTTTTCCCTCTTTATCTCCTTTATGAGAGATTGCATTGCATTTGTCTTGCATATTGTAAATGGGTACCTTATATGGCCTAGTAGTTGGGACCCATCATGCATTGTCATCTATCATTGTGAGCTTAAGTGCATTCCCCTAAGTTGCACTTAAGGGGGGGTGTTGGTGTAATTAAGTATTCACTAATTACACTTTACTTAAGTTTACTTAGGATAATGTAATTACATATTAGTTGTCATCGAGACACCTAAGAGTTTTCATTTTATTTTAGCACATGGTGTAGGATAATATCCACTTTAGGTGTGAGATCCACCTTTAGGGATCTTATCACATTATCATCCTCTCATTGTTGCACATACTTTGACGTACAATGGAGGGTGATCCACCTTTGGTGGACATGTGATTCCACCTAGTGTGGTTGATAGCTTATCATATCCTTATCATGTAGTCTTATTACATTTCCTATATATTCAGGCACTCCTACATTATACTTGGATTGATTGACGGATTGATTGCATTAATTATCATTTGATTATTGATCATAATTGAATCTAGTCATTTTAGGATCATATCATTTTATCTCTCTTGTTGTGCTATCTACTGAGCTTGATGAAAGGGGGGATGGGGAGAGGGGCCAAAGGCACACCTTAACCAAATCCACCTTCCAGAGATCACATGTGAAAGCAATAACACACAAAAGTGAGAGAGAATGCAGATATCTTTCATATATTCATAGCAATTGATTCATACATGCCAGGCTATAAGGCCTTCCTGGTTTAGGCTAGATATTATAATCAAGTACATAAGTCCTCCAACATGTGAGGATCTAAAAATAATCTCTAATCTTCTACCTTCTATCTTCTATCCCCCAAAAAATCCTTCCAAAATTCTAACCAAACAACTACATTTATACAAGAGGCTAGAGAACAAGTTGACTTTCAGATCCACCATTAACAGAAGGAATGACAAGATCTAGATCCAAATGCTTCCCAATGATAGATACCAACATTAAATCCACAACCAACATTAAATCCACAACCAACATTAATTGGATGAGCCTGCCTCAACATGAACTCAAAAGAAATAAATTGGTAAGCAAGGATAACTGAGTGCCAAACAAGCATCACCGAGCACTAGGGAAATTCACCGAGCACCAGAGAGATAACCGACCAACATCGGTAAATAAAGGAAACTAAGCAACACTGAACCAACTTGGTCAAAGAAAGAACCGAGCAACACTAAAAACTTCAAACATCTTTTGGTGACACAAGATTTCCAAGGACTCGATATGCTCCTACATCAAACAGTTGGGGTTATTTGAAAATGATTCTCCAAATCATTTAGCAAGTATGATTTGAGATGCATCCAACTCAGATTGTAAAATCCATGAATTGTCTTCAATCGGTCTATTCTTCTACTTTACTAGATACTCCATATACTATTTTCCTCTTGTACTTCTACTAATTCTTTGCTCCAAAATATGCTCAACTTCTTCCATCTACTTCTTAGGATAACCCTTTGGTACTACCATTTCTTCATCCGACTCATGATACTCATACAAATCAGCAATGTTGAATATAGGTGATATATCCATGTCATCAGGTAACTCAATCTCATATGCATTTTCACTATCAAATTTCTTCAAAATCTTGCAGGGTCCAAACTTCTTCATTTTTAGCTTCCCATATGTTCCAATAGGAAATCTTCCTTTCTTCAAATGAACCATCACTTCATCACCAACTACAAAATTCTTATGTCTTCTTGATCTATCAGTTCTATCTTTGTATTTCTAATTACTTTTCTCCAACTTATGTTTCACATCTTCATGCAATGTCTTCACGTACTTAGCAAACTTTACTCCTTCAACACTTCTCTTTCTTTCATCAATAATATCCCTCAAATCTGATATACCTCTCGGTTGTATGCCATTTACAATCTCAAAAGGTGACTTTCTAGTACTCCTATTCACTGAATTATTATATGAAAACTCTACTTGCGCCAACATTGAATCCCAATTAATCAGTGTGTCTCCAACTAAACATCTCAAAATATTTCCAAAACTTCTATTCACAACTTCTATCTATCCATCGGTCTGTGGGTGAAATGTAGAACTATATTTCAACTCAGTGCCAAACTTTCTCCAAAGAGTTTTCCAAAACTATCCAACAAATTTACCGTCTCAGTCAGAGATAATACTCCTTGGTAATCCATGCAATTTGAAAATTTCCTTAAAGAAAAGATCGGCTATATGTACTGCATTTGATGTCTTTCTACAAGGTATAAAATGTGCCATCTTAGAAAATCTATCCACAACAACAAATATAGAATCATTACCTCTTACTGTCTTTGGTAATCCAAGAACAAAATCCATACTGATGTCAATCCAAGGTTTATTAGGAACATAAATCGGTGTATACAATCTAGTATTATGACTTACTCCTTTTGCAACTTGACAAATTCCACAACTTTTCACAAATTTCTGAACATCTTTATACAACTATGGCCAAAAGTATTTCTCCTTAAGCAAATTCAATGTCTTATCAATACAAAAATGTCTAGCCAAACCACTACTATGTTTTTCCTTTATCAAATTAGTTCTCATTGGTCCTCTCGGATACACAACTGAATACCTTTAAACAACATACCTTCTTGAATGAAATATTCTTCCCATTTTTTACTCGGTTGATCTTGAATAGGTGCTCTGTACTTTCTCCATGGATCAAAAAAATTAGGATTAGTTTCATACAAATATCTCATGTCATCAAAACCAAGAACTTCAATTCTCATCTCATTCATCAAAGATCTTCTTCTACTCAATGCATCAACAACTTGGTTAGTGACTCCATTCTTATGCTTTATTGCAAATGTATAGCTCCGCAAATAGTCAACCCATTTCATATGTATTTGATTCAATTTATTTAGACTAACCAAATATTGTAAGCCTTTATGGTTGGTATACAATAAAAATTCACTCGATATCAAATAATGTCTCCATTTCTTCAGGGCTTGAACAATAGCATATAATTCTTGATCATACACAGAGTATTTTCTTCTTGCATCATTCAACTTTTCACTAAAGAAAGCAACATGTTTACCTTCTTGACTCAATATAGATCCTATTTCACTTCCACTTGCATCAAATTCCACTTGAAATACCTTATTGAAATCAGGCAATGCTAACATAGGCAATTTAGCAACCGTCTGCTTCAGTGATGCAAGAGCATCTTGGGTCTTTGAGCAATCTTGCATCAACCAAAAACATTTCCTGATTTATGTACCTATTTTTCTATTGTTTTCCTTATAATTTTTGCATTTTTTGGTTTCATGTTATGTGAAGCTTACATGATGTTGAGGATCTATTTGGGAACCTTCTCCTATGGTTGCATAAGGATTGGATATACTATTTCAAAGTTACAACTATTTTACTTGTCGTCTGAACTGTATTTTTTTGCAGTTTTGGTGCTAGTTGCAGGTCATGGCATCAATGATCCTTAATTATTCATCCTATTCACCCTTAGGTAATTTAAGAGGACCTATGGTACTATCTTTTCCCAAATGAAAAAGTCCTAATTCATTATGAGTCAAAATTTATGACCGTTTCTTCTCGGGGACCTATTTTATGCCAGTTTTCATGTGAAACATGGAGTGTTTCTTCTTGCGCGGTTCTGTGTAATCAAATGGGGCCTTGAATAGTTATAGGAATGTTATTGGGTCATTTGAGGACCTAAATCCAAAGGAGCATCAAGTGTTGATCACTCTTTCATTAGTTTTGATTTAAATCTTCCAGACTGGACCTATAATGTAATTAAATGCCTGACTGACCGACTTGTGGCTTAGTTGGCTATATAAGGAGTCTAGATTGATGTAGTAGGGCATGATGAGGTAGATATAGGAGGGATTATCAAGATACAACATTAGAGACAAATATAGAATGCAAGATTTAATTCTAATTTGATAATTCTCATTGTATAAGGCCGAAACTCGAAAGGCCTCACAACCGGGCATGTTTAAAGAAATAATATAAATTCTCTATTGTTGCTGCCAGTTGATTGTCTCATATCCATTGTGATTTAATTAATTTCATTACTTTCATGTTTCATTATATTTCTTCCATTGTGTAACTCCGAGTAGGGCTTGTTTGTGGTTTCAAGTGGAGTCAATTATGCTTGTATCTACCCTGCCCTTGCATCAAGTGGTATTAGAGCAGGTTCTTTCTTGTGGATTGGATCATGGAGAAACTTATTGGATTGGTTGTATGGTGGTAGATCTAAGATTTGACCTATAACTTTCAAAAGGTTATGATCTTGATGGAACCTAATTGTCAAGATGGTTTGTGGTAGAGGGAATGATAATGCTATCATGGATATGTTGAGGCAGATTGCAACTAGGCTTGAAGTTGTAGAGATGGCCTAGAGAAGAGGTGCACATCTTGAGGATGTTAGTGATGAAGAAGAAGTAGCACCTAATCCTGAACCTAAAGTTGAACAAGATGAGGAAAGACTTTTGAGAGTTTTGTCTATGGCTAACTCTAGACCTGCAGTTGAAGTTGCTTGCTATGATGGAAGACTTGAGACCAATGCACTTTTGGATTGGATCTTTGAGATGGATAAATACTTTGAGTATGAAGGTACTCCTAATAATAAGAAGGTTAAGACAACAGTCACAAAGTTGAAAGGGCATGCATCTCTTTGGTGAGATCATTTTCAAACTAAGAGACAAAAGAGAGGAAAAGAAAAGATCAAGACATGGATGAAGATGCTTGGAAAGATGAAGAAGTTTCTTCTAGTTGACTACCAAGTTAGTCTGATGAGAAAAATGAAAAATCTGAGACAAAAGGACATGAGTGTGAAAGAATATACTAAGAAATTTTACAAATTGGATATTAGATCTGGACATGTGGATGATGAAGTTGAGAAAGTGGCTAGCTATATGAATGGCTTGAGGACATCAATTCAAGATGAGATCAGTTATGTGAAGATATAAAGTGTGGAAGAAGCATATCAATTTTCTTTGAAGGAAGAAGAGAGATTGACAAAGAGACATGAACAAAGACAAAGAGGAAGAGGTGGTAGATTTCAGATAAGTAGAGGAAGATCTTATGGAGAAAGTAGCAGATCTAACAATGTAGCACAAGATAAAGGATGGAAAGATGAACCTGCTAAAAGAGGTAACTACTCTAGAGGTAGCTATATTGTTTACTCTAGGAATAACAATAATGGGAAAAGAGAAGATAAATCTTGGTTTAAAGGTACTTGTTACAAATGTGGTGAAGAAGGACATAGAGCTTTTGAATGTACTAACTCTGGAAAGAAGACTGGAAGTAATGGCAAAAATAATTTGGCTTGTGAAGAAGTTGAGGAAATGTCTAATGAACCTGAACATGGTGAGAACTTGATGCTAAGAAGGATCTTGTGGAATGAATAAGCTGATGAAGAACTTTTTTTAAGGAAAAGTTTGTTCAAAACTAGATGTAAGATCGCTGACAAATGTTGCAAGGTAATAATTGATAGTGGAAGTTCTGATAATTTGGCATCCAAAGAGTTGGTTAACAAGTTGCAGTTGCAGAGATTGAAACATCCTAAGCCTTACCATATTTCTTGGATCTAGAAGGAGCATAAACTACTTGTAAGTGAACAATGCCTTGTTAAGTTCAAAATTGGGAATTATCATGATGAATTCTTGTGTGATATTATGCCTATGCATTGTTGTCATATTCTTTTGGGTAGACCTTGGCAGTATGATAGGAAAGCTTTGCATGATGGTAGATTGAGTTGATATACTATTTGGATGGATGGAAAGAAACAAGTATTATCTCCTTTGGTAGAGAAGTTTGATGAAAGTCACTATACCACAGTCAAAGTATGTTTGGTTGATGGTAAAAAGTTTGCAAGAGAAATGAAAGAACAGAATGTTTTCTTTGCTTTAATTCCAAGAAAGACTGAGAAACAAGATGAGTTAGAACATGCACTTGAGGTTAATCCTTTGTTGAATGAATTTCATGACATCATTTTTTATAATGTACTTGATGGTTTACTGCCTATGAGAAGTATAAGTCACTGTATGGATTTGATGCTTAGAGCTAGTTTGCCTAATAAAGCACCACATAGGTTAACACCTGATGAAAAGACTGAATTGAATAGAAAAGTGCAAGAATTTCTTGAGAGAGGTTTGATTAGGGAAATTTTGAGTCCTTGTGAAGTACCTGCTATATTAGCACCTAAAAATAATGGAGAATGGAGAATGTGCACTGATTCTAGAGCTATAAACAAGATAACAGTAAAATACAGATTTACTTTGCCTAGGATGGATGACATAATGGATAGTTTGAGTTAAGCAAAGTATTTCACAAAGATTGATTTGAAAAGTGGATATCATCAGATTAGGATCAGAGAAGGGGATGAATGGAAAACTTCTTTTAAGACTAATGAAGGTTTGTATGAATGGTTGGTTATGCCTTTTGGTTTGACTAATGCACTTAGTACTTTCATGAGGCTGATGAATGAAGTTCTAAAAAGATTCTTGGGTAATTTTGTGATTGTATATCTTGATGACATTTTGATATTCAGTAAGAGTAAGGAGGAACATCTTGAACATATTAGAAAAGTATTGTAGAGATTGAAGGAAGAAAAGTTGTTGATTAATTTGAAGAAATGTTCATTTATGAAAGAAGAGATTGTATACCTTGGCTTTATAATTTCAGTTGATGGTTGAAGATGGATCCTAAGAAAGTGAGAGCTATACTTGATCAGCCTACACCAGAGAATATTGGAGAGGTAAGATCATTTCATGGATTGGAAAGTTTTTATAAGAAGTTCATCAGAAATTTCAGTTCTATTTGTAATGCTATGACTAAAACTATGATAGGAGATAAAAGGGATTTTAAATGGACACATGGAGCACAAAAGAGTTTTGAAACATTGAAACAAAGAATTGTAGAGTTGCCTACACTTGCTTTGCCTAATTTTAGTAAAGTTTTTCAAGTTGAACGTGATGCTAGTGGAAGTGCAATTGGAGTTGTTTTGAGTCAAGAAAGAAAACCTATAGCTTTCTTTAGTGAAAAGTTGAATGATGCAAAAAGAAAATATTCAGTTTATGACTAGGAATTCTATGCTATTGTTCAAGCTTTGAAGAAATGGAGACATTATTTGATGCCTAAAGATTTTGTGTTGTATACTGACCATAAAGCTTTGCAGTATTTGGGAAGTTAGAATAAGTTGAATCAGAGACATATGAAGTGGGTTGAGTTCTTGTAGAATTTTCCTTTTCATTGAAGCATAAAAGTGGGCAGTCAAATAAGGTTGCTGATGCCTTGAGCCAAAGAAGAAGTTTGCTGACAGAGATGAGAGTTGAGGTACTTGGTTTTGATGATTTGAAGTGTTTGTATGAGATTGACATTGATTTTTCTAAACCTTGGAAAGCTTGTAAGGAACACATAGTGAGTGATAAGTGGACTGATTATTTCATTCAAGAAGACATGTTCTTTAAGGGAATTTAGTTGTGCATACCTAGAGGATCTATGAGAGAGAACATAATGAAGGAGAAACATAGTGGTGGACTTGCTGGACATTTTGGGATTGATAAGATTGTGAATTTGATTTTAGAAAGATACTTTTGGCCATAGATTTATAGAGATGTACAGAGAATGGTTAAAGGTTGCAGAATTTGTCAAGTAGCAAAAGGAACTAGTCAGAATTTAGGATTGTATACACCTTTGCCTATACCTGATAGACCTTGGGAAGATGTGAGTATGGACTTTGTTCTTGGATTGCCTAAAAATCAAAGAGGTAATGATTCTATTTTGGTAGTGGTTGATAGATTTTCAAAGAGGGCTCTTTTCATACCTTGTAAGAAGACATCTGATGCATTACATGTAGCTGAATTATTCTTCAAGGAAGTGGTAAGATCGCATGGTTTGCCTAAATTTATTATTTTAGATAGAGATACTAAGTTTACTAGTTACTTTTGGAGAACACTTTGGAAAAAGATGAATACAGAATTGAAGTTTAGTTCTACATTTCACCCTTAGATAGATGGACAGACTAAAGTTGTGAATAGAAGTTTGGGAAACTTGTTGAAATGTTTAGTTGGAGAGAAACCTACTAATTGGGATTTGATTTTGGCACAAGAAAAGTTTGCATATAATAATTTAGTGAATAGAAGCACTAAGAGGACACCATTTGAGATTGTTATTGGATTTCATCCTAAGGGAACCATAGAGTTGAGAGATTTACCTACTGAGATAAGAAGAAGTGCTGAAGCTGAGGATTTTGTAGTGTACATGAGAAATTTACATGATGAAGTTAAAAATAATTTGGAGGACAGTAATATGAAATATAAATAGAGAGAAGACAAGAGAAGGAGACATAAATCTTTTGAAGTTGGAGATGATGTTGGACTACAACTGATTTGGAATCTGATTGAAGGATCTATGATTGCAAGATTAATGAGAAGTTGCTGATTAGATATGTAATATGATTAAATTAGTATTATGTTGTCATTGATGTCAACTAGTTTGACAACACTTATCTTGTAAGTTACTATACCGAGACATCTGAAGAAAAGTAAAAGAGATGAAGAACAGAGAAATCTACATGAGGAAAGATGTACAAGATAGATGAGGATAAGGAACAAATTGAGTAAATTTTTGATGAGTCTATGACTTGATGATATTGACTTTATTATGTTGCATTCATCTATAATGAAGTATAGAGCTAAAAGACACAAAGTAGTGTTGTCAGTAAATGAAGCATTTCTAGTATACACCGACGGAGTGTAGTGTATACCGACCGTAGTATTAACCGAGCAGTGTTCACCGATGCATTCTTTGTTAACCGAGGAGGACAGAATGAATTAAATGATTAGTTTAGCTGATAAGATTGATGAGCTGGCAAGAGTATAACATTGAGGTAACAGATAAAGTTTGTTACACAGATCAACGACTGACAAAATTCAAGGAAGATCTAACAAAGAAGATTGAAACATGTTATTGACACAAGTACCAAGAAAGTTTTAAGTGACAAAATCTATGAATGTGCTTAAGCGGCAACATCTGATGCTGAAGAAGAAAATGATTTACTCTTCTATATAAGAGAACAATTTTTCTTTATGAAGAGCTGAAAAAAAAAGAAGCTGTAGGAATTTCTCGTGAACAAGCTTTCATGCATTCTGATCATACTGGTTAGTGAGAACTGAGCTGCAGAACAATTACCGAGCTACAAAGAGCTATTACCGATGGATAGTAAGTTGATACAGTATTGAATCTAAAGTGAAATATTAATTAGAAGGATTTGTATGGACTAATATTGATCTGTAATTTGCAATTGAAGTTGTAGTAAGGCAGGTCATTTTACTGTTACATATTTAACCATTGTATATAGTCTAAATCTCTTAACCGAGTGGACTCTAAAAGTCTTATGATGTATCATTCATAGAATGAACATTGTTATCCTATCAACTCCATAGTGAATGCTGGTTGGATGATAACTTCTAGTCTAAAATCATCTAACAAGGTCACACCTAACAGTGTGTTTGTAACCTTTAAAAGGGTTGGGTCTTAACCGACCTCACTTTAGAAGAGTGAACAATTTTGGGTTGCCTATCCCAGGTGGTTTTTCCCTTTACAGGGTTTCCACATTAAATCTCTTGTGTTATGTGTTGATTGTGATATTTTTTTGTTATCATTCTTTACATGTTACATTTTAGATTTGATCGGTAAACTGTTATAAGTATTATACTGGTAATCAGTAAAAGCACAGACAGTGAGAGTTATTATTGCTTACCGACAAGAAGAAATTGAAGAAGATGTTTTGAATTATACATTTTATTTTGGGACACTAGATAACTAATTCACCCCCCTCTCAGTTATTCTAACAATTGGTATCAGAGCATTGGTTGCTTGGAACAAAGTTTTAAGGACTTAAGCATAAAGGTCTCAAGATGTATAAGAGGGAAGTACCAAAACTAAACAAAGAGAACTTCGCAGTATGGCAAAGTAGAATGAGGTTGCACATATCTGGAATAGGGAACTCAACACTAGATCTAATGGAAAATGGCTACATACAACCACCCATTGGTCCTCTAACTATTGATCAACTTAAGGACAAGCATGAACACAATGTTACTATGATGGAACTTGTTGCTGCCTGTACCGATGCTGAATTTGAAGATATCAAGACATGCACAACTGCCAAAGGAATGTGGGATAAATTAGCACAAATCTACAGTGGAGATCTGAATGTCAAAAGAGCTCGAGCTGAAAGTCTAAGAGGCAGATTTGATGATATGAGAATGAAAGAAGGTGTGAATATTGTCCAATGTTCAAATAGACTCAAAGAGGTGGTACATGCTATAAGAGCATTTGATGGAGTAATTGATGATGAGACAGTGATAAGCAAGATTCTCAGAACTTTGCTACCAGTTTATGTAATTCATGAAACAAGAGCTACATCCAACCTTACTCTTGACACTCTGATTGGTAAACTTACAACCTTTGAATTAAACAACTTTGATAACAATGTTGTTCATTCTGTTGAATCCACTTTCATGTCTTCTTTGAAGATTGGAAAGTCTAGCAGGAATGGTAAGAATTGTGATAGTGATGACAATACCGATGATGAACTTGATGAGCTTGAAGCACTTATGGCCAGAAGATTGCCCAAAGGAAAAGGAAGGTATAGAGGCAAGCTACCTTTGGCATGCTTTAATTGTAAAGAAGTTGATCACATCATTGCTAGATGTCCTTAGAAGAAAGATGATGATAGATCCAAAGATCGATCTGAAGGAAGCTATGAGAGAAGAGTCAACAGAGGTTACCGACACAAAAATGGAGACAACCAAGATGAAAAAGGAAAAAAGGTATGTTACATAGCCAAAGATATTGAAACTGAATCTGATTTTGATGATGATATAGAAGTTGTATTTGTTGCTATGAAAGATGACTTAGAAGAGGAAGAGAAACATGAAGAGATAGCACTGATCTCTAAAGCAAGCAAAAATGATACATGGATCATAGACAGTGGCTGGACACACCATATGACTGGTGATGTAGAGAAGTTTCATCATCTTGTTAAATATAATGGAGGATTTGTGATAATGGGAAATGATGCACCTTGTATGGTAAGAGGCAAAGGCTCATTGATGATTAATGACAGACTACAATGTGAAAATGCATACTAGGTAGATGCACTAAACTATAATCTGATAAGTGTGGCTTAGTTGAACAACTCAGGTCGCCAAATGGCTTTTGAGAGCAAAAAGGTGAAGATTTATGATGATGGAGGAAGACTTGTCAGAACTGGTACACAATCTAGAGGTAATCTATTCTATCTTTATATGGACTAGTCTTCTTGTTTGTTAATAAAGGATGAAGATGCTTGGTTGTGGCACAAAAGATTATGCCACGTGAACTTTGACAACCTGATCAAGATTAGTAGAAAGAAAAGAGTTAGAAGACTGCCTAACTTAACAAAACCTAATCATGCTATGTGCCATGAATTTCAAAGATGTAAGATCACTAAGTCTAGTTTTAAAAGCAAAGACTATTCAACAAAGAAGATACTTGAGTTGGTTCATACTGACCTATGTGGTCCTATGAGAACTCAAAGCTACTCTGGTGATAGATATTTTATTCTTTTTGTTGATGATTACACTAGACTGATGACTGTTATGTTTCTGAAAGAGAAATTTGAAGCTTTCAAAATGTTTAAGTGGTATAAAGCTAAGGTAGAGAAAGAAACTAGAAAAGAAATAAAATGATTAAGATTTGATAGAGGAGGTGAATTTATCTCTAATGAATTTACTAATTTTTGTAATGAGCATGGAATCAAAAGATAGGTATCCGCACCGAGGACACCTCAACAAAATGGCATTGCTAAAAGAAGGAATAGGTCTATAATTGATTGTGCTAGAACATTGATGATACAGAAGAATGTTGCTCAGACATATTGGAGGGAAGTTGTCAGCACAACTGTATATGTTCTTAACCAAGTACAACTAAAGAAGGACTCCAATCAAACACCTTATGAACTAAATGCTTTATTTTGAAAGATGAGAGAAATGGAAAATTTGATTCTGAAGGAGATGAAAGAATATTTCTGGGATATTCCACTACAAGTAAAGCATACAAATGTTTGAATAAGGCTTCAAATAAGATAGTTGAAAGTACTAATGTTCATGTTGATGAGTTTGATGAAAAGTACACAAAGGAAAGTACAAAGGAACTAGAAGACTATGGTAGATTAACTTTTATTGAATATCTAGAGTATCTATCGACACCGCAAGTAGTATCAACCTCTCAGCAAGGAAACAATGCAGTACAACAGGCACCACAAACTGATGAACATGAAGAAGCTACCAAGAAAGGAAATGACCTTGATCAGGATGAACATGAAAGGAGAAATCAAGTCTTGGCTAGTTTTGTCAGAAGACACCATCTTGAAACATAAATCATTGGAGATAAACATGCTAGAATGAAAACCAGAAGCAAAACAAGACAAGGTACATGTTTAATTTGTGAATTTGAACCTAAAACTGTGAAAGTTGAATTAGAGAATGAAGAATGGGTTAATGCAATGAAAGAGGAAATAGAACAAATAGAAAAGAACAAAACTTGGTCCTTAGTACCTTGACCAAAAGATAAGAATGTTATCGGTACTAAGTGGATATATAGGAATAAATTGAATGAAAATGGTGAAGTCACAAGAAATAAAGCTAGATTAGTATGCAAGGGATATGCACAGGAAGAAGACATTGACTATGGTGAAACATTTGCACCTGTTGCTAGATTAGAAGGAGTTAGAATGCTACTTGCATATGCTGCACATAAGAAATTCAAAGTCTATCAAATGGATGTGAAGTCAACATTTTTGAATGGTATACTTGAAGAGGAGGTCTACATTGAACAAATTGAAGGATTTGTTGATCCTGACAATAAAGACATGGTATGTAGATTACATAAGGCTTTATATGGTCTAAAGCAAGCACCGAGAGCATGGTATGAAAGACTGCATACTTATTTGTTAAGTATTGGATTTGTTAGAACAAGTGAAAATAACAATCTATATGTGAAAGGTGAAACTAATGATACTATTATCGTTGCTGAAATATTTGTTGATGATATCATCTTTGGTGGCTCAGATCTTGTCTGCAAGGCATTTGCTGATGAAATGCAAAAGAAATTTGAAATGTCTATGTTCGGAGAGATTAAGTTCTTTCTTGGACTACAAGTGATTTAGCAGAGTGATGGCATATTCATCACACAATCTAAATACATAAAGGAAGTACTGAAACATTTGGCATGGAAGATGCAAAACCTGTAGGAACACCGATGGCTACTGGATGCAAATTGACAAAGGAGGATGAAACTACTGAGGTAAATCAAACACTTTATCGATCCATGATTGGTAAGTTAATGTACGTAGTTCACAGTAGGCAAGATATAGCACATGCTGTGGGTATAGTTGCAAGATTTTTTGCTAATCCTAGAGAATCACACATGATAGCTACAAAAAGGATCTTAAGATACTTGAAGAAAATAGAGAATTATGGATTATGGTATCCTAAGGAAGGGAAGTTTGAACTGAAAGTTTACACCGATGCTGATTGGGCTAGAAATGTGGATGACAGAAAAAGCACCACCAGAGGAGCATTTTTCTTTGGTGAAAGACTTGTAACCTGGACAAGTAAAAAGCAGGCTTGTATTTCTCAGTCTACAACTTAAGTAGAATATGTTGCTACTACTACTAACTGTTCAAACATTGCATATATCAAATAGGTGTTGGAAGGAATGAATGAGGTAATCACTGATCTGGTGATTATATACTATGACAACACTAGTTCTATTAATATTTCAAAGAATCTTGTGATGCACTCTAAGATAAAGCATATATCTATTAAGTATCATTACTTAAGAGAACAAGTGCAAGAGAAGCAAGTAAAGTTAGAATTTGTTACATCTAAAGAACAACTTGCTGATATTTTTACAGAGCCTCTACCGAAGGACACATTTGAATACTTGAGGACTAGACTTGGGGTCCATCCCCTATCTATCGGTCACTAAGGTGATCTGATGTTGCATCAGCCTACTTTTATCAGAAGATCATTCATCTTGATGCAACATAGTTCACACTTTGAATCATGTTCAAGGTTGTGATTAAGTTTAAGCACTTGAACTGATGAGATATTAGTATATAGAGATAACATAGGAAGTGTTGGACACCATAGAGAGTTACTTGGCTACTACAAAGCTGATTGTTTATTTGTCTCTTTGGCATTGTTGTCAAAGGGAGAGATGAACAATATGAAAGGAATACTTATCTTTTGCCCAAATAGGGAATACTAAGAGGGGGGGTGAATCAATATTCTTCAAACTTATCTTTTGCCCAAATATGGATATAACAGATTATCTTTACACATGCATAACATAAAAAGCTAAACAACATGCATAACAATAAAACTAAAGAACTCATAACACATGATATGTTCTCGAGGAAACCCTGGCCAAGGGAAAACCCTGGTGGGGATGGTACCCACAAAGATCCACTAATCAAAAGTATCTTGTTAAGGATATTGACCCTGTTAGGAGTCTATTACAAGCATATAGTGTATTAGTCCTGATTAAGGGACTATAGGCCTTGTTAGAAGCCTCAACCCTGTTAGGAGTTGTCGATACAAAGTCTGATTACCAGATGAGCCCACTACCCAAAAAAGTAATGTACAATGTATATTGATTACAAAATGGATTAAGGTACATAACCTTATGCTGCTTGCATCAATATCTTTTCACTGCTCTTACATTCGCACCATATCACTTTATCATATCATTACAATATTTCCACATCTTCTTCTTTCTTACAATTTACAATTACATATATACAAGTTATTAAGGCTAATAACTTTACATGGTCAGCTTCCATATATCTTTATCTAAGGGTTAACATCTAGGATGTCATCCCTTTATATTGTTATGACATTATTTTGATAAACAAAATAATCCCTTAACTCTTTACCAATTCTGTCTTCAAAACTATCATGTCGGCTTAACACTGTCTTTGGTAAAACTATCATAACTAATTCCATACATGTCGTACTGACTTGCACTCTAAGATGGGTCATCATTAGACATCATAGAGTCTATTTTCAAGTGTGCAAGCACTAAACTTACTCCAGTCAACATCGCAAACAAAAAATGTGTCCAGGTACACTGGTGAAAATGTTGTCTCACACTTAGACAAATTTGCAATGCACTTTGCTATACTTGCTCTCTAACCTTTGCACTCTTCATGTGGATCATATGTTTCCATAATGACAACATCTATGTACTCAGCTCAGCTAAATTTCCAACAATCTCCCCCTTTGTCATTGGTGGCAACATATGAAAAAATTGGCTAAGTGTACAACTCAAAGTCTCAAAATTGTCTAAAAATTGGCCGTAGTATAACATATACATATACTATCCTTATAACTCGTCAAAATATAATTTCTAATACAATAATCCCCCTAAGAGTATCAATCCATATCATATACAACAATTTTCTGCTCTATATCTCTCCCCCTTTGACAACAATGACAAAATAAAGTAGGGAAGGCTACAAAATTGTGTCACAAAAAGATTATACCTTAGTTCCTTATTGCAAAGCTGGTAGGCTTGCAACACAATCTGTAAAATCAACTTTCATTGCTTCTAACTCCTTCTCCCATTATTTATTAATGGAATTTGCCACATTGAGTAAAGTGCTCAGTCCATAAGCTACTATATGACATGCTTGAAGGTTTTCAAAGTTAAACTTCTAAAAAGATGTCTTTGCTGAAAGACATTCTTCCAACTGTTCTTCAATAACGCATAACTTCATAGAAGTGTGCTCTCTCAAAAGAGTAAATCTTCTCATTTTTCTATTCCTTTCATCTTGCAAAACTCTAATTTCATCATAAAGCTTCCTAACTTTCTTCTCAATATCTAATACCTTCACATTGGGGCTAGAAAGAAGGTTACATTCATTCTGAATTTCTGCTTCTTTCAACTTCATCTTTTGATCTTCTTCTGTTGTTAAGGTCTTTGATTTTGTACACTATATGTACAAATATTTTCCTATTTCCAAATGATTTCTCAAGTCCTTGATATAGATATCAAGACTGTTAATATCATTCCTGATATTCTAGCTAATATTCAAAAGCATTTCAGCTTCATAAGCTGCTTGAGCTCTCACTTTTGCAATATCAGATAGATTAGTGAATTCATTATCAAAAGTGCTCATTACCTTCTTAGCTTTCTCCAAAGGGTCTGCCTCTATAATTTGTGTAGTCACAATGCTTTGTCACTTCTCAGTTAGTTCCTTCAGACTCCCTTCAAGATTCTTCACTTTCTAGTTCTTGCCAATAATCTTATTCAAAGAAGTGATTAGTTCCAATTGATCAACATCATCAACTTCTTTTCCTAAATCCTCAAATAAAGATCCAATTTCTTTCTTCTTTCTAGTCTCAGGAGTAAGATTGATCTCTTCTTTGATAGGAATAGGTGCTTGAATCTTTGTTTCTTTAGGTTCTTCAATAGTGGTTTGTGTCTACTCTACTTCTATATCCAGTTCATCAAGAGCTGAATTGTCAACAATGTTTCCTAAATTCTTGAATACATTGTCATCAGTATCCAAGGTGACCTTTGTACCTTCTATATTCATTGATTCATCTTCATTTCTAATAGCTAGAGGAGAGGGAATATCCTCTTGTTCTGCTTCACCTGCTTGATCTGCTGCAATTGATGGTTCTCCAATAATTTTTGCCACAACCTTGATTATTGCCTACTCTATATCAGAATTATCTTCTTCATATTTTCCTCCCATAATTAGAATGGTTCTCCTTTTGGTTCTTAGATGGGTGCTTAAGGCCTTCAATATCTGATTCAGGTGTGCATCATCTCTCACATCACAAAGCTTTCTTACTAGATTCTCTCTGATAGAATTGTCTTCTTCTTGTGCTCTCTTCTTTCTATTTACAAGTTTGTCATACAAGTCATCAGGTATCTGACCTTGAATAGTGTCAAACTTCTTATTTGCAAAAATCATGTGCTTTACAATTGCATTCTCCAAGTTAAGTCTGTCTGAATAATCATAAAGACTATAGTACTTATTCATTCTGGTAAAGTCTCCATCTTTAATAATCTTCTCATTAAGCTTTTCAACTTTAGGTTTCCAAGCTTTCTTCTTAACCAAAGTAGTGTCATCATCTTTAATTATTGCAACTTTCCTAGGAACTAGTGGCACCAAAGTTTTCTACCTCTTACCAGGTCCAGTAGCAATTTCTTTCATTCTCTTGCTAGGAGTGGAGGAGGTAGACCTAGTAGGTCTGCTTGTTTCATGTTTCATCTTTGGTTCCTCTACTTTCACCTTGAATTGAGGTTCTGTTGTATTACAATTGGTGGGTAGATAAAACTTCTTTTTGTTCACTCATTCTAATTGCTACTGCTATGTTCTTTGCTATCTCAAACTCATGTTTTGTCAATCCTGAATCTTTCAATATTTTCTTTATAGTGTTGTCAACTCTCTTCTTAGACTGCTTCTCCTCAATTATAGCTTTTGTAGAATTGAAATTCTCTTCAAAAGTTCCAAACCTTTTGCACTGAGTGTCCAACTTACACTTAAGTAACCTACCAACATATTCTTATATTTCTATCTTAGATATCTCATAGCCAAGAGGGTCTATGAACTCAATTCTAGGCTCCACTGCTTCAATATAGGTAAAGTCAGTGTCAACCATAAAACATATATCATCTTTACATTTCTCCACAATAGATTGTGGAATCCTTGATCTGCTGATTACCAATTTCTGAAATGTCTTCATCACTAACATAGCACTCTCATTCACTTTGTCAATAACATGTTTCATCTATACTTTATTTATCCTTTCCATATTAGATTGACCATCACTCCAATCATTTGCAATGGTGTACAAAAATCTTCTCAATAGGTGGAAAAACATGTATGTGATTAAGGATGAAAATCTAAATTGTGCATATTTAGTTTTCTTAATCTTCTCCAAGTTTTCAAACAATTGAATTCTCAGAATTTCACACATATCAACTAGTACCTTGTCAATACACATTAAATAGGCTATGTACCATTCCAGCTGCCATGTCATCTTCTATAGAATTTGCACAAAACTTAGTGGTTAGAAACTTGTATAAATATCTAACATCATGTTGTTTGATCTTGCTAATCACAATTCCTCTACCATTATAGGTTGATTTTGTGTTGTCCATGACTATTTTCCTCATATTCTTTTCATTTAAAGGAATAGCGCCAGTTTTAGATAGTCCAGTGACTTCATGAATCAAGTCAGCTGTAATGTCTATCACTCTATCCTCTAGCCAAAACTTTCCATTGTGAATTCTGCTCAAAATAATCTTAGTGCATTCTTCATTGTCAAATTCATACTGCAATGCATACTTAACAATCTCATTATCTTTCAAATGTTCATATCCTTGTTTCAATGACATATCCTGATTGAAAATATTCTAATGTTCATTGGTAAAATCACTATCACTGATGGTTTCTAACTTGCATCCAAGATAACTTCTCACATTCTTCAAATGCAAAACTCCGTTTGGTACGAATGATAATGCTAAACTAGGGTTATCTTCTTCCAAGGGTTCTACTGGTTCCCTCTTCATTCTAGGTCTATTTTTGTCTCTGACATTATGAATTAAAGATACATCCATGATTACTTCTAGTTCTTTATAGCGATTCAAAGATCTACCAAGCAAAATACCTCAAATTCACGATTCTAGGGCTTGCATAGATTCGACACTCAAATCCTTCACCAAATCATTGCAAATGCTTCCAATCACTGCTCTTTGCTCTCCTAAGCACTTCAAATCACTTTGATGATCAAATAACATCGATCATAACCTTTTATTACTTCAATCTCACTATGGTTTGACATCGCATTCAATTCTTTTGCTGCTTCTTTCCAAAAAGTTGTTTCTGTTAAGCTAAAAAACTTAAAACTTCTTGCGATCTTGCAAAACATAATATTTTCTTTTGCACTCTTAACCATAGTATTAGTACATCATAAAATACCTTACATTAACTACGCAAGACTTAATTCATCATAAATCTACTTCTACACTAATTCTAAGTTCCTAATCTACTGTAATTTTCATAAATCATGTGCTTCTAGATAGGTCAGGTAAGGATTCATTCTTACCACTTGATACTTCACCTTTCTAATTACCTTCAATGTTGAATATGTCTCCTTGATCTATGCCTTTAACAAACTTCACTTCATCTGCATTACTATAGCAACCTTTCTGTCTGTTTCTTGCATCTTCATTTCTTCTTTCATGATTTCTAGGGTTAGGGTTAAGATGAAAAAATCCATTGTTCATTATGCAAAATCTTGTTGTATGTCCAATCTTGTTGCATATCTGACAAATAGTTCCATTGTTTCCATATCTTGGTCCTTGCTGATTGATTTGTGATCTGCAGTTTCTAGCAATGTGTCCAACCTTGTTGCATCTATAACATATTACTCCATTTCTTTTGTTCATATCTTTAGTAGGTCTCTTATCTGCATTGTTAGTATTCCTAAACATTCTACTACCATAATTATTTTCAATAACTTTAGATTTTCTACATCCAATAGCTCTATGTCCAAAACCATGACAATTATAACAATAACCATTAAGAAGTTTAAATTGCTTACCTATGCAATCTCTCTTCATATGACCAATAGTATTACAACCAAAACATCTACCTTTGAATTCTCTTTGCATACCTTTGGGTGATTCTTCTTGCTTAGGTGGTTCTTCTCCTTTAGGTGGTTCTTCTGATTTGTTGATCTCATTAGACTTCTTCTCATCTAGACTTTTAGATATTTTCAGATTTGGTTCCTTGTTATCATTATTTGTTCTGATTATGTTAAATCCAAGTCCAGTCTTATCATAGGATGGTTTCTCAAAAGATACTTGTTCATCGATCTTCTCACTATTTGAATATAGCCTTTCAAGTTGTTGTTTGGATTGAGTCAGTTTGCCTTTCACAATCTTGTTGTATTTCTCAAGTTCAACATACTGCAAATTGACTTTCTCAAGTTCAGATGTTACATTGCCAAGTTTAGATTTCAGTTCTTCATTTTTAGTCTTTAACTTTTCATTCTCAGATCTCAGATTTTCTTCATTCTTGCTATTTCCATCTTTCAAACTTAATTTCAATTTTGCTATCTTCAGTTCATGTTTAAGGATCACATTTTTTTTTTCTAAATTGTCATCACAATCTTCAATAAGAATTTTGGATTCCTTTTTAGATTTCAGATCTTCCAACTTCTTTTTCAATTTCTCAATGAGGTTCTTTGCATCATCATATTTCCCTTTCAGAGTGTCTCTTTCATCAGTAAGCATATCGATCTATTCAAGAGCTTCTTCAAGATTCTTTTGTAGTTGATCCATATCCATAGAGATCTTACTCAAGCTGTTAGGCTTTCCTTGAATGATTCTTTTCCAAGTAACTAAGCTCTGATACCAATTGTTAGAAATAGGGAATACTGAGAGGGGGGGGGGGTGAATCAGTATTCTACAAACTTTATCTTTTGCCCAAATATGGATATAAAAGATTATCTTTACACATGCATAACATAAAAAGCTAAACAACATGCATAACAATAAAAATAAAGAACTCATAACACATGATATGTTCTCGAGGAAACCCTGGCCAAGGGAAAACCCTGGTGGGGATGGTACCCACAAAGATCCACTAATCAAAAGTATCCTGTTAAGGATATTGACCCTATTAGGAGTCTATTACAAGCATATAGTGTATCAGTCATGATTAAGGGACTATAGGCCTTGTTAGAAGCCTCAACCCTGTTAGGAGTTGTCAATACAAAATCTAATTACCAGATGAGCCCACTGTTGAGACAAGTAATGTACAATGTATACTGATTACAAAATGGATTAAGGTACATAACCTTATGCTACTTGCATCAATATCTTTTCACTGCTCTTACATTCACATCATATCACTTTATCATATCATTACAATATTTCCACATCTTCTTTCTTACAATTTACAATTACATATATACAAGTTATTAAGGATAATAAATTTACATGGTTAGCTTCCATATATCTTTATCTAAGGGTTAACATCTAGGATGTCATCCCTTTATATTGTTAAGACATTATTTTGATAAACAAAATAATCCCTTAACTCTTTACCAATTCTGTCTTCAAAACTGTCCTATCGACTTAACACTGTATTCGGTAAAACTATCATAAATAATTTCGTACATGCTGTACTAACTTGCACTCTGAGATGGGTCATCATTAGACATCGTAGAGTCTATGTTCAAGTGTGCAAGCATTGAACTTACTCCAGTCAATGTTGCAAACAAAAACTGTGTTCGGGTACACTAGTGAAAATGTTGTCTCACACTTAGACAAATTTGCAATGTGCTTTGCTATACCTACTCTCTGACCTTTGCGCTCTTCATGTGGATCATATGTTTCCATAATGACAACATCTATGTACTCAGCTCAGCCAAATTGCCAACACACAGTTACTTTCTCCTTTGTTTCCCCAATAATTTCTAGCATATCATACATGAACATCATAGTTGTTTCCAGATTCTCCATCAACATATTTCTCCTAGACCATGATGCAAAAAATGGATCAAGAAATGACACTACTTCATCACAATTTTTCTTAGTTTGGATTAGGAATACATGACGTCCATGCATAATATCTAGTTTTTTCATAATATTTTTTACTCTATGCTCCATTGCCTACATTAACATAGAGGAACCTTTGCTCTTCTCATCCTCTTTCAAGCTCTCAATCCTCCCTACAGAGTCTTCAAATTTCAAAGTAATATCATCTAGAAATGAAACAGTAGTGCAAATAGGTGACACATCACCTAGTTGTTCAATAACCTTAGGGACCTTTTCACTCAACTCTTGAACACACTTTTCTAAGTCAACATTCTTAATCGAAACCTCTTCATATTTTTTTTCCATAGAAATCATTTATTCATACATATCTACATATCTTTTCTCTAAATCCTTTTCCTTAGCTTTATTCAAAAATAAGATACGAGTCATCAAATCTGCAACTTCCTTGTTTGAAGTATTATGCATGTTCAAAATGATCCGGCCTCCCCTCCTCTCTCCTTCAATGTTTACTACATGTGGATTTTGTGTAGAAGGATCTAAGGACCAAAGTGCCATTGTTTTAGATTTAGGATCAAATCCTGATCCTCTAATGAAATTTCCAAATTCAAATTCAGATTTGAAAAGAGAGTCTAACTATCTCCTCACTTGGTCAATAACAAAAGCAGATTGAATATCTCAACTGGGAAGAAGTAGCATACTACTTTCCTTCTCAATTTCTCTTGATTTTTTTACTGTTAACTCAATTGTTGTAGGGTAAAATTGTTGTAGTGAAACTAAATTAGATAAGGGAAAATCCATTTCATCTCCTAACTCTTCTCTTTTTTCTCTCAAATTTATTCTGATATCACTAAAATATTTACCTCCTTCCTGAATAAATTCCTTTGTAATGTCCTTTGGAACGTGCTCCTAAACATGCGATTAAGTTTTTAGAATATATATTTTTAAAGTTAACATAGAAGATAAAAACCAATGCAGAAACAATTACCATTAACACACATTAATACAATAACTAGCACAGGTACAATTACGAAACTCATAAACAATTGAAAGATAAATGCAACATCACAAATAAGATAACATAAATACTACTGGTACCATAAGGTATCCATAAACCTACATCCACTACACATGTCATAGGGTATGTAATACAATAACCAGAAAGAAGTACACATGATATCTTTGAATAATTGATACAAAGGTACATGATCACAAAGAAGAAGAAGAAGAAGAAGAAGAAGAAAACAACTCCATCAATGAAGATCAAGAAGAGGCAACTGCCACAGGGATCATCCAACACTAGTACATGAATGTCAGAATCTCAAATGGTAAAAGAATCACTACCACCCGACCTCGTGAACCTAAATGGTCCACTCCCACCATAGTGAGGAGATAACAATAGATCCCACTCGGATAAAAAATATCAGACAGATCGAGCTAAGGAAAGGATCCTGAAAGCTTTCTAACTAAAGGTGTACAAAAGATAGCAAGGTAAGATTCACTAAACCAGAGACAACCGACACATGTAGGATAATTAGACTATGCATAGGAAGATGTTATCATGTACATCTAGCCCTTGAGTTTTGTCTTGGTAATCTCTCCAAATCCTGACACTCAAGTGACCATATACGGTGTCAATGACCTCTCATACAGATGAAGCCATCAACTATGCCAACTCATGCCTTTTAAAGGCGGCTAGTCATCTTCTCTATGCCCCATCTTAGTCTATACTAGCACTAACTCCTGGGTGAGGAACCACATCTTATTAGGTTCATTTTAAAATCTCTCAATGTTAAATTAAGTTATCACTTGATTATAAATACTTACAATAAGTGATCCTGGCAGCCACTTGTGGGCCTCGACACTTATTGCAAGCCACCTCCTATTGCATAACTAGGTAAACTACCCTAGACTCACAAATCTCACATAGATCAAATCAGGTACACAACCAGGTAATCCCAAATCTAGTTTCACACACAATAACTAGAAAAGATTACAAAGATACCATAAATAGAATACAAAACATCATGAGCCCATATGATCAAGTCAGGGTATAATCAAAACTTACACGCACATCAAAACATAATATTGAAAACATAGAACAACCGACACATACCCCGACCTGTGTCTTCCCCCTAGGTCTTCTTGTATTCCGATAATACAATATGCACAAGAAGACACTTTAGGAATGAAGAATACAACACTAACATCATAGTACTACTGAAATTGATCCATAAGCATTTAAATTCCACATTGAACATAATTGAATCCACATATAGAAACACATAAACCTAGTAGGAGAATCTAAGCATAAACATCTCAATGATGTCATAAATAGAGAATATTCCCGAATGTTGTCCTATGGATTTAACAGAGTAAAAAGCCCAATTTCAGTAAAAACATAACACTTATCAAGATATTGGTTCCAATTTGTACACAAAATTTCCTAACGTTTGGTTAAATACCCAATTAGAACACATAATTATATTGAAAGAAATAGAAATAAGTTTAATCAAATTCTATCTTGATCCAAAGAAAGTACTATATGGTTTAATATACTATTAAAATAATTCATTTCTTAATAATTTATTAACCATTAATCCTTCAAATGGATATGTAATTCATCCAAAAGTATTTACTTAAATAATATTATTTTAAATAAATGTTAATTGATAAATAAATAATCTAAGATTAAATATTGCCAAATAAATATGTCACACTAAATTAAATTAGAAAATAATATTTAATTTAATTAAGTTGATAAGCAAATATTAATTTATCAAAATAATGGACAAAATAGATTCACATATTTATTTTAAAAAAATAAACATGTACCATACATAGCTATTTGACAAACTAAATAAAATTTCAATTTAATACATAGTTAATAAAACAAATTTAAAAAAAAATACTTCAATAATTAAACAAATTAACTAACTACCAATTAAATTAAATTTTAAAAAAATCATAATTAAAATAATAACTAAATACCATATTTTAAAAAGTGAAAATATTACTAACTTTATTTAATACATTTATTAATATCTTATATAATAAAAAACTTAATTAATTAAATTTTAAAACAAAATATAACAAAAGTTCTTTTTTTTGAAATAATTGGCATGTACCATACTCTGCGCAGAGCAGGTACTACGCAGGGGTACTGTGGCCCCCATGCACACGACCACCGAGTGGTGGTCCTATGCCTTAGGAAGGGGTGGGGAATTTGGTGGCCCCCACCTCAAAAACCCCTTTTTCATTATATTTTTTTTTAAAGCATTTTTTTTATATATATTTTTTTAACAATGCACTTTTCTTAAAAAAGACAAGTTTACAACAATGAATATATTTTGATTTATTTTTGAAAACGGAAATATTGAGAATGTTTTTAATTTATAAGGGAAACAACATAATCATACATTAGATTATATATATATATATATATTTAATAGTTTAATTCTTTATTTTTTTTTAATAGAGGATAATACATATTTTTCAGAATTGACTTTCCTACCAAAATTGGGTTTTTCCTCTAACAATTGATTTACTTTCTACTAGGTAAATTTATTTTCAAACCCTATAGTCAGACTATAGTCCAGATTTAATTTATTGATTTCTTGGAAAACTATAAAGAATCTTTCAACGAAATTTTGCCAGTATAACACTACTGTGCTAAAATTTAATAAATAAATAAAATCAATTTAACTAGGGTTTCCTAAATACCCAGAATTCAAATAAAGCACAGATCTATCTATTGAAATACATTAAAACTTGCACAAGCAAAGAAAGCTAGACAGATGCATAATAAAACTAACAGGTAGGATTTCAAAGCCTACCTTGGATCCAAAGCCAGAAACTGAAATATAAAGCTTTTGAAGATCTATAGGCCAGAATTCCTCCAAAGATGGATTCAACCTGCAGATCTAAATCTACGAAGAACGCAACACCGAAAAATTCTAGATGCATAATGAAGCCAAAACAACAAGCAACCGCAACAAGCAAAATTATCCAAAAGTCGAAAGCACAAGCTCTCCCAGAATTCTCCTCCAAAACCTATCTGATTTGAAAATGAATGCAATCCCCCCTAATAGGGATTCAATTCCCCATTTCATGCAACCCTAGAGATAACTCAACAGCTAATTCCCACATCAACTCTAAATCAAAAATTGAAAATAAATCTTAATTAATAATAAAAAATACTTTTCATGCACAACTCAACTTGACTTTTAAAACAAGTTGATTACTTTTTGAGAACAATTCACTTTTCAATAATGCACATGTTATAATTAAAAATTTATATTAAATAGATTAAATATTTAAAGCATCCTAAAACTATGCAATTAAATATTTAATTATTTAATAACGCACACAAACATAATTAAATCTAATTTTTAATTAAATAATCAATTAAATCCCAATATTCAATTATTTAAGTTTTAATTAAATTTTGTCAAATAAACTTAGGAATATGATTAATATTAAATTTCAACTATAATCATTAAATTAATAATCACATAAAATCACCCACATAAGCAATAAATCAACTGAAGCCAAACGAGGTAAAAAGAAACCAAGTAAAACCAAGCAACACTAGAAAGGGATCCACAAATTCTTGTCAACTAGACAAATCTAGGTAGGGTAGTCAAACTGATACTTGTCCAATCTTAGGACAAATGACTTAGGTTAGGGTTTTGGACCTGCGTTATCTCCCCTCTCTTACCATTTGAGATATTGCGATAGGGCATGCTCATCCTGACAATTCAAGAAAGTCGATGCTTGGTACCTGCAAACCTACATACAAAACCCGCATGTACATACATATATAAATATATAACAGACAATGGCGGGGATCAACCAATCATCTGGATCTCGCAAACAACTACAACTCTGTCCCTCAACCACATTAGGCACATCAAACAAAAATATAAAACAAACACATCAACCATACACATGCAAGTATGAGGTCAGTAAAATCCTAAGCATCAATGATTTCCTAACATATAATCTATCATCCTAAAATAATCATAACATTTATAAAATCAGACTAGGGGTGGGGTACAACACTGTCAAAGTCTATATTTGTGCATATAGCACTTGAAATCTATAAGGCATCAACAAGGCTCTCAAATAGGGATTTATTGTCTTTCCTCCTAATAACCCTAGTGACCCGACAACAAGTTTTGGCCAATTCTATCAGAGTACTTACATCTAAAAACACATCAAGAACTACAAGCTTGATAAGATTCAACTCCCAAGGGATAGACATTGGTACCCCTCCAACTTTTTTATTATATAAATAGTTGAAAAAGGAGTAACTAGATGATGATGGTGTCTGTGGGTTCCTACATTGGCTGGATACATCCTTCCACTCAAATTTATTCTTAGACTAACTATTGAGATGATTTAGGCAATATACCAATAAAATCATGCCAAAATGTCTTAGGATCCTTTGCATACTTCCCTAAACTAGTGGAAGAACTCTGACTCATAGTTGAAATAGTTATAAATAACTTTGAAACAAAGAAAAAGAGAATTCCCTACTGAGAAGAGTGAGATTAACCAATTTACAATTCTTCTTTCACAGTCTAAACACAATGTCTCCCTCACCATTTTCTGCACAAATTATCATCTTTGTACTTCACCCTTTTTCTTGAGCCATGTGTTGAATGTGTCTACAACCATGTATTTATAAACTCAATCTCATCATTATCAATTCCATCTCTTCATTCATAGATTTGTATGTTTCTGCCATAAATTTTTGACTAGCCGTGGTGAGTCCTTCTCTTGTTCTAAGTTGTCAACCGGATTCAAGTCATCCATACATGAAAAATAATTCCACATCATCAAAACCGACACCAAGAATGGTAGAATTCATAATTTCATTTCTCTTTCTATAATTTTGTAGTCGATCAAAAGATATGTCACCACGTATAAACATCTCATAAGCTTAGAGCATCAAACAATTCACTTCATTACCCACTATGATGATGTAATTGACCACCTACTAACCACCAAAATCTTTATCACATGCTCACAAGTGCAAAAATGATTCCTTATAAACCACAGTGAGGTTGCAATCACTATCTTTCTTATCCCTTTCATTCTTTATTGTGGCCTCATAACCTCAAATTTTCATCTCACTTAACGTTACAACCATGTGATAGCATTCCTTGCTAACCCTTTTGGCTCCACTTGCATCCTCACAACTTCCATACAAACTTTCCATTAATTATTGTGACGTTGCGATTATATATATTAATAGCCACAAAGATCCTCATATCGCAGCCTTGCGAGTGCTAAATATCTCCTTTTCTAACCTTTGCAAGCATGTGATCACTTCTTTTTAACCACATATTCACCCATCATGACTTCACAACCTTAAAAGTAATAAGATCCAAACCGTTATGAGGTAGAAAAACCCATATCATTAACCCCTTATTTCTATCCTTCACACCATGTGGTAGCTTCTCGCTACTGGATTAAGTATGGAAAGGTGAGTACTGAGAGGGGAGGGGTGAATCAATACTCCAAAACACTTTTATTTAACCTTCTTAACCATTCAATGAATTCATAACTTTGCATGCATCTCATAAAACATTAACAATAAACATAACTCATAACATAGTGATTTTGGTATCACAAAAATCCTTGTTAGAGGATAAAAACTACAGTGGGGATGACACCCAAAAAACTTCACTACTATAGTAAAAAGTTTGCTTGATTAGAGATACAATGATAGCCATTTTTGATAGCTTACCCTATTAAGAGTATTAACTCTGTTAGGAGTCTAAAGACCAGTTAAGTCTACCTTGCTAAAGGATTTTGCAATTCTAATCTAATAATTGTACCTTGTTAAAGGATATACAAAGTAAGATCTATTAGGATCTACTCGGTTAAGAGACTTCACAACTTTGTTTACACACTAAAAAAATACATAAACTGTCTATAGAACTTGCATCTATCTTATGCTTATCAGACTCAATATGCTCATTAATTGTTTACCTCATAAAGTGCTTCATTCACAATAATAATTTTGTACTCGGTAACTTCAACTCTGAATCATAATTACACTCTGCTCTTTACTACTTTGTTACTCGATGGCTTCTCTAGTCATCACCTTCTTTGTGCAATTTATCCTTCATACATATACTATCTCTCTCTCTCATACTATGATCTTCACATTCTAATCCATTTATATTCAATTTCAGAAGTAGTTGAAATATTCTAGAATCATCTCTTTAAGTGGTGGTAGCATTGGTTATTCTTCCAATGCATATATATCACTTAATTTTTATTGGTGAATCTCACCTTGTAATCATGTATAATCATTGTATTTAAATTTCCAATGCTTTGTCAGATGATCTCCTTGAGATTTGTAAACCATTTTCTTCTCGGTGTCTAGGTTCAATGTATTTGTAGATTCTCCTTGTGTTAGCCTATGATGCTCGGTAATACATTTTTCCCAATTCTTAGTAATTGCATCATCTCTCTTCGGTGACTATTGTAGCTCAATACAACTCAATGTTTGGTGCTTGGTTCTTCCTTGCTTGGTGTCTAAACTTACTTTTCCTTGACTGAAAACTATCTTTCCTTTATTTCATTTACCGACTAGCTTGAGTGCTCTTACCAACTTGACTTTCCTTCATTACTGAATGACTTTGAAAATCAATATGACATTATCATAACTAATGACAACAAAATAAATCTATAGGAGTATCAATCTCCCCCTTTGGCATTAGTTTGGTATTGTTGTTAAAAACCTTCAAAGTCATCAAAATGTTGTCCTAAGCAAAAAATGTCAAAATTGTTCATGTATACATATCTCGGTAAATATATTTACTTATTACTCCCCTTATAGTAATAATTCATGTACTCATATATATCCATCATAACTCATATATTTCCTCATATACATATTTCCCCCTTATAGATTTTTCTTTATCTATTATCTCTGTTATCCTCCTCTGATAATATATTTCCCCCTATTTTAAACAAAAATGCCAAAAATAATAACTTACTATTTGTCTGGTGGAGGGATCTTGGAAAAGGTAGATTCAAATATTTCTTGTGCATCCTTTAGTGATACCTTCCATGAATCTTTTAGTGTCTGCAACAATATGATCTATTCAAACATGTCAACTATTAAATTGATCATGTTTTCCATTGCACTCACATCCAGTGCGTTGACTAAAGCTTTTGCCTTATGTACATTTTTATGCAATGACTCAATGTGTGGTATAAAAAATGTTTGTATTTCCATAAGATCCGTTCTGATTTTATTTTCCTCTTTCCTTAGCTCATGTTGCACTCCCATTAAGTGCTTCAATCTTTGATAGTATACTTGGAAAGAATTAGGTTTGGTAGATACCTTAGCTAACTACCCAGTCAACTCCTTTTCCACATTTTCATCTTTATCTTTGATGTCCTTGGTGAAATTTGAAATTAAAAAAATATTTTGAAATAATAAAAGAATATATTTTAATTCTTTCTCTAACTCAGTAACCAACTCAAATAGTGTTACCTTGTCAAGTGCAACTGATTGAAGTAGTTCTTCAATAAATTTAGTCTCCAATTGCTTCCTATGCACTTGCATTAAATATTATGTGGTATCAATACCAGGTTTGTTTATTTGGTTCACCAATTCACTTATTTAACTATAAATGTCTCCTTTCTCATTTATATCTACCTATGGTACACTTTCTTGTAATATATCTTTAACATTTTCTATGACATCAATCTTCTGCTTCTTAGCAAGCAATTTATCTTGGGTTGCTTTCCTCTTTAATAAATCTCCAAACTCAAATAGTTCCTTAGGGCTCATTGTGGATATATCAACCTTTATTATAATGATAGGTTGGCTTAAATCAACCTTCTCCTTTTCTTTAAATTTGACTTGTTTTTAGATTCCTTCTTTGCATAAGATGTAGCAGTAGTATCCTCTATTTTGTAATCTTTTTTTTCTTCCTTTTTCTCTTCTACCTGCCTCTCTTCTTGTTTCTAATCCTCTTTTTCTTCTTGAGTTTCTTCTTTCTTTTCTTCTTCTTTGTCATTTTGTTTCTCCTTCACTGGTTCTGTGACCTCAGTAGGGATCATCGACTCTTGATTTTGACCTTGGGCAGTCTCAGTCTCTTTAGTGACCTTGATATTGTTTTCTAGTTCGGTAGAGGCATCAACATCTATTGGTACATATTTTGTTACCTCTGAGATCACTTCTTCAATATCAGGAAAATTCATTATTTTCTCAATGATAGGTTCTTCATCCATTATAATTACCTTTGTTGAATCATCTATTTTCATTTCTTTAGTTTTCTTGGCCTCGATTGCCATTATATCTTCATCATCTTTAATATCTTCAACATGATCTTTATGAGTAATATCTTCTATGATGACCTCATATTTGTCATTTGTCAAATCAATGGGATCTGACTTGCCTTGAGTTTCATTGATCTCTATTTCTTGGTTTGGAAAGAATATATTTCTCCATAGTTCATCAGTCTCATTTTGAACTTCCTCTAACTTACCAACCATTATACTTAGTGCTCTACTTTTCACTTAGAATCTCTTTGAATATTCTTGCAATGTATCATTGATTCCTCTTTTGGATAGGCTAGGTACTATGATAGCCAGGGATCTCTCCCTCATTTTTGTGGGGCTATCTCCATAGGTGTAGTTTTAAACTTATGCAAAGTAAACACAATAGCCTCTTCAATTTTCTATTTTTCTTCATCATTCATTTTCTCATACTTGAGTTGTTTCAATCCTTAGTATCCTCCATATGTCTTAAGTACCTTGAGTGCCTCATCAAGGTATTTTAGTTTTGGTGCCTAATTTTGTACAACCTTAAATTGTGAAACATCTTCTGATTTGGTTTCACTATCTTCATGTAGTTTCAATTTTCTCGTAGGCCTCCTAGTAGCCTTTTTCTCTCTTATGTAGGTTTTGAGATTTTATGGTTCAATTTATGATTTCTTCTTCTCACTTAGTGTGGAGGAAGACCTTGTTGATGGTCTTACACCAATTGGACTAGGGGTCTCTTTCTTCACTCTTATCTTCTTCCCCTTAACCTCTGATGGTCCAAATTCATCTTCTTCAATAGAAATTCCTAAATTCTCTAACAAATTACTAACCATTCTTCTATTCTTCCTTAAGGCCTTAGGTATCAATATACCTAGTTTGATCTTATTCTTTACTTTCTTATATGTGCCATACCGATTGGATCTTATATCAAGTGGATTCTCTAATAATCCTTTAATATTTATTGATGCTATATCAATGTCCATTTCATAACCCATAGGTGGTAACCAGACTATTCTTGGTTCCACAAATCTCACTATACAAGTGTCGGTATAAATTTCAAAACATAAATCATCATTGTATTGTTCCACAAGATGAAGTGGAATCCTAAACCTCTTATGAATTTTATCTTGAAATTTTGCAAAGTAATAATTCATAACCATATCAAAATTATTTCCCAAATGTTAAATAAACTCATTAATTTGATAAATTATCAATTTTTTTGCATTCCATACTACTTCACTAATTGTTGGAAAGAAGTTCTAAAAATAGAAAAATATGCATACTAGTAATGATCTGAACTTCATTATGTTCTTTTTTTCCTTCCTGATTGTATTCATGTTATCATCTAGTTGTTTCAACAAGATCTCATAGAGATCTATCTTCATATCCTTCTTCACAATCTTATAAGCTATATCAATAGATCCACAGGGCACACTATCTACCGATGATTGGAAGATTCAATATGATATTATGTTGCATGTGAATCTCAGCTTGGGATCACCAAAAGTAGTCAATTTCAGACCTCTACCATCCTATTTAGCTTGAGTAAGATCACACAATTTTTTCTTTTCTATTTTCTTGAAGGCTCTCGGTTTATCACCAATCAAATGTCCTATGAAAATTTGAAGTACATCCTTTATGATTTCCATAGGTGCACCAAGCCACATGAATTGATCATGTGCTTAGATTAGAACAATCATCATCCATTCCTTCTTGAATACTGTTGATACATGAATAGCATGAACCAAACCCTTGGTGTCCAATTGTGTGTGATCATCTTTCAACTTTCCATTTATGCATAAATTCCTATAAGATGTATCTATCTCCGCTTGGTAGATGTCCTCTATCTTGTAGTGTATGAACTCAAAAACATCTTCAATACGTATAACCCTCAATGGGATCAAAGATAGGGCTCTAGATTTATCAACTTCAAATGTTGTGGCTGGTGGTATTTTATACTTTGAATTGACAAGGTTAATCTTCTCCACAACAACAAGCTTTTGTACATTGGGTTCCATTTGATTCTTAGAAATGATGTTTCAACTGACAGGGTTTTGATTGAATTTAAATTTGAGTGTGTTAACACAACTTGGGAAAATATCAGAAATACCTTGAATATGCTTGATAATGCTTGGATTTGCTTGTTTGATCGCTTGGATGCACTCAGAAGACTCTTCACTACTAAATGCTTCAAATCCTTATGAAAATGTAAGGTGAAAATGAAATAACACAAGCTCTATTTATAATTTTTCTTTGATTAGGGTTTCCAATGGCTATAATTTTAGCATTAAATGCACTTTACCGACTCCATTTTAACCGATTACCAAATAAATTTCCTTTCACCGAATGGAACAAAATAGCTTATACTTATTACTGATCAAAATATGAAATGTCAACTTCAATCATATATCCAAATGCATCTCAATAGGATAATATGGATGATGTAGAGGGTTTTGGTGAATGATTGAACACAAGAGTGGATGGATGAACCTTTGTGAGGTTTAGGCACTTACCCACTAACCCTTAAAGCTTTAAGTACATCAAAAGTGAACACACCCTTCCAAAATGGATAAGGTAGATGTATATGACCTATTTTAGTTGGATTCAATAAGATTTATTAGATTCTAAGATTTAAAACAACACCCAACACACCAAAATACTCAAACTACTCACAAGGCCTAATAGCCCCTCTTGTAGGTCAACAACAAAGTAAATAGACAGTTTACTCCCAACTCTCCCAAAATAATTGGTAAACAAATCAGGTTTTAAAATACCCTTTTGGACAAAAAATAACATATCAGAAACTTAATGGAAGAGACCGAGCGGTAAACATGGAGAGAGACCAAGCGAGAGGAGAGGGGTTTTTTTTTTCAAATTTGAGCATGAGCGAGAAACTGGGGGATGAAGTGTTTGTTGCAAGATCTACGATAGGGGATATGGGAATTTCTATGGATTTAGTGTCAGGGAATGTGGAAAAGGTTGGTGGGTCACCTCTGGCTTCGTCCAACAAGGAATTTTGTCCCTTTAAGGGGTCAGAGATAGAAAAAGTCATTAGTTTTAAGGTTGAAGAAAGGTTTAAGACTTCCTCCTTGGAGCCTCATGGAGGCAAACCAAGTGATTTCTCTTCACTTCATAATAAAGGGAAATGGTCAGGTTTATTTGGTGTTAAGCCTTTTGGGAAATCTTTGTTCCCTGAAGTTAATATATCTCCGACCTAGAAAAGGGAGCTTTTGGTATCTTTATCCCAGACCCATTGGTTGACCACATTGTGTCAATAATGGCTTCAACTATAGTTGGTAGGCTTGTGGGACCTAGACCAAAAATTGATCTTGTTAGGTCTTTTAGAGATAAGAAGTGGAAACTTAAGGGATAGGTGGATATAGCAACAATTCCAAAAGGATTTTTTTTTCTTTTGAATTCTCTAACTGGGAAGATCTGTCCAAAGTGTTGTGTGGTGGTCCTTGGATGATGGGTAAATCTTCTCTGTCACTGCAAAAATGGTCAACTAATCTTGACTATACTAATAACTTCTTTTTTGCAACCCCTGTGTGGGTCAGGCTTCCTGGATTTCCTTTGGGATATTGGCATGAGGATATTTTTGTTGGTCTTGCAGAAGCTTTTGGTGATCTTTTATCTATAGATCCGATGACCACAAAAAGGACTAGACAAGTGTATGTTGTAATACCCCAAAATTGGCACCTATTAATTTCAATCAATTTTGGTGCATTTCTCAAATTTCTACATCTTCAAAGTCCTAGTTCACTAGGCAATTTTCTCTCTCCTACCTAAATTAATTTGACTTGATGTCAATTGCGAGAACCCTAAATTGCAATAATCAAATATTAAATTAATTCCTAAAGTCTTTGACTTTTATTAGCTAAATTACCCCTATGATAAATTAATTTAATTCTAAAGTCCTAAGTGCTTTCTACTTAAATTAAATCTACCCCCTTTAGCTAATTACCCATAAAAAGGAATTAATAACTAGTTATTTGAATGGACACTCATTTTGAATTAATAATTCAACATATTCAAAAAGGCCCCTATGTGGAAATTTCCATTCTTTTAATTAAGTAATTGATGCATTTTTGTCTCAAAGGGGAATGAAGAGTCAAGATTTTCAAATTAAGAACCTCTTCATTCCCTCTCCAGGCTTCTCTATTTACTGAGCCTCTTTTTCTCATTCAAGGATGGCAATTTTTGAGAGCAACTAAACTATAGCAATTTTTAGTCTCAATTTTCATTCCACTATTTCAAGCTTTATTGCATAATTAGTTAATATTCATCTTTAGTATAATTGCATCTCCATAATAGTTTAATTTGCTTACTTGTTCTTAGTTTAATATCATCTTTATTTCAAGCTCTTTAGATTAAGCTGCATTTTCATATTTCTTTCAAGATATTTAGATTAATTGCACTTCATCTTAGCTTAATTTCACTTGGTTCATCTTCATGCTTTTGAAAATACTCCATTGTTGGACTGGTCTTATGGGTGTCGGGTCTCCAATCTGAGAGCAATTAAACACCCCATCTACATAGGAGGTAATAGGTCACTTCACCATGAATTTTAGATTGAGTAATTCATACTCTCTCTTGTAATTTGATCATGTGAGTAATGACCATGTTGTGTGTGTGGTTGGATTAGAGGTCCACATTCACCATCATACATTTTGGCACCCACCATGGGGCAAAAAAATTGATTTCTGGCCTCATTCTCATTTTTTTCTGACAAGAAATTTAAGCTCTGCCGTGCATCTGTACTATCTGTGTATGGATTCTTGCATGAGAATTTAGAGCATCTCACATGAAGTTTCTCTCTTGTAGCACTCTATCATGTGAGCCATTGCATCCTCGCGTGGCTCCCTATACTTTCTCACACGCTGTGGAGTACTTCCTTGTGTGAGATTTGGATATAGTGTTTTAAAAATTTCTAGTTTATGCCTTCTTCCTTGTTTCAGATTTCTGATAGTTTCTTGTTTGCTGTTGTTATTATTTCTTTGTTATTTTCATAGCGTAACAATTTTTGCAGGATGTTTGACCAAGAACATAAAAATTACTAATGGTTTGATTGCAGGATGATTGTCGAAGGCTTTTAAAATGTTGTGTCTATTTCCTTCTTTTATTCACATAGTTTAAATAGGGCTCCGTTAAAATTTCTTGAGGATTTTTATAGTGAGTAGGGAATTTGGCTCTTCATTACATGGAGGTGATGACCATGAATGAACTTGAAATCCTAATGATCTTACTAATATGACAAATTTTGGGGAAGCGGAGAAAGGTAGTGAATCTTTACGCTTTTACTTGCCAGGGGATTATGCTCTTCTCTCTCTGAAAGAACCAAGAACCCAAAAGCTTTTAGATGTGGCAGAGTGAAGCTAACTTAGTGATGAAATTTCTTGATGTGTTTGGGTGAGGAAATGGGATAGAGAAGTATGCTCTTCTCCCTTTGGGAGAACTAGAAAATCCAAACCCTGAATCCAAACCAAGTCCAGTGTCACCTTTAGAGGGTCTGCCGGAAGTTGAACCTCTGAGGATGACCCAAGTGAGTACACACCTATCACTGGTGATTCCACCTCACTATAATAAAGAATGCTTTGTTGAGTCTAAAGACTCCAAGCCATGTTAGCTTCCTTCTCAAGACTTTTACTATCATCTTGAGAAGGGTCTGTCTGTTGTACTAAGCGGCACCGGTCCTAGCCCTACTTGCAAGGGTGTATGAATTTCAGGTGTCGGTGTGGCTATGAGGACCTAGCCCTATATCAAGGGCACCAAAGGTTAGTGTGAATGGAAGCCCACTGAAAACTTTCCCTAGTTAGTTGCCTACCCGGTTCACCTTCGAAAGGAGTAATAATCTTTGCGCAGGGAGGGGGAAGAATCTCTCCCGTAGATTCCCATCATAGGCATACACCTAGACATTTGGAGGTAGTTGCAACACTAGCCCCTACTACAAGGGTAACCTTTGAATGTACACCATTGAGTCCTTGGAAACACCAAAAACACGGGCGCCCTCTAGGGTATGACATGGCTGTGTGAGGTGCATGTATGCGCATAATGAATGGGACAAAAGTTTTGTCTTCTCACCATTTTTTTTGGGTAGGGATAGCTATGTGCTTGTTATTGAGTCTTAAACACTGTCCAATCACTATCAAACAAAGACTCCCCTAATGCTATCAAGTTTCTTTGTCCTTGATAGGTCTATTAACGGCTACTTCTTGTGTCACAACTGCTTGGTTTAAACCTTTGTTCTTGTAAATGAATTCTTGGAATCCTAAAATGAGATTTTTGATTAAACTATTCTTCAAAACTATCAGGAAACTGGATTTTCTATTAGACATTAGTTCAAACTGTACCTCAAAATTCAACTGTAACCTCAAAAACTATGTCTGATTGTTAGATTTTGCACTTTTCCCGCATGAATTTTTACCTCTCAGAGAACTTTCTCACGTGAGACTTTGTTCTCTTGTGGGAAGACTGGTGTTCTCTTGTGTGGCCTGGTACTTCCTTGCATGAAACTATAGCCTAGTTTTAAAAAATAGAGAGCAGATTGCCATTGACTGTTTGACTTTTTACCTAATCTGCATTTTGTTTGAGGTCTATTTTTCTGCTTCCCTATTGTTCACTGTCAGAAACTAGGTGTATCGAACCAAGAATGAATTGATCTTTTCTTTGACTCATGTTTTCTCTCATCCATTTATCTTATCTCTTTCTACTCTTGTACCTTGCATTGTGATTATCTTATCTCAGCTATTCTAGCCATCTCTTTTTGACAATTCATACTAGGTTCACCTTGCATCTTGGCTGTTCTAGCCATTTATCTCCTTTTGTTACCTTTAGAGATAGAGTCCTTAGCATTATCCTGAGTCTCCTCTCATCACATCTTCATGACTATCATGACTTGAAGTGGCAAGACTTATCCTATTCAGAATACTGGTCAAGGTAGAAGCGAACTTCCTAATTGAGAGATAGATCATCCTGAATCCATTGTGAAATATGAACTTTGTGAGAAATCCTCAAGTTATTCATTAAGTACTTTGAAAGATAGTCCATCTCAATCATCTCCTCCAGTGTTCCAAGAGTGCTTCAACCCTTTGTTTGAGTCGCAGTCTAGTTTTTCATTTCAAGAACAAGATGACTCTTTCTTCCAAGAAAATTCACTATTTCATAATATTGGAAGACAATTTCCTCAGATGACTCCTATCATTGAAACTATTGACCTTGCTGAGGCCAGTGATTCATTTGAACCTATTGATCCTTTCGATTGGGTTAGAGCTCGTAAGATTACTTGGGCTGCACCTCATCGACATCATTCATATCACTTCACTAAATCTTCATTTGTTGCAAAACCCTCCGCTAAAAAGATGGGAGGACCATTTGACTTCCAATCAGGTCAATATGACCAAGCTTGTAATCAAGCTCAGAACAACCAATACCAGGGTCAAACCTCTAATGAGCAGCACTATGGTCAATCTCAACATGACCAAAATCAGACTTATCATGATGATCAATCCCGGAACAAAACTAAAGGGGATCAATGAGCGCGCTTCTATCGCCCTCCCCCTTTTGATCAAAACCAAGATGATCAACATCAAGACCAAATTCCTAGTATCTATGAGATCCTTGGGAATGAAAATGATGAGATAACTCAACATGATATAGATGCTACCAAGGCTAACAAAAGTCTTATTAAAATGGAGATCCTCCTCTTACAAGAAAAGGAGAAGTATTTTCTTGAGCTAGCACAACAAGGGGTCAAGTTACCCCCGAACTTTCAAGTTGAAATGCTTGTAGCTAAAGAGGAAGAAACTGAAACCTCTAAGCTACAAAAGATGATCCAAGGCATGCAAGATTAGATTACTCAACTGGTAAAAGAGAAGGATAAGCCCATGCAATAGCTCACAATGGATAGTATATGCCCTTTTCCTTTTGACAAGAGCATTCACATGCCTCCTTTTCCAAAAGGAGTAGAGCTACCCAAATATGATAAGTACATGGGAACAACCGATCCTCAAGATCATCTGAGGGAGTTTGGCACCTTGTCTATGGAATTTATGCATGATCAGACTTATCTTATGAGACTCTTCTCCTATAGTCTGGGTGGGCTAGCTATGGAATGGTTTTTTCGATTGCTTCCTAGTATTAAGACTTTTGATGAGATCGCTAATCTCTTTCTTCAACATTATTCTCACAACATTCAGCACCCTGTCAACATTCATGACTTGTGTAACTTGAAACAATGGCAGGGAGAGTCTTTCTTATCTTTTCTCCAAAGGTGGAGACAACTTTGCACAAAGTATCCTCATAAATTGCCTGAATTTGAGAAACTTGATATCTTTTTGGACAATCTTCTCCCCGACTTTGGATATCAAGTACAACTACAAGGTCCTTTGACATTTGACAACATGATCAAATAGGCTATGAGGATAGAAGCCTTCATGATTAAAAAGGGAGAGTTAACTCTAAATAAGGACAACAAGCAAGGATTCTCCATGAATAAGGATAAAGGAAAAGGTGTTAACAAGAATAGAGATGTGGTAAATGATGGAGTGGTTGATAATGTTACAGTGAAGCCTTCAAAACCTATTTTTAATCTTACTTCTAGCATACAGGTGGCTAAGGCTGTTGAAAAGACTACCACTGATAATCAACAAGCTTCAAATTTTTCTAAGAACAAACCTTGGGCCTCTCGACCCAAGCATGATTTTACTCCTTTGGGAGAGCCTCTTGATGTGGTCTTTAAAACTCTTGTAGAGAATTAGGTTCTCACTCCATTGGAAAAGCGTCCTTATGACTTGCAACCAAGACCTCATTGGTGGAATGACAATGCTTATTGCGACTACCATCAAAACATTGGTCATAAGATGTCCACTTGCCTTTAGTTGAAGAATAAGGTTCAAGACCTCATAGATAATCATGACATTATTATGGATAACCATAATAAGAATTCTGATCATCAGGTGTTCAAGGATCCTTTCCCTCCTCATGAGAAAGGTGAGTCCTCCATAGCTAAGAATAACAATGCCAAAGTTAATTACACATACACTGCTACTAATAATGTCATCAATATGATTGAACCTGTTGGATTTGAATATTGTGATGTGATCACATCCAAGGGGGGTGATGATGCTCCCAAGCCCAAAACTCCTTTTATCTTACATAGTTCCACATCTAGTTCATCTGAATCTGAACAAACTCAAGATTGTGCTAATGTTGTCACTCAATCATGTGGAAGATTTTTTTTGAAAGGTCTCGATCCTCCAAAACAAACTATGGATAAGGCTGCTCCAAAACCAACTACAGATAAGACTACTACTGGTCCTATCAGAAAAGCTTCAAAATTGACTCCTATGTCTAACGCCACTAGTTATAGCATTTTAGATTAGCTTCAAAAAACCAATGCTCAGATCACAATTTTTGAGTTATTGAAGATCTTGCCTGCTCACAAGAAAATTTTGGATAAAGCCCTCTCTGAGGAAAATTTTCCCAAGGATCTTGATCTTAACCGGTTCCAATCTATGGTGGGTCATCCAACCTCACCGCATTATTTATCTTTCTCTGAAGAAGATGATCATTCCTTGAGTCACCCACACAATTCTCCTTTGCACATAGAGGTCATGATAGGTCCCAAGCATGTGCATCGTGTGCTTATTGATAATGGTGCTGGTCTTAACATCTGTTCCACTAAACTGCTCACCCAGCTAGGCTATGATGAGGATTGCATTGACCCTCACAAAAAGATTACCATCAAAGCTTATGATGAAGAAGATCAAAAATCCCAAGGCTTAGTTGTGCTGCCTATTCACATAGGACCCATTGAGAGAGATGTTACTTTTTAGGTCCTTGATATTCCCCTTGCCTACAATATCTTGTTGGGTAGGCCATGGATTCATGAGATGCAGGCTATTTCATCTACTTACCATCAGTGCATCAAGTTTCCTTTTCATGGTGCCGAAGTTACTGTGCCTGCTAGTACCAATTTTTCATGCAATGCATTCAATCAGTCATCTAATAGCTTTTTTCCAACAAATAGAGAATCCACTGAGTTCTATGATGCTAAGCTAAAAGAGATGGAACAAACTTTGAAACTCACAGATACAGGCATGGGCGAATACCAGATTCAACCCATGCTATCACTAGCTACTCTCCCCCTATCTCCATGCTCTTATGGGAGACCTTTAGAGAGTCATTCTAATGCACCTCCACAAACTATTTATGATGGCACCTTTGTGCCGGCATCTATGCCATTAGAAGATGAAGAAGAAGACAAGGCTATTCGAGCTTGGATCTACAAAGGGAAAGAGCCCTCTAAAATAGCTATTCCTCCTCTAGACTTAGAACGAGAACTATATAGTGAAGCTTTCAAGATTATGAAATGCTTTGGCTACAAAGGTAGTGGTCCCATAGGGAAAAATGACAATGGTTTTCTTAAACCAATTGAAACCACAGGTCGTAGGACCAAAGACAACATAGGTCTTGGCTTCAAGAAAGTCCCGTTTCATTTAGGCACAAGGAAGTTTGTGCCAGAACCTAAAAATGAACAAGAATTTGAAGAGATTACACTAGAGGTAAATCCAAAGGCCAGCTCTGATGAAGATACTTTCCCATATCCTATCCCTCTGGATCTTGCTACATTCTTTGAAGAGCCTGATGAGCCTATCATACCTGTTCATATGGTAGAGACTGATACTGATACTCATTCTGAGGCTGATTCTGATAAAACTTCTTGAATGCATCAATTTACATATGAGCAATGGAAAGCAATGCTGAATGATGATCCCAATTTTGTAGATGAACAATACAGACCACCACATTTTCAAAAGTAGCTTGAACAAGAACAACTCCAACAAGTTGTTAATGCCACCAAAGATGGTAATGAGTCTGACGATGATGCTAATAGAATTCCCTCATCAAGTACTCATTCACATGAGTACAAGTTTGACTCTTTGTCTGATGCAACTCATGATGCAGACATAGATATTGTTAATATGTATGAAAGACTCCTCAAAGTAGGTGAATCATCTAGCACTAGGATACACGAATTTGACACCATAGGTGTTAACATGTCCTCTACTTCTGACGTAGGGTCTTAGAGGGATTCAAATGCTCCTTTGGATGAAATCACTCTAGGTCTTGACTTGCTCATTGGCACTTTTGATAGTTATACCAGGAATGCAGTTGAACCAGCCACTACCTCCCTTTCACTCCACCATCCCGATCTCATAAACTGGAACTCCCCTTTCACACCCAATGAAGTCCTAATGTTCTAGAATGATTATGATCTCACCTGTTACCTTCATGCTATTGAGCCTGTAATGTCTTCCACCAGAGAAAGCAGTGTCAACATGACAGAGGCAGATATTAAGTATCTTAGTCAAAAAATTAAAAGAAGAAAAAATAGATGCTCTGATGGTGAAAACCACTTTGTGGTAGTATCGGAGCCAAAAATAGTAAAAATAAAAGACGTATCCTATGGTGAAAACCTCTCTGAGGCACCCAAGGATGAGATGCTTGATACTCTACCGAGCCATTTTCAAGAGAGATCATCAGTTTTGATAGAGCTGACACAACTGATGAATTTGGGTACAGAGGCTGCTCCACAGATTATACATCTAGCTCAGTCACTATGTACATGGAAAAAAGAGGAATTCGCCAACTTCTTTCAGAGCAAGAAGATAAACTTTGCATGGACCTATTCTAATATGCCAGGATTGGATCCCAATCTGATCATGCACCATCTATCCATTGCACCAGGTGTCAAGCCTGTTAAACAGAAGCTTCAAAAGATGCACCCTCATGTGGCACTTTTGGTTAAGGCTAAACTAGAGAAACTCCTCGAAGTTGGCTTCATAAGAGCAATTGATTATGCTAAATGGATTTCAAACATTGTTCCAGTCACTAAGCATGATAAATCCATTTGTGTATGTACAGACTTCAGAGATCTTAACAAGGCATGTCTAAAAGATGACTTCCCACTGCTTAATATTGATATGATAGTAGACATGACAGTAGGTTATGAGATGTATTCCTTGATGGATGGATTCTCTAGCTATAACCAAATCAAAATTGCACTAGAGGATCAAGAAAAAACTGCTTTCACATGTGCCTGGGGCACCTTTTGCTGGAATGTCATGCCTTTTGGGCTTAAGAATGTGGCAGCCACATATCAGAGAGTTGTCACTACTATTTTTCATGATATGATGCATAAGACAATGGAGGACTATGTGGATGATACCCTAGCTAAAAGTATGCAACGAAGAACTGACCTTGCAGATTTGGGTCATATTCTTGACCGTATGGAACAATTTAGCCTCAGGCTCAACCCAAAGAAGTGTGCATTTGGTGTCACTTCTGGAAGACTCTTGGGCTACATTATTTCAGCTAAAGGCATAGAAGTTGATCTAGAAAAGGTTCAAGCTATTATGGACATGCCTCCTCCTAAGAACATAAGTTAGATGAGAGGTTTATAAGGAAGGCTATAATCTATTTGGTGATTCATTTCACAACTAGCTGATAAGTCACAACCCTTCATTAAAACTTTGCACAAAGGTGTGACCTATCAATGGAATGAAGAATGTGACAAGGGACTCTATCAAATAAAATAGTATCTTGCTAACCCACCAATTTTGATGCCTCCTATTCATGGGAAGCCACTTATACCATACATCTCAACCATGAATACATCTTTGGGTGCTCTCCTGGCTCAAGAAGATCAGAACAACAAAGAGAGGGCTATTTATTACATCAACAAAACATTGGTTTCCTATGAGATGAACTACTCTACCATTGAAAAAGCTTGTCTAGCAATGGTGTTTGCTTCATAGAAACTACGACATTATATGTTAGCTCACACTACCAAGCTCATTGCAAAGATTGATCAGCTAAAATATCTACTGAGCAAGGCTGCCCTCATGGGTAGATTAGCTAAATGGGTCATGATCCTTAGTGAATTTGACATTGAATATGTGGAAATAAAAGCCATTAAAGGACAAGCTATTGCTAATCAGCTGGCAGAGGCTCCACTGAAAGATCATCAACCTTTGAGCATTGAATTTCTTGATGAACCCATCATGCTTCTCACACATCATTCTTGGAGCATGTTCTTCGATGGATCATTCACTCAACAAGTATCAGGTGCAGGTATTCTATTCATAATGCCTCAAAGATACTCACTATCCAAAGCTTACAAAATGATGTTTCCTTGTACAAACAATATAGCAAAATATGAAGCTCTTATCAATGGTATGAAGATAGCCCTTGAATGGCATATATATGAGCTTAAAGTCTTCAAAGACTCTTAGTTGGTCATCAACCAAGTTAATGATGTTTATCAGACAAAAGATGACAAACTAGTGCCTTACAAAAGAATGGTGGATGATCTCAAATAGTACTTTGCACATATCTCCTTCCAGAAAATTCCAAGGGTAGATAATAAGTCAGCTGATGCTATGGCTACTCTTGCCTCGATGCTACAAATGCTAGAGAATGACTTCAGACATGAATTCCTAGTGGAGACATTATGCTACCTAGCTTATGATATCCCTGAATCTAGGATGATCTGATCATTCATTGGACATGACTCATCTTGCTAGCACCACATCTACTCCTATCTTCATGATCAAATTATTCTTGATACCTATACTCAAAATGAGAAACATCACCTCATTCATACTACTTCACAGTATGTCCTCATAGCAAATGACTTGTATAGATGAGGTCTAGATAGTACTCTCCTTAGGTGTCTAGAGCTTGATGAGTCCAAACATGCGTTAGCTGAGGTACATGAAGGTATCTGTGGGTCTCATTCAAGTGGTCTGACATTAGCTCAAAAACTTATTAGAGCTGGATACTACTGGCCGGATATGGAAAAAGAAGCTGCTCAGTATGCCAAGACTTGTAAGCAATGCCAATATCATGGGAATTTGATTCATGCTCTTGCTAATGAACTTAGTCCTCTCATTAGTTTCTGGCCATTTCAGCAATTGGCCTTTGACTTGGTCGGTCAGATACATCCCTCCTCTTCAAGAGGGCATAAGTTTATTATCACAGCTACTGATTACTTTACCAAGTGGGTTGAGGCAGTGCCTCTAGCTGTAGTTGACAGCAAGACTATTGCTATGTTCATACTAAACTATATCATTTGCAGATATGGTATACCCTCATCTATTATCACTGACAATGGGGGGCAATTCAAGAATAAGGACCTGATAGATTTGTGCACCAAATTTAGAATTATTCAATACTGATCATCTATCTATTACCCCTAGGGTAATGGATAGGTAGAGGCTTCTAACAAGAAAATCCTCAAGATCTTACACAAAATAGTTCATAGGTTTGGTAGAGACTGGCATCTTCAGATTAATCCAGCTTTGTGGGCCTACATAACAAGTATCCAAACACCAACGGGGGCCACTCCCTTTGCTTTGGTCTATGGGGAAGATGTAGTACTACCCATTGAGGTTGAAATTCCAACATTGCAAATCTCTCTAAGGGGCCTCATCACTGATGAAGAAAATAGAATATCTCGGCTCCAAGAGCTTCAGTTACTTGGTGAACGTCGGAAGGTGGTGTTCGGTCACCTAAGAGCATACCAAAAGAGAATGTCAAAAGCATACAATAAGAAAGTCAAACAAAGAGAATTCCAAGTGGGTGATCTCGTCCTGAGAGAAAACCCCAAGAATCAGCAACAATGAATCCAGAAAGGGAAATTTGAACCAAACTAGATTGGTCCATACATTGTTACTGCAGCATTTGGGTCTGGTGCTTATTGACTCTCCACCACTGAAGGAGAGCATCTCAAAGAGCCAATCAATGCTCTTCATCTGAAGAAGTTCTACAGTTGACATTCTCTATGTTCTCATGTACATATTATTGGTCCTAAAAAAATCCTAAAAATTGCAAAATGTCCTAAAAAAATGATTATCTTAGTGAAAACCTGGTAAACAGGCACTTTGATGTATCTATTAAACTAGTGAAAACCTGGTAAATAGGCACCTTGATAATACTAAAAAAAAATAAAAAAATTTGAAAACAATACAAAAAAATTGAAAAAAATAAAAAATACAAAAAAAATGAGATATTCAAAAATACAAAAAAATTAGAAAAAAGAGAAAAGTACAAAAAAATTTAAAAAAGAAGAAAATGTGCCATTGATGAAAACTTGGTAAACAGGCATCATGGTAGAAAAAATAGAATCTCTACCAAGATGGTGAAAACTTGGTAAATAGGTGCCTCTTGTTTCCTGAAGCAATATCTTCTCTCAGCATCGCTTGGCTCTTAGTTTCCTGCTGTAGTTTGCTTTCCCACTTTCCTGCTTTCAGTTGCTTCTTGCTTTAGTTCATTTCTTGCTTTGGTTTGCTAGCTCATGCTTTCTCTTTCAGTTGTCTTTGAGATTTTTCTCGACTCTTCATGGATTGGAACTGGTAACATTTGGGGGCACCTGCCTAGTCTAGGGGGCATTGTCCTCTCGCTTTTGAAAACTCTCTTGTGCATCAGTCACCATTGTTTCTCACTACATTTTCCTGTTGATGCCTAGCTATTTTTGAGATTTCTCTCCTTGAGGATCTCTCATGTATTGGTCGCCAGTGGTTCCCACTGTGCCTTCCTACTGATACCTAGCTTTCGTTTGATCTCTCTCTTTCAGGATTTCTCCCTTACATCAGTCACCAGTGGTTCTCACTACATCTGCCTGCTGATGTTTTGCTAGTATCTCTGAGATTTCTCACCTTGAGGATCTCTCTTGTATCGGTCACCAACATTTTCACTATGTTTTCTTGTCAATACTTAGTTTAGTTTCTTGATATCTTCTTGAGAATTTGTCTCTCACGATGGTCACCAGTGGTTCTCATTGTGTCTTCCTGCTATCGCTATCCTGTTGAGACTTTAGATGTTGTACCTTTCTAATTCAACTTCAATCCTTTGAACATGAACTTAGAATAAAACTAAAACTGAATGTGCATTCCTCTGAGGCATGCTGAGCTTTGTTTTCTTTGAATGCTTGTTTGTTTGCTTTCTTTGCTTTCTGCTTGCTGGTTTAGTTTCAATGATCCAAAGTTCTATATAAGAGGGGTGTCCATCTGTAAGAGCCTCCATCTCATATTGGATAGCCATGTGTACCTTGACTCCTTTTATATGGATGCTTTGGTGAGGTTGGTTCTTCTCCTTGTTTATTTTGGGTGACTTCTTTCTGCTACAAGTAAAATTACTAACGCTCATCCTGCTAAGTGAACATAAGGGTCACTGTGAGCATTCTTTGGCAAAGGAAGGAACTGTTGCATGTCTAGTGTGTTTATATGCAAGAAACATTTAGGTCATTCTAGCAATTGTGCTTTGATGCTTATGTTAACTTGCTAAATCAAAAGGAATAGGTGTTCAAGTCATTTTGGCTTTGTGCCTTAATGCTTACACCTCATTTCAACAAATCTAAGACTTATGTCATATTCATATTCTCATGATAGCGATATCAGTGAGGGTTGTGTGGCATCTTGCGATTGTCTAAACTTAAAACGCTCTATGATGAAAATACGGGGAGTCCAACAACCAAGTCCTAGGGTTTGCATTATTATTCTAGGCTTGCATCTAGTTTAGGCTTGCATTTTCATTCTAAAGCTTGAATTTGAGACAATATCTTGTTACTCTCTTAATTATCTTCATCAAAGGTTCTCATCTTTTGTCCTGGGTCTCTCCTGGCTGCACAAGTGTCCAATCCTCGCTCTCGATCTTCAAAACATAATCTTTTGATTAGTACCTGTCATTTATTACTACAATCCTGCATGAGATGGTTAGTATCATATACATTACATATCCATTGCATATATCATTTCATTTCCATTTACATCCATGAATTCATTTACATGTACATCCACTATAAGCATAGCTCAAATCATACATTACATATATGCATACATTCTATCCATCTATCACTACATTTCACATTGCATCATCATAAAAATAAAACATGTGCATCCATACATCTAAACATCTAAGTAACATCTCATAAACATCAATATCTCAAAAGCAATATATATATACATGCACAATGATATCAAAACTTGATCTCGTATATATATATATATATATATATATATATATATATATATATATATATATATATATATATATGTATGTATGTATGTATGTATGTATGTATGTATGTATGTATGTATGTATGTATGTATGTATGTATGTATATCTTGATCAAATGTCATATACAAAAAGAGAGGGTGCTACTCAAGCATAGTATCAGAATGGGCTACAATGTACAATGTATCAGAATATGCTAACTAGGTCTTGCACCACTTGGAGGAGGTGGTGGCAGTGGTCTCTAGGGAAGAGGCATCGGTCACTACAGTGGTGCCTGCTGTGGAGGAGCCTACTGTGCTGGTGCCTATGGGGCTCTGGCGTACTCAACAAAAGGAGGTACCTACTCTGATAAATCTGGTACAACCCCACAGTAAGCTGGATAGTAATATACTACCTGAGCAGCCTCGTATCTCATCTCAATCCTAGATTGTGCTAACTCCTCCCAAAGCTCCCTAATCTCCTGATCCCTCTTAGCAACATGGGTCTCCTCTCTGATCACTCATGTGTGATAGTCATCATGCTCCTATTGCACCTGATGTACTCTCTCACGGCTCTTCCTAAGAGCCTCCTATAGTTGCGATGTACCTGCTCTAGCCAGAATGTCTAGCATATCAATGTCATAAACTTTTAGTGCCTACTATGATGTATCATTTGTACACTACCTCATGGACCTCTGCTGGGCCCCACTGCTCCTAGCTCCTAGATCTAAACCCATAGTCCTAGCAGGGATGCTAGTTTGTCCTGCTTTGGGTCTCAACACTCTCTATTGTACTTGTGGCCCCTGCTATTGTATAGGCTACTGTATCTATACTTGTTGTGTTGGTACCTACTGGGCTGGTGCCTACTATGCTGGTACCTATTGGGCTAGTGGCTACTAGTCTGGTACCTACTGCTGCTGCACTGGCTACTACTGTGCTCCTATACCTACAGGATCTGTAAATTTGGGATGAGGACATGCAATCAGCTGATCCCTATATGTAGGTGTCACCCCTGCATTGGTGACACCCACCATGTAATCCCATCATGCATCCAGGATGTGTGCCTCTATCACACAACATGTAGGCTCTAATCTTGCATGCCACCTCTTCTTCTCCTCATTAGAGAAGTGAGTATAAGGGCAGTACTCATGTGATATGTCCTGCTACTGACCAAACTAGCACAAGACACAGGTGATAAGGAATTACTCAATAGTGTGAATGCTCCATCCAATCAGTGGCCATGATACAAACATATGAGAAAGCTCCCTCTGAGCATCATCCTAGGGCTCAATAGCCACCCAAGGTCTCCAGACTACAACTGCCATACCATCTAGCTATCCTCTCCACTACTCTATCTTGCCCAGTAGGGGCTAGGTCATGACACCTGAATACCTATAAATGTAAGGCTCTAGCACCTGTTAGGTATCATGGAAAACCAACTTGCACATGGGGAGATGCTCCCAAGCCCAAATTTGAAAAACAAAAACTCCTGCCGCCATGGTCCTCATGATTCGGTATACAATCTCATGCATCTCATGATACATGTGTGCAAGCATGCACTCTCCCCATTCAAATCTAACTACTGGTCTAGCTAGCATCCTCTCCAGCATCATACCCTAGCTACACTCTAGACCATGTTGACCTCGATTTGGAACAAGGTAGTAGCTCAAAAACATCACAAGTACAATAGGGAAAGGGTGAGCAACACTATATCTATGCATCAGATCCTCCCAAGAGATGGCTTGACCCATCACTAGATCATCCTTGAAGATGGTCCTCAAGGCTACTCTACCGTGCCATGGCTGTGTATCATACTCTACGCGAGTACCATGGATGGGTATCCTCAAGATCCTATATATATCCTTGGGAGTCATAGTCATCTCCCCCATCGAAAAGTGGAAAGTGTTCATCTCCGAATGAAAACACTCTACAAGTGCAATAGGAAGACCATGATTTACCCAAATGTCAGGTAGATCATGCAAGTATCCCAAACCAAGTGCATCAATGTGAGCACCCTCTACATCCATCAATCTCTAAACTAATGTCGTGATGATGGGTTGGTGTGTCCTGAAGGTGATGTCGAGAAAGTCAACCTGCAAAGAAAGTGATGACATTGAATAAGTACCTCAAACATGATGGTTTTAAACATGACAACAACAAATACAACAAAGCATCTATCTTAGACAAGACTCTACAACACTCTACTTGGCTGATTCTATGCAAATTGGACAAATTTTGACAAAAGATTCAAACTATGCAGCAGTGTTTCACATGAGGAAACTATTTTCTCATGCGAGATAGGACTTGACCTCGCATGGGACCAGCTTTTAGCTCGCGTGAGCTTCCAGACTAGGCCTATGCGAAGAAACCCCAACCCATGTGAGGAAATCACTTCCTCATGCGAGAGGAGACCTAGGCCTGTGTGAGAAAACTACTTCCTTGCACGAGATTGGAAGAACTTGCTCTAAAACTAGCCTAGATCTTCCTAAATCAACCTATGAAAGTGGTACAAATTGAAATGCAAGGAGGTTTATCGACTAATTATAGGTGTGTCATACTCTGGTGGCCAGGCGTGCCATCGAGAGTGCTCAAAGTAGTGTGTATGCAATGGAAGACCCTCCATTTCTCTCTTAGAGCTCAAAATCACAAGAAGATGAAGGTGAATAATGAATTGAAAATGACCCCTCTGGGCCTTATATAGCTTTTGACCTAATTTTCAAAAGTGCTCCGTTTTGTGTGAAAATCACATCCTTGGCTAAATCAACTGTTCTGAATCCATTTTTAGGATCAAAATTGAAATCTGACATCTCTACATAGCTTGAAATCACATTTTAAATTTTGGGATCCTTTAGGATTGGATGCTTGTGCAGTTAGCCTTCTGGTGTCATTTTCCTGCCAGATCCTCATCTTTTCATCATGTTCTCAAGATCTTTTCTCTTTTCATCAAAGTCAACCATACTCAAACTTGGTCAATAGGACCTTTGAATTGCTCCAAATTGCTTCTGCATCTTCTCGACGCTTCTTTAATCTGCTCTAAATTCCTCTGGATCTGTGATCTTATCTTTATCTGTGGCCTTTTGTTGTCAGTCATCTTCTAACATTTCATCTTTTGATTTCGCTCCCAAGGGGGAAAGATGATTGCATCATCAAATATTTTTGAATCAATTCTTGAATTAGTCTGATCTGAATCATCGGTTCTCATTGCTAGGGGCATCTTGGTGCCTCGCATCTTGTTATCTTATCATCTATCTCTTAGGTATCTGAGCAACCTAACTCAGATCCTCAAGGGCCAAGCTTCATTCTGGAGATGGTTCTTGAAATATTTAGGTATTGGAGCAATCTAACCCTAATTCCTAGGAGTCAAGCTTCATTCTGGAGATGGCTCTTGAAATCTCCTTTGGACCTTTATCTGGGCAATCTAACCTAGGTCTTGGAGGATTAATCTTCATATTGGGGCAATCTAACCCTGATTCTAGAGATAGTCCTAAGATCTTCATCAATCAGTATTGGGGCAATCTAACCCTGATCCTGGTTCTCTTTTAGACTGTTGTCTTTGCAATCTAACTTAGACTTTAGAGAATCATGCTTCTTTCTGATTGGTGTCTTGGCGACCTAAACTAGACTTCTGAAATCTTTGCTCATCTGTCATATTAGACTATTCTTTGAATCAATGCGCTATTTGCACATCAATTCAAAGAGGGGAAAATGTAATACCCCAAAATTGGCACCTATTAATTTCAATCAATTTTGGTGCATTTCTCAATTTTTTGCATCTTCAAAGTCCTAGTTCACTAGGCAATTTTCTCTCTGCTACCTAACTTAATTTGACTTGATGTCAATTGCAAGAACCCTAAATTGCAATAATCAAATATTAAATTAATTCCTAAAGTCTTCGACTTTTATTAGCTAAATTACCCCTATGATAAATTAATTTAATTCTAAAGTCCTAAGTGCTTTCTACTTAAATTAAATCTACCCCCTTTAGCTAATTACCCATAAAAAGGAATTAATAACTAGTTATTTGAATGGACACTCATTTTGAATTAATAATTCAAGATATTCAAAAAGGCCCCTATGTGGCAATTTCCATTCTTTTAATTAAGTAATTGATGCATTTTTGTCTCAAAGGGGAATGAAGAGTTAGGAGTTTCAAATCAAGAACCTCTTCATTCCCTCTCCGGGCTTCTCTATTTAATGAGCCTCTTTTTCTCATTCAAGGATGGCAATTTTTGAGAGCAACTAAACTATAGTGATTTTTAGTCTCAATTTTCATTCCACTATTTCAAGATTTATTGCATAATTAGTTAATATTCATCTTTAGTATAATTGCATCTTCATAATAGTTTAATTTTCTTACTTGTTCTTAGTTTAATATCATCTTTATTTCAAGCTATTTATATTAAGCTACATTTTCATATTTCTTTCAAGCTATTTAGATTAATTGCACTTCATCTTAGCTTAATTTCACTTGGTTCATCTTCATGCTTTTGAAAATCCTCCATTGTTGGATTGGTCTTATGGTTGTTGGCTCTCCAATCTGAGAGTAATTAAACACCCTGTCTACATAGGAGGCAATAGGTCGCTTCACCATGAATTTTAGATTGAGTAATTCATAATCTCTCTCATAATTTGATCATGTGAGTAATGACCATGTTGTTTGTGTGGTTGGATTAGAGGTCCACATTTACCATCATACATATGCAAGGATTTGTGTGAATATTCAACAATATGAAGATCTTCCACAAGTCATTACCATAAACTCAAAACTGGGTAAATGGATTCAAGAAGTTGAATATGAATCAACTCCCTTTGCTTTCTTTTTATGTAAGAAGTCACATCATTGGGTGAAACAATTCCCTCTAAAGGAAAAAAAGAAGATGCAGGAAAAGTCTTCAGGACAAAAGTTGGAGTGGAAAGAGAAAATCCCATCCTAGAGGGAATAGAGGAAGTTTCTCCTATTCCAATGGCTTCTGAAGAGGTTTGTGCCTAGAAGACAAATGATCTCACTTTTTTCTCAAGGTATGTTGAGAACCATCAGAGTCAGCAAGATGTTCTTGCTGTTGAAATTCAAAAGGAAAATTAACAAGAAAAGGAAAAGGTGGTTTCAGAAGAAAGTGTCAATAAGACTACCAGTCCTGACTTGAGAAAAAAAGGAGCAGGATCTCCTAGGGGAGAAGAGACTATTATAGAATCAAGGGTGGAAGATTCCTTGAAAGGGCTGGAATATTTTGAGCTTAATCAGGTCATAGAGGAAGGCTTGAGATGTAATATTTTGGATGGTCAGAATCATAGTGGTTCCTTAATAGGGAGTAGTAAGGAAACATCTACCCATATAGTAAAAAGGACTTGAGGAATTCAAGAAAATATGGAAACTTTTGATCTTGATGAAAAGGATAATCCTTGGATTGAGGGTGGGGAGCTTAAGAAAAAAAACAACTCAGGTAAGAAGAGCTCTCCTCTGGGACCTGCAACCTTAAATGACCAAACTTATAATTCAGGGAAGAAAGGAAATAGTATTTATAAGGGAGGATCTACTCTTAGAATGGTCAAGAAGATTGGTGCTCAGAAGAAAGGAGGAGTTTAGACTAGAGGGAAAAAAAAAAGCATATATTGGTACCCCAAAAAGAGAAAGAGGAAGAAAATTAGATAGAGAGCTGCGAGACCAAGAGTCAAGACAAAACATAGTAGATGGAAAATAGATGACCATCCAAGAGGTATGCTCTCCAATACCCTTATGAAGACCTATCTTGGAACATTTGAGGACTTAATGGTCCTCACAAGCAAGATGTATTTAGGAATCTCGTTAGGGAATCTAAGCTAGATTTTTTACTTATTCAAGAAACTAAAATGACGAAAGAAAAAATTAAAAAGATTAAACTGTTGAAAAATGGGGGATGCCTTGGTTGTAGCTCTGAAGGATCCTCAGGGGGTATGGCTATTTTTTGGAGCTAAGTTAGCTTTAATTGTAAGCTTTTTCATGAGGATAAAATTTTTTTAACAGACAATATTTGTAGTCATAAGGAAAATTTTTCTTAGATCCTTATTAATGTCTATGCCCCTAACACTAAGACTAGAAGATTCATGTTGTGGAAGAAAATGCATGATTTCAGGGAATCTTGGTAGGCATCTCATTCCTCTAGATTGGTTCTCTTAGTTTTCTTTCTCTCTATCTTCTCTTGTAAGAATTGGCTTAGACCACTTCCCTATTTCTTTCTTTGTAAATCCTTTTAATGGTAAAAGAAATGCTCCTTTAAGATTTGAAAAGATGTGGTTAGCTCACTTGGATCTTGAGAATAAAATAAGGGAATGGTGGAACCTTAAAGTGGATGGTATAGCCATGTTCAAAGTGGTTAAGAAACTTTCAAATGTAAAATCTAAAGTGAGACAATGGAATAAATATATTTTTGGGGATATATTCCATGCCAAGAGTAAAATTATAATTGATCTTAAAGATATCCAGGATGAGATCCAAAGAGATGGTTTGACTGATGAGTAGAAAAATAAGGATAATAATCTTCTTGTGGACTATCATAACATTATTTCCAAAGAGGAGACCTTTTGGAGGTAGAGATTGAGATCTCTTTGGCTTAAACTAGGAGATAAAAATACTAGATTCTTCCACTTAATGACCCTAAAGCATAAGGCTATCAACATGATTCATTCATTATCTTTGGCAAGAGGAACTATTTCTAAAGAGGAGGAAATCAGAGAAGAAATGAAGTGGTACTTTTCTTCTATTTTATCTAAGGAAAAAAATCTCATTTTGGAAGACTAGAATAAGCTGCTAGAATCCACCCCTTCTATTTTGGACAAGCCTTTTAATGACAGTCTTAAAGGTATTCCTTCTGATAAGGAGATAAAAGAAGTGGTTTTCTCTTTTGAAGGAGAGAAATATCTAGGTCCTGATAGATTTTAGTTGTTCTTCTTTCAGAAACTTTGGAGCATTACTGGTAAAGATGTCTATTCAACTCTTAAAGAGTTTTTTTGGAACAAAAACAATTCTAAGAGAACTCAACTCCACCTTTATAGCCCTTATTCCTAAAAAACTGGGAGATAATGCTATTGATGGATTCAGGCCTATAAGTCTCTGCAACTCTTTATATAAGATTTTGTCTAAGGTGCTCACCTCTAGAATTCTTAAATTTCTACCTATGTTAATTGCTCCTCAATAGAATGGTTTTTCTCTGGGAAGATAGATTCTGGACTCTATTATTGTTTCTCATGAGAATATCCACTCTTTAGAAGCTTCTAAGAAACAAGGTTTCTTGATGAAGTTAGATTTGTCCAAAGCTTATGACAAAGTTGATTGGGTGTTCTTGTCTAAAATTCTCTTGTCTTTTGGTTTTGATAATGGGGTGGTAAGATTGATCATGCAGTTGGTCACTTTAGTTTTTTCTTCTGTCATGGTGAATGGAGGTTCCTAAAACTTATTCCATTCCTCAAGAGGTTTAAGGCAAGGAGATCCTATCTCTCCTATCCTTTTTTCTATTATGGAAGAGAGCCTTGGAAGATATATTAATAAATTAGTGAATGAAGGGCTCTTCAACCTTCATTTGCTAGACTGAAGTTCTCTCATGAATAATTTGTGGATGACACTATTATGATGGGGGAAGATATGGTTAAGGAAGCTAGAAACATGAAGAAGGATTTGTTGACCTATAATAATGCTACTGGCCAAATCATTAACTAGGAGAAAAGATCTTTGTATTTTAGTAACACTCCAGAGGTAAGACAAAGGAAATTTTTTTCTATTATTGGGTGTAAAATAGGATTGCTCCCTGCATCCTAACTTGGTCTTCCTTTATGCCTAAAATTGGATGAGTCATTTTGGAATAATTTACTAGATAAATTTCATCAAAAACTTACTAGATGGAAAGGGGAAACACTAAGCCAAACTGGAACAGTCCAATTACTTGAGGCTACTCTACAAAACCTTCCAGTGTATTCTCTTAGTCTTTTCAAAATCCCTCAAAAGTATGTTGATTTGATTGAGAAAATTCAAAAAAATATTCTTTGGTCAGGGGTTGAAGAGAAAAAAAGGCTTAGCCTTATTGCTTGGGACAAGGTTTGTAAGCCTAAGAGATTTGGTGGTCTTGGAATAAGAAGTATCAAAAAAATCAATAAGGCTCTATTGGCTAAACAAATCTAGAGGGTGCTTGAAGAGAAGAAGGAATGGAATTCTATATTAAAAATTAAATATCTTTTACTTTCTTTAGAAGACTCTTTAAGTAATCAAGAGGATATTCAGGGATCTTACATTTGGAATAGTATCAGTAAAGTTAAGAATCTGGTAAGAAAGGGTGCTAGATGGAAGCTGAGAGATGGTAGGAAGATTAAATTCTAGGATGATAAATGGTTGCAAGATAGTCCTCTTAATGAGAACCAGGAGTGGATGAATGCTATTCAAGGTTGCAGAGATACTATAGGTGAAATGGTTTCTAACTACTGGGTAACTGAAGAATCGATTGATCTTGGTCTCATTGATGAAAATCTCAAGATTGTGAATTTGCAACTCTATTCCTAGTTTATAAGAAATAATGAACAAGATGTTCTAGTGTGGGACCCTAAGACCAGTGGTAAATTTTTTGTCTCTTCTACTTTTGATCTCTTTTTTAAGGAAGAAGATTACCCTTTTTTCTCTCAGGTCTGGAATGATAAACTTATCCCCAAGACTATTATGTTCTTTTGGTTGCTTGTTCAAAACAAGATTCTAACTATGGATAATCTTTGTAAAAGGGACTTCAATATGCCTAATAGGTGATTTTTGTGTTGTGCTGATGTTGAAACTAGTAACCATATGATTTTGCACTATTCCTACACTAGAAAAGTCTGGGAAGCCATATTTAATAAGATCTAGTTGGACTGGGTTAACCCTCAGAGTATTCAAGATCTTGTTAACCAATGGATTTGCCCCTTCCTTGGTAAAGAGATCAAAATAATATGGAATATGTTTCTCCCTCATTTCACTTGGAGAATATGGAAGGAGAGAAACAATAGAGTTTTTATAGATAAACAATCCTCCTTTGAAATTGTGGCTGACCAAGTTTGTAGAGGCCTAATGGAAAACTTTAGAATCAATCTTTTGTATGATTCTAAATTATTGACCAACTCCCAAGACTTTAATGAAAACCACAATTGGGACTTCTTGGGACAGAGAGCCAAAGATCCCAATCCTAGAGAAAACATAATATGGAAAGCCAAAGGTAACCCAGGAAGGGTAGGGGTTGGAGGGTTAGTTAGAGATTGGGCTGGTAATTATCTGGGAGATGTTGCTATGCCTTTGGGAATTCAAACAAATCATGTGGCTGAAGTCAAGTCATCTCTCCAAGTTGTGATGTTGGCTAAGGAGCTGGGACGTACAAAGCTTTGGCTGGAGGGAGACTCATTAGATATAATAAATTGTATAAAATGGAAGATTGTGGCCCCTTGGACTATAACACATATCATAGATAAAATCATAACTATTCTTGGTAATTTTCAAGAAGTTTATATTTCCCATGTGTACTGGGAAGGAAACAAGCCTATAGATGGGCTTTCTAATGTGGTGGCCCCTAATGAAGCCATCATTATATGGAAAGATGAAGTAAATCTTAAAAAAGATATTTTAAGTCTAATCATGTTTGATAGACTTAATCACAAGGAAGGGGTCATAAATAAAATTAGTAATAATGAAGAGGACACTTAAGTTTTTGAGGAGCATGATTTTTTAGCTAAGGTGTGTGAAAATAATGAAAGAGTTAATTGCACATGGATTGTGGGTCATTTTATGCCTATTGAATCAAAGAAGCTAGTATTATTTTCTTGAATCTGTGCTTGAAGTAAACAAGTAGAAGTTTGAAAAAGACATGGGAGGTGGGTTGAGATGGGAGGAGCCATAGGACTATGAAAAATTGAAGAAGGAGAAGAGCATTTGGATAAAGCTCCAACGGGGAGGGGTTTCGCCTTATCTAGAAAGACTTTAGGGTTACGACAAGGAGGTTACATAGAAGTTTTCTACTAGGTGGGCTAATGGTAGGGTAAATTTGATGGGTAAATCCTTTCCTCTTTTGTTGAATCTCATATATGAGATTATGGGTATGCTAGTGGATGAAACGAGGTGTTACAGGAACAATAAGCAAATAGGGTCACAAGCTTTAAAGATTTTTCCAAAAGATGAGGAAGAAGCAATACTAGTTAAGTGCTTGGGGGATTATGTGGAAATAGATGAGATTAAGCTAATTTAGGCCAAAGTTCTAAAATTTATGATGGAATATTTCACTCTTGATGGGTGCTACACAAAGGTGTATAACTTTCATTTTGTGTTGGTCATCCATTTTAGGTAGCAAAAGAAAATCTCTTTTCCCTATTACCTGCTAAGCTCTTTGAATAATAGTATATTGGAGAATAGGAAAAATCCTAGTTACCCAATGTTGTATGAAGGGTTAATTATACTTATTGAAGACTATGCTAGGGATAATATTCCTAATTCTATTCCTAAAATGGTTAAAGGGAACAAGAATAAAGCTAAAATGGAAAATTTTTGGTCTGTTTCTAAGAAGAAAGAAAAGAAGAAAAGTAAGGGTAAGGGAGAGCTTAGAGAGGAAAAAGAAGATGATAACTCCTCTAATTAGGAGAATGAGGAAGGGATGACACTAGAGGATAACATGGAGGATATTTCTATAGAAGAAGAAATGGATCCCAAGGCCAACTATAAGGGCTCAACCTCTAAGGTTAAGAACATGGGGGAGAAGAAAAAATAGAATGCTAAATATTTGGGTGAGGAGGAAGAAGAAAATGAGGTGAAAGTAGAAGTTGATAAGGAAGAGAAGAGGGAAGCAGAGGATTTAGAGAAGGAAGAGAGAATTGAGAAGATTAAAAAGGAGAAAAAAAGGAAGAAAGACAAAGGAACTCCGTATAGGAAGCCTAAAACAAGGGCTGAGAAAAGAGAAGAGAAAAGGTAGAGAGCAGGGAAGGAGAAAGAAATTTTGATTGGCTTTGATGCTAATGATCACATTCTATAGGAGGTTAGGTGTATAACTAGACATGGTGCCAACATGGAAAAATGGCTCAGTAAGGAAATGGGTCGTAATATGAAGGCACTGGAAGAAGAAATGGAGTCTATAAAAGGAAGATTGGAAAACTATACTAAAGAGGTTTTGAAGAAGGTAAATATTAATAACATTGATGATAACTTGAATGCTAGAATTTTTGTGATTGTGGATGAAAAGATGAAGGATATTAATGAAAAAATCAGCTATAATGGTTATTGTATTAGAGAAATTTTGAAGGACAACAATGAGGGACTCAAGGTCTCTATAATGAATTTAAAAGCTTTGTATGCCTACCCAGAGAGAAGTCTACTAGAAAAACCTACCATTATGGTGGTTGATGATGGTGAGGGTAAAGGTGAGTCTTTGGGACCAAGTACTAGAACTAGAAGAAACCTCAAGAGGAAAGTTCGTGAAATTCCTAAGGAGCTTACAAGCCTCAAAGAGTGCATTCTAAAAATGGAGGAAATGCAGAAAGAGGCTAAAAATGCCACTGGAGCTAAGATGTAACTTGTGTAGGATTTTTATTGGATGGTTGCTATTAGATCTGTTATTGACTATTTTTTTGCCATTTTGAGCTAGTTTGTTTTTGTGTTATGTGTTGGGTTTGGGTCCTACCTTTTATTTCTATGTAGGCAATCTATGTTTGTGTGAACAATATTTAAAACTTTAAGCATCTACTGTAAATTGTTTCAGGGCCCATTCAAAACCTTTATTTACCTTAATAAAAAACATATCAAAAACTTAGTATATCTTATTTTGGATAGTACCATAGGGTTTCAGACTATACCTTGACAACAAGTATAAAATAAGACCAATTAACAAAGCAACCATAGACTAAAATTATCCCCAAACTCTAAGACTCTCAAAAGTCTTCAAAAATTCTACCAAACCATAGAATATGCAATCAATTTGGGTCTTGGACACTACCAAGTAGAAAAGCCCCAAATTAGCTCCAATAAACCATCACATCTAGGGCTTTTTGATTGAATACACTCCCAACACTTATAGGACTCAAAAAGGGTGGATCCAGTTTGTGTAGGGTGTATCTAGACACCTTAAAACAAAAAAATACTATCTCCTTCAAGCAGATCTTCTACTGCTGCTCCTTACCCACCATTTCATTAACCCTTCAATACTCTATTTTCGGTGATCACCTTAAATAAAAACTTCATATACACATCATATTTTTAGATTCATATGGCCCAAGTCAAGGATGAATCATTCATTTTGCATCCATGGAATGATCATCCATTCATTAGATTTCTCAAAACTTGCAAGAAAACACTATTTTTTATGATAGTCAGCACTTGTTTGATCAATCAATGATGCAAATGAACTTCAAATCATTTAATATGAATGGAAAAAAAATATTATTAATTTTCCTTATGAAGTTATATAATTTAATGATCAAAATAAATGCAAGAACAACATCAAAAATTGCAGAAAAATATATGTTTCTATTGATTCTTCATGCATAGTCCATACACCAGTCTTTACTCTATCATATGATATGTTGTAAAATGATCAAAACCTATTTAATAACATTCCTTATAAATCCCTCAACCATATTTGATCAATTTTATTGCTAGTTTAATGATTAAACACACTAAGACTGATTTCCCTCCTAATTACTTGTAGCCATTGGGAATAAAAAATTTGAATTCTCCAACTTATGTTTTATTAAATAAAACAACTAAATAAACTATCAAACTTTCCTATTATATCCTTAAGACTTCATTAATAATTCCTAAATCCTTCTAAGACTCATGAGGACCTAATTAACTCCATCTTTCCATTATGCTCATATTCCACCATTGATGACCCTAAGGTCCTTAACAAGCCCTTTAAGATTTATTACAAATTCATTATTTTTATAGCCTTCAAAGGCCATTATTGGATTCAACACATGCCAATTAAATTTTTTGGATTCTTTCATGCCTTTATTTTGTGCTTTTTCTTCCAGAGCCAACTTGTCATGGCCCGATGCTCCTACATAATTCTCCCCACCTTCAAAGAAACTCTTGTCCCAAGAGTGGTTCCAACTCTTCCTTGCATCATGTCTCTTTGTCCATCTATGTATAGGATTAAAGTAATCCCCAAGTGTAATTTTATTCCTTCCTCTCCAACCTCTTTTCACATGCCATGAAATGTTAGAAATAAAATTTTTACTTGTGTGTCCCTACCTAGGATAGTATTGTTTGAAGTGCTGCTTGTAGTTCTGCTTGTGATTTGACTATATTTATGATCCCAAATTCTTCATAGACTGCCTCTACAACTCCTCCTTTCCTTCATTCTTTCTCTAATCCACTATAGGACAACTAATGGTCCTTATTTTCACACTATTTAAATCCCAAAGTCCCTTATCACTAAGACTATCCTTGTTTTGAAATTTTTCCATTTTCCAACCAGTATCTTGTTTCCTCTCAAAGATATGGTTCCCAAAACAAATTACAATGTTCTCCCTTTCACTATCCAAAGGTAATGGATTGATTTTATACTTCTCACCATCTTTTTGCACCAAGTATGTGTTCTCAAACCCATCAAGAATTTTTTTCCTACTATGTTGCCGTGGTCTACCAAGAATTATATTTCCACATGTCATAGGAATGACATCACAAAGAACCCTATCCTAATATGGACCAATAGAAAAATTCACATAATCCTTCTAACTAACCACTACATGTTTCTATTGGGTAACCCAAGTGGCCTTGTAGGGATTAGGATGGTTAAATGGCACAATGCCTAACTTGGAAACCATATCAAATGACATAAGATTGTTATGTGATCTAGAATCCACAATCAATTTACATATATTTCCTTTTCATAAACAATTAGTTCTGAAAATATTTACCTTTTCTTCTACAATTTTCTCACCTTGTCTTACCATTAAGAATTCACCAACCTTAGGATCTACCATTATTGATCTAGGCGTTCCATTGTCTGCATCCTCTTGCAAAAGATGTAATATTCTATCTTTGTCTTGGTCTGATTCAATCTATTTCGTACATCTAAATGATTGATGGCTCACTTCATTACAATGAAAAAATTTACTTGTAAATATACCATTGCCTCTTCCACAAAATCTTCCTCCTCCATATCATCCTCTTTGATTTGTTGTAGGTTCTTTACCCTTATCTTTATCAAGGCTTCTTTGAAAGTCTACATTTTTTATACCACCTCTTCCTCTCATGGATCCTCCTCCTCTATTGATTTGTCTCTCATTCTTCCTTTTAAACTTCTCTTTAACTCTAACTACAAGTTGAAAACATTCTCCTAGGGTCCTTGGTATATTCAACCCTATCTCATATTATATGTTGTACTTAAGAACATTTATGTACGTAGTAACATTCTCATCTTAATCTTCTATCCCTCCCCTAATGCTTAGGGTGTGAAATTTCTCTGTGTAGGACATAATATCCACGTCCCTCTATTTCAAATTATTCCTTCTCATCTTAGTTTTTATTGCCAAATCCAGGGGAAAAAATTGTCCCTTTACCATAGTTTTCATTCTTTCCCAATTTGATATCTTATTGAGTCCTCTTGCTATCCTTTCACTCTAAATACTAGTCCACCATGTAAGGCCTGTACCTCTCAATCTTGGTTTTTCTAACTTCAATTTCTTCTCTTCTTCCATATCTTCTAAATTAAAGTAATTTTCAAGTGCTTCTACCCATCCAAGCACCTCTTCAGTATCCCTCTTCCCTTGGTAGATTGGTAAATCTACATTAGTCTTACCTCCAGTACCTTGTACTGCTTTTATCAATCTCATAAACCTCCTCTCCTTAGGATCATCTCCTTCTCTATGAACCCTATTGTCTTTTCCTCCATGGAACTCTCCTCCTCCTCCTCCTCTTCTTCTTCTTCACATTTTTCTTCATGAACTTCTTCCCTTCTAGGTTCTCTTCTTTCTTTTTCTAAGGCTTCTATCCTTTCTAGGAATTTAAGTCTTTTTCTTCTCATTCCTTTGTTGCCTCTCACTCTCTATTCTCTCTTTCCTTCTTCTCAAGTGCTTCCTTCAATTCTTCAATTTCTCTTGTCATCTGGTTCTTAGGTGTCATAACTACTTCATACCTTTACCCAAACCTTTCCCTGATGCTCTGATACCACCTGATGTAGACAGGATTAATGAAGGACTAAATACAAGAGTGGATGGATGAACCTTTGTGAGGTTTAGGCACTTGTCCACTAACCCTTAAGGCTTCAAATACATCAAAAGTGAACACACCCTTCCCAAATGGCTAAGGTAGATGTTGACCTATTTTAGTTGGATTCAATAGGATTTATCAGATTTTAAGGTTCAAAACAACACCCAACACCAAACTACTCAAACTACTCACAAGGCCTAATAAACACTCTTGTAGGTCAACAATGAAGTAAATAGATAGTTTATTCCTAGCTCTCACAAAATAATTGGAAAAAAAATCATGTTTTTAAATACCGTTTTAGACAAACAATAACATATCAAAAATTTAGTATATCTTGTTTTGGAAAGTACCATAGGGTTTCAGATTGTACCCTGACAACACACATAAATTAAGGCCAATTAAGAAAGAAACCATAGGCTAAACTTCTCCCCTAACTCCAAGACTCTCACCAGTCTTAAAAAATTCTCCCAAACCACATAATATGCAATCAATTTGGGCCTTGGACTCTCCCAGGTAACAAATCCCCAAATTGGCTCCAATAAACCCTCAAATCTAGGGCTTTTTGATTAAATAAACTCCCAACACTTTTGTGACTCAAAAAGGGTGGATCCACCTTGTGTAGGGTGTACCTAGACACATAAAAAAAATACTATCTCCTTCAAGAAGATATTCTACTGCTATTCCTTATGCACCATTTCATTAACCCTTCAATACTCTATTTTTGGTGATCACCTTAAATCAAACCTTCATATACACATTATATTGTTAGATTCATATGATACAAGTCAAGGATGAATCATTCCATGTGAATAAGTAATTTTTCATGCATGGAATGATCATCCATTCATTAGATTTGTCAAAACTTGCAAGAAAACAACTCTTTTTATGACAGTCAACACTTGTTTGATCAATGGGCGATGCAAATGAACTTCAAATAATTCAATTTGAATTGAAAAAAAATCTTATTAATGTTCCTTATGAAGTTATATCATTTATTAATAAAAAGAAATGCAAGAACAACATCAAAATTGTAGAAAAACATATGTTTCTATTGATTCTTCATGCATAGTCCATACATGAGTCTTTGCTCTATCATATGCTATGTCATACAATGATATAACCCTATTTAATAACCTTTCTTATAACTCCCTAAACCATCTTTGATCAGTTGTACTGCTAGTTTAATGATTAAACACACTAAATCTGATTTCCCTCCCAATTACTTGTAGCCGTTAGGATTCAAAAATTTGAATTCTCCAACTTACATTTTATTGAATAAAACAACTAAATAACCTATCAAATTTGCCTATGAGATCCCTAAGAATTCATTGATCATTCCTCCTTCTAAGACTGCTAAGGAACTAATTAAATCCATCTTTCCATTATGCTCATATTCACCATTGATGATCCTAAGGTCCTTAACAAGCCCTTTAGGATTTATTTTACAGCCTTCAAAGGCCATGATTGGCTTCAACACATGAAAATTAACTTGTTTGGATTTCTTCATGCCTTTGTTTTGTCCTTTGTCTTACATAGAAAACTTGTCATGCCCTGATGCTCCCGCATCTTTCTCCCCACCTTCAAAGAAACTCTTGTCCCAAGAGTAGTTCCAACTCTTCCTTGCATCATGTCTCTTTTTCCATCTATGTGTAGATGTCAAGTAATCCCCAAGTGTAACTTGCTTCCTTCCGCCCCAACCTATTTTCACATGCCAAGAAATGTTAGAAATAAAACTTTTACTTGTGTGTCCCTACCTAGGATAATATTGTTTGAACTACTACTTGTAGTGCTACTTGTGTTTTGACTATATTTATGATGCCAACTTCTTCATAGGTTGCCTCTGAAACCCCCCCTTGCCTTCATTATTTCTCCGATCCACTTTAGGACAACTAATGGTCCCTATTTTCACACTATTCAAATCCCAAAGTTCCTTATCACTATGACTATCCCTATTTTAAAATTCCTCCATTTTCTAACCAATATCTTGTTTCATCTCAAATATTTGGTTCCCCAAAAAAAGTACAATGTTATCCCTTTCACTATTCAAAGGTAATGGATTTATTTTATACTTCTCACCATCTTTGTGCACCAAGTATGTGTTCTCAAACCCATCATGAATTGTTTTCATACTATGCTGCCATGGTCTGCGAAGAATTATATTTCCACATATCATAGGAATGACATCACAAGGAACCCTATGCTAATATGGACCAATAGAAAAATTCACATAAGCCTTTTGACTAACCACTACATGTTGCTATTGGGTAGCCTAAGTGGCCTTGTAGGGATTAGGATGGTCAAATGGCATAATTCCTAACTTGGAAACCATATCAAATCAAATAATATTGTTATATGATCCAGAGTACACAATCAATTTACATAACTTTCCTTTGCATAAAAAATTAGTTTTGAAAATATTTACCTTTGGTTCTACAATTTTCTCACCTTTTCTTACCATTAAACATTCACCAACCTCAAGATATACCATTATTGATCTAGGTGTTCCATTGTCTTCATCCTCTTGCACACTATGTACTCTTCTATCTTTGCCTTGGTCTAATTCAATCCATTTCAGACATCTAAATGACTGATGACCCACTTTATTACAATGAAAACATTTTCCTATAAAGATACCATTGACTTTTCCAACAAATCTTCCTCCTATATATCCTCCTCTCAGATTTGTTGTAGGTTCTTTACCCTTATATTTATCATTTCTTCTTTTAAAGTCCATATTTGATCTGCCACCTCTTCCTTTCATGGCTCCTCCTCCTCTATTTCTTTGTCTCCCATTCTTCCTTTTCAACTTCTCTTCATCTCTAGCTACAAGTTAAAAACATTCTCCTAGGGTCCTTGGTATATTCAACCCTATCTTATATTGTATGTTGTGCTTAAGGCCATTTATGTACCTAGAAACCTTATCATCTTCATATTATATCCATTCCCTAATGCTTAGGGTGTGAAATTTCTCTATGCAGGACATAATATCCATGTCCCTATGTTTCAAATTATTTCTTCTCATCTTAGTTTGTATTGCCAAATCCAAGGGCAAAAATTGTCCCTTTACGATAGTTTTCATTCTTTCCCAATTTGATACCTTATTTAATCCTCTTGCTATCCTTTCACTTTGAATACTAGTCCACCATATATGGGATGTACCTCTCAATCTTTCTTTTTCTAAATTAACTTTCTTCTTTTCTTCCACATCTTCTAAATCAAAGTAATTTTTTAATGTTTCTACCCATCCAAGAACCTCTTCAGTATCCATCTTCACTTGGTAGATTGGTAAATCTACATTACTCTTACCTCCAGTACCTTGTACTTCTTTTATCAATCTGATAGACCTCCTCTCCTTAGGATCATCTCCTTCTCTATGACCCCTATTGACTTTTCCTCCATGGAACTCTCCTTCTTCATGGTTTTCTTCATGAAATTTTTCCTTTCCAGGATCTCTTCTTTCTTTTTCTAAGGCTTCTATCCTTTCTAAGAATTGAAGTCATTCTCTTCTCAACTGCCTCTCTTCTCTTTCCTTTTATGCCTCTAGCTCTCCATTCTCTCTTTACTTCTTCTCAAGTGCTTCCTTGAATTCTTTAAGTTCTCTTACCATCTGGTTCATAGGTTCCATAACTACTTCAAACCTTTACCCAAACCTTTCCTTGGTGCTCTAATAACACTTGATGTAGAGGGGATTGGTCAATGATTGAACACAAGAGTGGATGGATGAACCTTTGTGAGGTTTAGGCACTTTCCCCCTAACCCTCTTAAGGCTTCAAATGTATCAAAAGTGATTACACCCTTCCCAAATGGATAAGGTAGATGTATATTACCTATTTTAGTTGGATTCAATAAGATTTATCAGATTATAATTTTAAAAAAAATACCCAACACACCAAACTACTCAATTTTCTCATAAGGCTTAATAGCCCCTTTTGTAGGTCAATAGAGAAGTAAATAGATAGTTTAATCCGAACTCTCCCAAAAAACTTGGTAAAAAAATTAGGTTTTCAAATATCCTTTTGGACAAACAATAACATATCAAAAATTTAGTATATCTTGTTTTGGACAGCACCATAGGGTTTTAGACCATATGTGACATAAAGCATAAAATAAGGCCAATTAAAAAAACAACTATAGACTAAAATTCTCCCCCAACTCCAAGACTCTCTACAGTCTTAAAAAATGCTCCCAAACCATAGAATATGCAATCAATTTTGGCCTTGGACACTCCCAAGTAGAAAAGCCCCAAATTAGCTCCAATAAACCATTGAATCTACAAATTTTTGATTGAATACACTCCCAAAACTTTTGGGACTTAACAAGGGTGGATCCACCTTGTGTAGGGTGTATCTAGACACATCAAAAGAAAAAAATACTATCTCCTTCAAGGAGCTCTTCTTCTACTCCTTACCCACCATTTCATTAACCCTTCAATACTCTATTTTCGGTGATCACCTTAAATCAAACCTTCATATATACATTAGATTATTATATTCATATGATAAAATTCAAGGATGAATCATTCCATGTGAATCTGTCATTTTTCATCCATGGAATAATCATCCATTCATTAGATTTCTCAAAACTTGCAAGAAAACACTACTTTTTATGACAGTCAACACTTGTTTGATCAATCAGCAATGCAATTGAACTTCAAAACATTTAATATGAGTTGAAAATAAATATTATTAATGTTCCTTATTAGTTAATGATTTAATGATAAAGAAATGCAATAACAACATCAAAATTACAAAAAATATATGTTTCTATTGATTCTTCATGCATAGTCTATATACCAGTCTTTGCTTTGTCATATGCTATGTCGTACAATGATCAAACCCCATTTAATAACCTTCCTTATAAATCCATCAACCATATTTTATTATTTTTATTACCAGTTGAATGATTAAACACACTAATATTGATTTCCCTCCTAATTACTTGTAGCCATTGGGATTCAAAAATTTGAATTCTCGAACTTACATTTTATTGAATAAAACAACTACATAACCTATCAAAATTTCCTATTAGATCCTTAATACTTACATTAATCATTCCTAAATCCTTCTAAGAATACTGAGGACCTAATTAACTCCATCTTGCCATTATGGTCATATTCCACCATTGATGATCCTAAGGTCCTTACCAAGCCCTTTAGGATTTATTACAAATTCATTTTTTTTATAGCCTTAAAAGGCCATGATTGGCTTTGACACATTCCATTTAACTTGTTTGGATTCCTTTATGCCTTTTTTTGTGCTTTGTCTTCCATAGCCAACTTTTCATGCCTTGATGCTCTAGTATCATTCTTCCCACCTTCAAAGAAAATCTTATCCCAAGAGTGGTTCCAAATATTCCTTGCATCATGTCTCTTTATCCATCTATGTGTGGGATTAAATTAATCCCCAAGTGTAACTTTCTTCCTTTCTATCCAACCTATTTTCACATGCCAAGAATGTTAGAAATAAAACTTTTGCTTGTGTGTCCCTGCCTAAGAAATTATTGTTTGAACTGCTGCTTATAATGCTTCTTATATTTTGACTATATTTATGATAACAACTTCTTCATAGGCTACCTCTGCAACTCCTCCTTGCCTCATGATGCAAAGGTAAATGGAGAAAGGGGCCCAAGGCACACCCTAACTAGATCCACCTTGCAGAACAACACGCAGAAGCAACAACACAACAAGTGAGAGAGAGAATGTAGGATATCTTTCATATATTATCTTCAAATTAATTCATACATGTCAGGCTATAAGGCCTTCCTAGTACAGGCTAGATATTATAATCAACTATAGAAGTCCTCAAACATGCAAGGATCTCTCAAAAATATCTAATCTTCTAGCTTTTATCTCCTAATTGAACTCTTTCCCTAAACTCTAACCAAACAACTACATTTATACAAGAGGCTACCGAACAAGTCGGCCTTTAGATCCACCATTAATAGAAGGAATGACCAAATCTAGGTCCACATGCTTCCCAATGATAGATAGAAACATTAAATCCATGACTAAAATTCATTGCAAGAGTCAGCCTCAATAGAAATCCAAAATAAATAGCTCGGTAAGCAAGGATAACCGAGTGCTAGACAAGCATCATTGAACACCAGGGAAATTCACCGAGCACCTAAGAGATAACTAACCAACACCGGTAAACATAGGAAACTAAGCAACACTAAACCAACTCGGTCCAAGAAGGAACCGAGCAACACTGAAAAGTATAAACATATTTTTGGTGACATAGGATGGCCAAGGATCTGAGATGTTCCTACATCAGACACCTAGGGTTATTTGGAAATGATTCTCTAAATCATTCAGTAGGTATGATCTGAGCTGCATCCAACTTAGATTGTGAATTCCATGAACTATCTTCAATCGGTCTATTCTTCCACTTTACTAGATATTCCATATACTATTTTCCTCTTGTACTTCTACCAATTCTTTGCTCCAAAATATGCTCAACTTCTTCTATCTGTTTCTTAGGATAATCATTTGGTACTATCATTTATTCATCTAACTCATGATACTCATATAAATCAAAAATGTTGAAAATAGGTGATATATCCATGTCATCAGGTAAATCAATCTCATATGTATTTCCACTATCAAATCTCTTTAGAATCTTTCATGGTCCAAACTTCTTCATTTTCAACTTCCCATATATTCCAATAGGAAATCTTCCTTTCTTCAAATGAACCATCACTTCATCATCAACTGCAAAAGTCTTATGTCTTCTTTATCTATCAACTTTGTCTTTGTATTTTTGATTACTTTTCTCCAGCTTATATTTCACATCTTCATGCAATGTCTTCATGTACGAAATAAAGTTTACTCCTTCAACACTTCTCTTTATTTCATCAACAATGTCTCTCAAATCTGATATACCTCTCGATTGTAAGCCATTTACAATCTCAAAAGGTGTCTTTCCAGTACTCCTATTCAATGAATTATGGTATGCAAAATCTTCTTGTGCCAACACAAAATCCCAATTACTAGTGTGTCTCCAACTAAACATCTCAACAAATTACCCAAACTTCTATTCGCAACTTTTGTCTATCCATCGATTTGTGGGTGAAATGTAGAACTATATTTCAACTCAAAGCCAAAATTTCTCCAAAGAGTTTTCCAAAAATATCCAACAAATTTACTATCTGGGTCAAAGATAATACTCCTCAATAATCCATGCAATATGACAATCTCCTTAAAGAAAAGATCTGCTATATGTACTACATCTGATGTCTTTCTATAAGGTATAAAATGTGCCATCTTAGAAAATATATCCACAACAAAAAATATAGAATCATTACCTCTCACAATCTTTGGTAAGCCAAGAACAAAATCTATATTGATATCAATCCAAGGTGTCTCAGGAATAGAAATCGGTGTATACAATCCAGTATTCTAAGTTACTCCTTTTTCAACTTGACAAATTCCACAACTTTTCACAAATTTTTGAACATCTCTATACAACTTTGGCAAAAAGTATTTCTCCTTAAGCAAATTCAATGTTTTATCAATACCAAAATGTCCAGCCAAACCACTACTATGTTTCTCCTTTATCAAATTAGTTCTCACTGGTCCTCTTGGTATACACAATTGAGTACCTTTAAACAACATACCTTCTTGAATGTAATATTCTTCCCATTTTGTACTCGGTTGATCTTGAATAGGTTCTCTGTACTTTCTCCACAGCTCAAAAAAATCAAGACCAATTTCATACAAATCTCTCATGTCATCAAATCTAAGAACTTCAATTCTCATCTCAGTCATCAAAGATATTCTTCTACTCAATGCATCAACAACTTAGTTAGCGACTCCACTCTTATTCTTGATCACAAATGTATAGCTCTGCAAATACTCAACCCATTTCATATGTCTCTAATTCAACTTATTCTAACTACCCAAATACTGTAAAGCTTTATGATTAGGATACAATACAAATTCACTCCGTATCAAATAATGTCTCCATTTCTTTAGTGCTTGAACAATAGCATAGAATTCTTGATCATACATAGAATATTTTCTTCTTGCATCATTTAAATTTTCACTAAAGAAAGCAATAGGTTTACCATCTTGACTCAACATAGCTCCTATTGCACTTCCACTTGCATCACATTCCAATTGAAATACCTTATTGAAATCAGGCAATGCCAACATAGGTTATTCAACAACCTTCTGCTTCATAGTCTCAAAATTTTTATTAGCTCCATGTGTCCACTTGAATTCTCTATTATCTCCTCTCATAGTCTCAGTCATAGCATTACAAATTGAACTGAAATTCCTAATGAACTTTCGATAAAAACTTTCCAAACCATGAAATGATCTTACTTCACTAGCACTCTCAGGCATAGGCCAATTCAAAATAGCTTGAACCTTTTCAGGATCCATCTTCAAACCATCAATTAAAATCACAAATCCCAAATACACAATCTCCTCTTTCATGAATGAACCCTTTTTCAGATTTATCTTTTCCTCTTTCAATCTCTGTAGTACTTGTCTAACATGCAACAAATGTTCTTCTCTAGTCTGACTGAATATCAGAATATCATCTAGGTATACAATCACAAACTTACCTGAGAATTTCTTCAAAACTTCATTCATAAATCTCATAAAAGTACTCGGTGCATTAGTTAAACCAAAAGGTATAACCAACCACTCATACAAACCTTCTCTTGTCTTGAAAGCATTCTTCCATTCATCACCTTCTATAATTTTGATATGATGATACCCACTTTTCATATCAATTTTGGTAAAATACTTTTCTCCAGTGAAACTATCCATTATATTATCCATTCTCAGTATAGGAAACCTATATTTCATTGTTATCTTGTTGATTTCTCTAGAATCAGTACACATTCACCATTCTCCATTCTTCTTAGGTGCCAATACAATAGGTACTACACAAGGACTGAAACTTTCTCTGATCAAACCTTTCTACAACAACTCTTGAATCTATCGATTCAATTCCTGATTATCGGTAGGTGTCAACCAATGTGGTGCCTTATTCAGTAAACTAGCTCCAGGGATTAGGGATTAGATCCATGCAATGATCAATACTTCTCTTCAGTGGAAAACCATTAGGTACATTATCAGAAATGATTTCACTGTACTAAATGAGTAAGTTATCAATCTCCTTAGGTATGCTATCCTCTATTTTTTTACTCAGTTTGTTAGGAATCACAACAAAACATACATCATTCTTCTTTAAATCCTTAAAACACTTTCTTCCTTCCATCAATTTTTTTTTCACAAATGTACAAACATTAGTAACAAGTTCTTCAATCAATGGTAACAAAATTTGTCTTCTTCCATCAGCCCAAATAGTATATTTATGCAATCTCCCATCATATATAGCATATCTATCATATTGCCAAGGTTTACCCAACAAAATATGACAACAATCCATAGGCATGATATCACACAACACCTTATCATAGTACTTTCCAATTTTCAGATTCACATAACATTATTCACTTACCAAGAGTGTATGCTCATCCTTGATCCATGAAATTTGATAGGGCTTTAGATGTTCGAATCTTTTCAATTGCAATTTTGTAACCATTTACTTAGATGCTAGATTATTCAAGCTACCATTGTCAATGATAAACTTCCAAACTTTATCAGAAACTCTACATCTAGTCTTGAATAAAATTTTCCTTACCGGATCTTCCTTATTTCTTTCACTCCAAAGTTCTCTTCTTACCATCAAGTTATTTTCCTTCTCAGGTTCATTCGGTGACTCTTCTTACACCAAAGCATTTCTACTACTATCAACCTTCTTACTTGCATGTGTACACTCAAAAGATCTATGTCCTTCTTCTCCACAATTGTAACAAGTTCCTTGGAAACCACCTTTGTTTTAATCACCCTGGTAGTTACTGCCTCTACCTCTAGATGAGCTTTCACCTTTCCACTCAGTCTTGCCTTTATCTAGACTTGTCTTTTTAGGTTCAGATCTACTATTTTCACCATGAGATGTACCTCTTCCTCTAGGGAATTTATCACCTCTACCTCTTTTCCTTTGGCCATGTCTCTTGTTCAATTTCCTCAACTTTCAATGCAAATTGATAAGCCTCTTCAATATTCTCTAACTTGAACAAACTGATTTCTTCTTGGATGGAAACTCTCAAACCATTTAGATATCTAGCAATTCTTTCCACATCATCTTCATCATGTCCAGATCTGATATCTAATCTATAGAATTCCTAAGTATATTCTTTTACTGATCTATCCTTCTACCTCAAACTTTGCATTCGCCTAACTAGGTTAATCTGATAATCACAAGGTAAGAACTTTCCTTTCAATTTATTCACCATTTTATTCCATACCTTGATTTTGTCTTTTCCTTTCCTCTTTCTATCCAACTACAGATGTTCCCACCATAAGGATGCATGACCTTTCAACTTTGTGCTTGCAAATTTCACCTTTTTTTCCTCAGGTATATTTTCATACAGAAAGTACTTCTCCATCTTGGTGATCTAGTTCATCAATTCATCAGAATCTAATTTTCCACTATACTCAAGAGGATTAAAGTGTGGTGTAGACTTCATGTAATGCCTCACTAGGGAACCTAGAAGAACTTAACCTAAACATGCTACTAAGTTTGCAGAATAATTATTTTTTTTATAAAGTTAACATACAAGATATACATCAATGCAGAAGCAATCACCATTTACTCACATTAATACAATAACCAACATAGGTTACAACTCTCAAGAGTTCCTTGATGAATATTACTTTAACATTAATTAATTAATTTAGACAGGTACAATTACAAAACTCAAATAAAAAAATGAAGGATAAAACAACATCACATAGAAGATGACATAAATACAACTGGTACCATAGGGTATCAATAATAACCTACATCCATTGCACATGTCATAGGGTGTGTAATACAATAACTGAAAAGAAGAGTACAATAGGATATCTCTGAAACACTGATACAATGAAACACAAACAAAAAGAAGAATAGAGTACAACTCCATCAAGAAGATCAGGAAGGAACAACTACCTTAGGGATCATCCAGCACTGGTACACTAATGTCAGAATCTCAAATGGTAAAAGAATCACTACCACCCAACCTTGTGAACCTAAATGGTCCACTCCCACCATGCTGAGGAGATAACAATAGATCCCACTTGGATAACAAACATCAAACAAATCAAGCTAAGAAAAGGATCCTGAAAGCTCTCTAACTCAAGGTATACATAAATAGTGCAAGGTAATAATCACTAATCCAGAGGCAACTGACACATGTAGAATAACTAGACTATGCATAGGTATGTGTCATCATGTACATCTAACCCTTGAGTCTCATCTTGGTAATCACTCTGGATCCTGACACTCAAGTGACCATACACAGATCAAGGACTCCTTGTACAAACAAAGCCATTAACTATGCCAGACACACCTCTCAAGGTGGCAAGCATCTTCTCCATTCCACCTTAGTTTGTACTAGCACTAAGCCAGGGTGAGGAAACTTATCTTGTTAGGTTCATTTTAAAATCTCTCAATGTTATATTATGTTATCACTTGATTAAGATACTTAACAATAAGTGATCCTATTAGCCACTTGTGGGCCTCGGTGTCTATTGCAAGCCACCCCCTACTACATATCTAGGTAAACTACCCTAGGCTCATAGATCTCACCTAGACCACAAGATGATAATAATTTCCCTCAGGACTCCTCCGCAAAACAATAGGAACACACTGGTTCACACATAACACTAATGTCACAAAACACTCTCAAAGTATTCACAAAAGAATATACACATGATCCCGTGGATCGTGTTATCACTGTACAAAATTTTCAGCTCTGTGAAATAATCTAGGAAGATGACCTAGTGATATTACTCTTCATGTTGAAAAAACCTAAGTTTAACCCAAGCCCTAATTCTTCCTAGGTCATGTTATGTTTTCATGTTACCTTTTTGGCCCACTAATCCCCCAAATAAAGCATGTGCCTTTTTGTTGACCCTCTTTTTCATTGTTTTATGTCTTGAGTGGTTAGGCTTTTGAATTGTGTTTCTCTTTTATTAATTAATCTGTTAAAGCCTAAGTTTTGGTTTAATTTTTCATAAAGGATAAAGCTTTTAAATTGTGTGGTTGTCGTTGCACCGCAATACTGCTCTCTATTAGTTTCCTTGACATGTGAAATGGCGATAATGCACCACCTATCCTAGCGGGCCCATCTGATGTTGTGATGCGCTAGCCTCTAAAGAGCGACTTGAATCTATGATTGTCATTATACTGTTGGACCAAGATGCTATTCATTTATGCATCGTAGTATAGTGACAACCATCAGATTATCTTTTGAAGAATGAAGTATGTGTGAGTCTTCACATTGCCAGGTCATGATGATTTGTCAGTTTCTTATTGGTTACCAGCTATCCTAAGGTGGCGGTTGTCAGACTCTTTCCGAATTGAGAGTAAAGATGATAGATGTCCCATTTGTCAGTTCTCTACAATGTGGAATTTTGTGGTTCGATGATCAGATGATTGATGTGTCATAGTGGGGCCTAAGTTTTATAAAGGCTAAAGCATAAAAAGATCTCACGGTTGTCGTTATACCATTGAGATAAGCTGTGCACTCTTTAAGGTCAGCGGTATGGTGACAACTGTTGATCTTCTCTAAAGAGGAGGATCGATCGGTGTTTTTGACACCACAGATGAGGTGGGATTTTTTGGCTTGCTAACTTTTTTGAGGTGGCGTCTCCTGATTTGTCGAAGGTTTTTTAAAGTGTTCAGTGGGGCCAAGGTTTTATTAAAATATGATGATTGTTTGATCAAAGTGCATCTACGGTGGTTGTTATATTTTGAGTTGGTTCTTCTGACAAGTTTTGGTTTGTGCTTTAGCAATGAAGTGACACCTATTTGTTCTGGGAAAAGTGAAGATGAGTTATTATGTTTCCCCACATGGCAATTTTGAAATGTTCTCATTGGTCGAGAACTGACTTAGGGAAAGTAAATAGGGTTTTTTCTGGTCATCTTGCCAACCGTCTGATGTGTCAAAATGAAATGAATCAATGGTCTGAATTAAAATTTTTGCTTAGTGACATTTTTTACATCCTGTGAATATTGAGGCCGCCAATTTTGTAGTAATGGCAGATTTATTATGCTATGTGCAGATTAATTGTAGGTAGTTGGCTACCCTATACATTACAACTCAACCATTGTTTCTCATTACCATTTCATTACCTCTCTGGTGAATCAACTATCTCTCTTCCTCAGCAATTTCAAGAAAAGAATCTACAGGTGCTCGGTAGGTCTAATTTTCTATTTCTTGAGAATTTCTTGAGGACTGTGAAGATTCATAAAGGTTTTGTGTTATTGGTTAGTATTTTAGGGTTTTTCTTGTGTACTTGTATATTATTTTAAAAGCCCTAGTTTCAAGATGCCGCCCTAGTTTCAAGATGCCTCCCAAGAGGAATTTTTCTGGTCATACAGAGTATACCAAGAGAGGGATTTTTGAGGATTTAATGTAGTTACTTCCACATTCAGACAATGGGGCAGCTAGGGTAAAAGAATTAGTTCCAAGACACCCTAGAGATTTAGTTGCAAATGGTCTCCATGATAGAGGAAACTAGATGAGAGATGCCAAGGTGGGTGAGAAGCATAACGGTCTTATTCTATTCAAGTCAGCTTATTCACAAAGGAATGCTTGTGCCCCCTTAAGTAATATATGGAAATTTGATATTGAGAAGTTGATTGTGCCTGGTGTTTTTATGGATGTTGAGTTATTAATTCAGATAGCTAAGTGCTATGATCCTATGACAAAGTGTGTCAAGGATATAAATGGTAGAGACCTAATTAGCATCATAGAGGATGAGATTAGGGAGGTATTTTCATTGAATGACCCATTTGTGGGGTTAGAGAAGATAGATTTCATGGAGCTTACTAAGATCTATGAAGCATAGAGAGATTATCTAAGGACAAGGCCTTTGAGGCAATTTTTTGAGCTATTTGGATCCATGTGTGTTGTCAGTGCAAGCACACCAAAGCCCTTTAGATTAGACTGATTCAGTAGAAGAGCACAAGAAGTTTATAAATCTTTAACTTTGATTCCTGGGCATGATGAGGCAACTCATATGCCAGTACCTTATATGTTCATGATGGTATAGTCACTACACCCCCAATTAGCCCTTATTTTTGACTTTGCATCTCATTTAGCTGATCTAATCCATGAGGGGTTGATGGGAATAAAAAATATGAAGGTGTCTAGACCTTTTGGGTGGTACTCAATGCTCATGCACATGTTTCTATACAAGGGTGATGAATATTTTGGTACAACAATAGACATTGTGAAGGAAAGGATAGAATTGAGTTGTGGACTACAACTCTATCATGGGATAGAATTGATGCAAGCTATATTATTTTTGATAGAGATTTTGCCTCTAGACTTAGAACTCTTCTACAGTTTGACAATCCAAGGATTCCAAGAGAGTTGTTGAGGCTAATTAGGCCAAAGGATTTTTGCCAAGATATCACCATTGTCCATAATTTTGGGGATGTTATCTTATATCTAGTTTCCACAGTTTTCAGAGTATATGGCTGTAAAGTTGCACCTTATATTTTACCTTATCAAGTCCCATTGAAGTTGGGATATGCAAAAATCTTAAGATAGATTGGAAACTTGTAAGAGATCACTCTCACTGGTAAAGGAAGGGGAACCTTTTTCCCTGATATAATTATTGCACACTAGTATGTGATTACTAAAGGAGGATGGGTGCATTTGAATAAGGTCTTGCAGCCCTACAGAATGTCCAAAGTAGTGGTGAGGTGTACAGACATTGAGGGTTTTCTCTCAGGAGTTTTTAGGGATAAGGTGAGGTGTGCTCTTATTGAGCATCAATTTAATTTTCCAGAGGATATAATCAAGAATGAATTTGATTTGCAAACTCAAGAAGTTAAGAAGGAAAAATGGATCATCTACAACATGTCTATAGATTTTATAAGGAAGTTTGATAGAGCGTATGACCCATTGAAGGGGTTTGAACCATGGGCAATGAAAATAGATGCCCTTATGGAACATTTTGAAGGAATTATGCATGCTGTGAATGAGAAGAGAGTAGGTGTGAGCAAGACAAACCCTGAGAAGGCTATGTAGATTTTGAGCTAGCCTAAATACATGAAATTGACCCCAAGGGGAATTTATACAATGCAAAGGAGGAGTGGTTACACTGTTCTCCTACCACCACAACAAAGAAGTGAAGATATCCCTTATACTTCAAGAGGGAAAAGACCTATTGATGATCCAACATAGAAAGAGCCCTCTCCAAAGAGGTAGAGACAAGAGGAAATAAAATTGGGAGAAGAGGCTTATTCCCCTTCTCAATCCCCTATTCAATTGGATGAACATGGGGTGGCAGAACAACTTGTACAACTAAGAAATGAGGGAAACATTTTTGTTTCTAATGAAGAATTGTAGGAAGGAATGCCTGAGGCACCTAAGGAGGTGGCCATGGATCTTTCAATTGAATAATTTGAGGGTAAATAGATGGACCCTATTCTAAAATAGGCCATAGATTCTTTCCTTGCTAATGATAAGTTTGTTAAAACCAGGGCATTCTCCCAATTTCTTTGGAGAATGAAGATAAATCAATTTAAGGAGATCTATGAAAAGAAGAAAAATGAATCCCCTACTAGGGATATCATAGAAATAGAGACTGAGACCAAAGAAAAAATGGCCAAAGAATTTGAAAAGATCACTCCAAAGGAGTGGAGAACCATGGTTCATGCTGTAGGGGTCTTAATTTTACCAGAGTGGGACATTGCTGATGCAATTGTCTTTGATCAAGTGAGAAAAAGAAAAGTGAAGACTCTTGCTACAGAAAAATAGGTTAAACAGGCTACAAGAGGAATTTATTTCTTTGAGGATCATGCTACTCTTGTGATGTGGTCTCTAAATAAAGATGAAAATAAAGGAAAGAGAAAGGATCTCTCTGCAGGATATATAGGAAGCTTATTGGTCCAGAGAGTGGGAGAGACATCTAGAATTGAAGCATCAAGTTTGATTTTAGAAACTGCTAAATTTAATGCCCAAGTGGCAGAGAAAGATGCTAGAGAGAAGGAAGAGCTTAGGCTCAAATTTGAAATGGTTCTCAAATCCTATAATGAGCTTAAGGTTGAGCTAATCCAGAAGGACAAATTGATTGCACAATTGTCAAGACCCTTAGACCATAGGTCTCCTCAATTGGTGATAGTTGATAAACCTGTAGTAGCTTCATCTTCCAGCCTGATTATTGAAATTCCACCTTCACCACTGCTAGATAAAAACATGGATGCAAGGGTCAGCTGGGAGAAACATAGATTAGCAGAAGAGACAAATAAATTGAAAGAAACTAGGTTGCAACTTGAGAAGGAGAAGGATGAGAACAAAAAGGGTATAGTTCTGGAAAACAATAAGTATGAAGAGAAGATAATAGATGTAATTATGCAGTTTGCCATTGATTTAAAGCCTTCAATTTTTCACAATCATGTAGAAAGGTTGAATTCTTTGTTTATAGCTTTAAATAAGGGGAAGATAGAAATGTCCCCGATTTTGAAAAAATGGATTGAAAGGGCTTCAAATATAAAACTCTTCTGAATGCTGTCAAAGGGCCAAGAAGACCCTGATCCATTAATAAAGCCAGTGCATCAAGTGATGAAGAAGATTGTATAGTATGATATTATTTTAGATAATTTCATCAAAAAATCAAGCATGTTGAAAGCTGAATTGATGCTTTCAAATTATGAGATGGTGCCCACAGTTTTCACAGACAAGGGAGAATTTAAAGAAGCATATCAATGGAGAGAAGAAATGGATGTACTCTTGTCAGAGAAGGTGACTGGTGTCCTAAATGACACATTTTCCCTCAATAGCATAATTAAGTTATCAATAAGTGCTAGATCAATGTTTGATAATATTTAGCAGCGGGTTACTCAAACAGAAAATGAGTGGGAGCAATTGTCAAGGAAAAAGGCTGAGTTTGTCAGTTTTGATTTTCCAAGTGAAGACATATATAATAGGTGGAGGTATTAGTACATACCTCATGTTCAAAAAGATAATACTCCACCAACCTCCTAAGGTGGACATAGATAGATATTTTGGTTACAATAGTTGGTGGGATTTTTTGAAACATTTATTATCGGGTGAATAGTGAGGAGCATAGGTCAGATCTTCTGAAGGAAGCCAAAGATAGTATAAAAAGCATAAAATAGGGTGGTGCTTCAATAATATCTCATCTAATCCATCAGTTTAGTTATTGTAAATCAAAAAAGGTTGTTGTAAAGTTTATTTTAAATTGAAATATGTAACCCTAGAATGATCGGTGGCTTGTTGCATTTCCTTGTATATAAAGGATTTTTCATGATCATTCTAGGCATTGAGAGTCTAGGAGTTAAAAAGATAGAAAGTCTAAAACCCTTACCCTCAGTCAGGGATTGTAAATTTTGTATCATTTTATCAGAGAAATAGAGAAGAAGTATAGGTTGTTGCTATTATTTTGCAAGCTTTGTTCAAGATTTGATGCATGCAATGTTTAAAGGGTGAACTTAATATGAATCTAGGATCTTTGTCTCTCCTGTGAGTTTTTTTAGTAAATTTTTAAGTCTCTTTGAGGTTTATATGTATGTGTTTGAACTTTGAGTTCTGATCTAGGATTGGATTAAAATTGCTTTGAGTTGGATGCATGTTTATTGAATCTATTCAAGGATTTCTGAAAGTAGGAAAGATTTGAAGTAGTTTGTATTTATGTTCAAGACCCACTTTTCATCAAACATTGTTGTGTCCATTCTATTTTCTAACTCTATTGCCCAATGAATAAGGCACTGACCTTGATCTTCCTATCTTATCTTTGTATGGAATGATTGGAATCTTGTAATCCTGAAAATCATTAAATCATTACCAGTTCTTTTACTTTTATTTACTTTATATGTTGTTCTACAAAGTCATGGAGAGTCAATGAACAATAGGTTGTTGTTTAGTACTTTCTCACTATTATCTATTGTAAGATCCAGTATTGACTAAGAAACAGAGTTAAATCTATTGGATCAGGTGCACCCACCTTGGTTTTGCAGAGCCAGAAGTGAAGAGGGCAGTCTTGTCCCTATAGTTGGTCTAGTTACCTATAGATTGCTCACATTTGGAACTAACCTCTCCTTAATATCCATCATAGGTATATTGGTATCTCATGGAGTGTAAAATCCTATCCAGGAACCAACAAAATAGCGACTCTGCTGGGGACTATGGAGATTGTAATCTAGAGTAAATAGTGCATGTTTTAAGTTGAGCTTGACTCCTGACTTGCCTTTTTCAATCTGTTGATATCTCTAGTGTTGTAAATCAGTTATAAATAATGTGGGTACGATTAGAGCTTTGACTCCTGGCCAGCTTGTTTATCATATCCAGTAGTTTCCATTGAAGTATAAGAGTCAGTTTTAATAAGTTTCAAATTTTCTCACTAAAATTGTGGGTGGTGACTCTATAACATCTCTGTACCAGTGTTTTAATTAAAATATCACTATTTTACAATTAGTTTCAAAATCACAAGGTCATGGAGGAAGGAACACCCAGAAGAAGGTTTGCAAGGTGAGCTACCTACCACATCAAGAAGAACTTAGGTTAGGAGAGATAAAAGTGTTAGTGATATGTCTCTAACCTAGAAGCAAAATGGAAACCCAAGACAGGAGGGTCTTGATCCTCTTGGTCATGAAGGAAATGCGTCAGAATATGAGGAGGCAATTGATCTAGGCCTAAACTAGTATGATGACTATTATTCCCCCACAAACAAAGAGGGTGAAAAATTACCCCAAAATAGGAGGATAATCCCTAGTAGAAGGTATAGGGGAGAGACAAGGTCTAGAAGAAAAAATAGGGGTGGAGAGGATTTTGTTCCCCCTTTAACCCTTAATTCATCATTTCCCCAAGGCCTTCGTGAATCTCAGGATCAACAAGAAGAGCCCCAAGCACAACAGGATGAGTCTGACCCCACTTTCCCTAATTCTGAGGAAATCTTTGAGGAAGTCTATGAATTGGAAAGGAGAATTCATGAACAAGTAGCCATTAGGCAGAAGAGAGAAAATGAAAAGGAAGAGAAGGTCAGACATGCCATGATAAGGGCTCACCAATTAAGAAGGCAATTGTTAGATTTAGAGGCTATAAATTATGTCCCCATTCCTAAACAAACAAGTGAATTTCCTATTGTACATCAAATATTTGATACAAGGGATCCAAAGGATAAGGGAAAGAAGAAAGTAGTGGGCATTTCAAGTAAAGAACCTCTAGACCCTAAACTTCCCATAGATTCCAATCTAAGATTGGAGGCAGACCTTGAAAAGGCCAAAAGGGAGCAACAATTGCTAGCCAAAGAACTTGAAAAAGTAGAACTAGAAGCTGCAACATTATAAATGAAAAGAAAGATTGATTTTCTTAAGAGGTCTGTAGGACCCACAAATTTTGCTAGCTCTACCATGACACAAGGAACAAATGTCACAAATTTAGCAAATCAAATAGCCAGTGTTCCCCCACCAGGTGGACTTAAAATTTATGCCACTACAAATACTAATGCTTCCACATCTCAGGGTGCTGGTATTTTTAATATAGGAATTATACATGAAAGGTGTAAGTAGTTGATTTTTATTGGTATCCTTGGTTATCCTAACCCCTTCCCTGAAGAAATCAGAAAGAAGCTCCCTAAGTTTACTGGAAGTAATGTTGTTACTTGTGAAGAGCACTTAAAGAAATTTATTGATGTCATTGATGATTATAATATTGTGCCTGATAATGTTATAATGAAGTTATTTGTACAATCTCTAACAGAAGATTCAAGAGATTGGTTTAGGGCTTTGCCAAATGGTAGCATAGGATCATGGGATTAGCTTAGACATTGTTTCAAAGAACAATATGGTGACAAAACTCATGAGGGTTTTATGCTAAATGAATTCAATAACATAAAGAAAAACTTTAATGAGGATGTTGTTGAGTTTAATGTCAGATTCCAAAAAGCTATGCATAAGTTGTTGCAGGTTATCAGACTTGATGATAGGGTGTGTCTTGTCACATATCTAAATTCCTTTGACTCAAAGATGGGCTACCTTTTGAGGGATAAGAATCCAAGAAGTCTTGTTGAAGCTAATAAGTTAGCTGTGAACATAGAAAGTAATAGAAGGATTTCAGGGAAACTGGGAAGAAGGGAAGATGACAAATCACCTTTGTTAAATAGAAGGGACCCAGGAAAGCCTCAAGGTATAAAACCTAAAGATGATGATAACCTAAAGTATATTTTGAAGGTGATTAAGGACTTGAAACCTAGTGAAAATAGAAATAATAGAGCTGTAGGAGGAGATAAGCCTCCCTTCAATAATTTCAACAAATTACCAAGAATGAAGAATTACCCATATAATACTCAGTGGAAAGATGGGAAGCCTATGCTTCCTAATAAAAGGGATAAGCCAAATGATAGGACCCTTGATCCATTGCAAAGAAATTCAATGAATGTAGTGGAAGAGGTCCCATGGTGTATTGCTTGTCAATCCTCACATGATTCCAATTATTGTGTCATATCCCAGAATGTTTCTACACATGAAGAGCAAGAATGTAATGAGGAACAACCTTATGATGATCAGGGATGTGGAATTATTTCTTCCCATGTTTGGGATGAAATGGATTCTGTTGAAGAGGATGAAAATCAAGATAGTCTTAATTCTCAGGCCAGAACTGAGTCATACCATCAACAAGTTTTCTCAGATGAGGATAGTGAACCTGACAATATCTAGTGCACTGTTGTGGGGAGTAAAGAAATAGTTGTCTTGAGGAGGCCTTTTGATGATTAAATTGCCTTGATAACAACATATATGGTTACTCATGCAAAAATAAATTATAATTTGAGAAATAGGGTGGTAACTAGTCCAAATCAAAAACTTGCTGGAATTTTTATCAAGAAAATAGATAAAGATGTAAAAGTATCACAAGACAAGCCTAAGGATACCAATCCTATTGATAAGCTCAAGATAAAGAAAAATGTGAAGCCAAAAATTTCTTATAAGGTCAAACCCAAACCTACAACTGAGGAAGTGCCAGTTGTGAGAAAAGAAAGTGAAATTCAAAATAAAAAAACTGTAGAAATACCTATTCAAGAGATTAAAGAGGTTGCAGATTTAAGACCTGATGTATCAGATTCAAAATATGTCCTAGTTGATATGAGAAAGTTACTATCTCAGATTACTGTCAAAGTTCCATTGTTAGAAATGATGAGAATAGAAGAACATAAAGAAAAAACTTTAAATTGGGTTAATAGTGTGGTCCCCATGGATTCCCAAAAAATTGGAGGAATTGAAGAACAAATAACATCCTTGAATAATGAAAATGGAAATTGTACTAAGGAGATTATTTCTAAAATTCCTCAAATCTATTTGGATACAAATTTTGTCAGTACCATAGCAGGAACAGTTGACCCTTTCTTTTTGACTCTACAGATAAATGGAAAATTGTTGAAAAACTGTATGATTGATTCTGGAGCATCAAATACTATTATGCCTACTGAGGTCATGAAATCTTTGGGATTAAGGGTGGACACACCTCATGGTAGATGTCAGGTAATGGATTCAAGGGAGGTTCCAGTTGTTGGTACTATTAAGGCCTTGCCTTACAGATTGGCTACATACCCCAGTAAACAACTAACCATGAGTGTCTTGGTAGTGGATATTCCTCCCCAGTATGGGATGTTACTGTCAAGAAAGTGGAGTGCTTCTATGGGAGGTAGCATACAGTGTGACTTATCATTTTCTACTTTCAATTTTGAAGGGGAAAGTATCAAAGTTACTAGAGAATCTAGAACTCCACATATGATTGAAGAAGAAGAGGATAACATGAATTGTTTCCTAGATACTAACATTAATGCTTTCAGAGCTGAAGATAAGGAGGTACAAAAGGATGATGAGAAAATCCATAAGTTAGAAAATCAAGAGGGATGGATTGACCTTGATTTCCTATGGACCATGTATTTTGATGGAGCAAATAGCAAGGAAGGATCTGGAGCTGGAATATTGCTTATATCTCCTAATGGTAAAACTTTCAAATTCTCTTTTTCTTTGCTATTCTCATGCACAAATAATGTTGTAGAGTATGAGGCTTTACTGATAGGTCTAAGATTGGCATCAAGGCATGGCATAAAATGTTTGAAAGTAATAGGGGATTTAGAGTTAGTGGTCTCCCAAGTTAGGTCAAAATATACTTCAAAAAATAAGAAGTTGAAACAGTATAGGAATGCAGTTTGGGATGAAATTGAAAGCTTTAATGCTTTTAATATTTGTTGGATGGAAAGAAGTTAGAATAGAATGGCAGAATTATTGGCTAATATAGCTCTTAGTAAAAAAGATGTTACATTTGCAGATGTTTCCAAAATAGAAGTACAAGCCAGGCCTTCTATTCTTGACAATTTAGATAATTGGCAAGTTTTTTTTGATGACCAAGATATACTGAGGTTTCTCCATTGTGAATCTCACTTTGGTGACAAAGAAATGGATTTCAGTACTTATGTTAACATAGTGGATGGTAAGGATGTTATCTTTGGAAAAGAAGTTCTACAGTTAAAATCAAACAGAGTTCCTAAAGGATTGGTTGTGCTTGAAAGAGCATTTGATAATAAGGACAAGGCTTTCTCTGCCAATACTGATAAAATTAATGAACTTGAGGAAGTAAACTTAGGAACAAGTTTTTTTCCTAAAAAGGTTTATATTGGTAAGTCTTTATCCCCAAGAGTTAAGAAAAATTTGATTGATCTTCTTAGAAAATTTAGGCATGTTTTTGCTTGGTCTTATGAAGAAAGCTTACAGGGAAGACCTTTTCCAACATGAGATCCCACTCAAAGAAGGCACAAAACCCTTTAGGCAAAAATTGAGACCTATTAATCCAACCCTAGCACCTAAAATGCAAGATGAACTCAAGAAGATGATGGATGCTGGAATAATCAAGCCTATTAGGCATTCCACCTGGGTGTCAAATTGGGTGCCTGTTAGAAAGAAAAATGGTGACATTAGGTTATGTGTAGATTTTAGGAATCTTAATATAAATTCTCTGAAGGATAATTATGGATTACCAAACATGGAGAATATGTTACAAAAGGTTACTGGATCAGAATTGATGTCCATGATGGATGGCTTTTTTGGTTACAATCAGGTAATGGTAAAGGAAACTGAGCAATTTAAAACTGCTTTCACAACCCCATGGGGGACATATGTATATGTCAATATGCCTTTTGGGTTGACTAATGCTGATGCTACTTTTCAAAGGGCTATGGATGTAGCTTTTGTAGATTTTATTGATAGATTTATGGTGGTGTATCAAGATGACTTAACAACCTTTTCAGCCAAATAGGAACAACATTATCAGCATTTAGAAAAAAAATTTGTCAGAGCATTAGAGTATGGGGTTTTTTTGAACCCAAATAAATGTGCCTTCGGTCTGACAAAAGGAAAGCTACTTGGGCATATTGTTTCAAAGGATGGGGTAAGGATAGACCCTAAAAGAGTGGAAGCTATTGATAGATTATCCCTACCAAAGAACATCAAGGGAATTCAGTCCTTTTTAGGACAGGTTAATTTTTTAAGAAGTTTTATTATAAACTTTGCAGAGATCAGTATTCCCATATCAAGAATGTTGAAGAAAGGAGCAAAGGTTGAATGGAACATGGAAGCAATATAGGCCTTTAATGATATCAAAAAAGCCATAAAGCATGCCACAATCTTAAAGACACCAGATTATAGCAAACCCATGCAAATCTTTTCCTTTGCATCTGCCCATACCATTGCTATGGTACTGTTACAGAAAAATGCTGAGGGTTTTGAACAACCAATTTCTTTTTTCAGTAAAACCTTGTAGGTAGCAGAATTAAATTATGACATTATTGAAAAGAAATCTTATGCCTTAGTAAAGGCTATTATAACATTTAGGTGCTATTTGGTGGGGGCCATAGTGGTTGCGTATGTTCCAAGTGCTACAGTCAAAGACATTCTGGTCCAACAAGAGGTTTCAGGAAGAAGATGTAGGTGGATTAATAGGATCCAAGAGTTCAACATTGATATCCACATTACAAAGTTAGTAAGAGGATTGGGATTAGAAAAATTGATGGCTCAGAGTAACTTAAATGCAAACCAAATAAATATGCTAGAGGAGGATCAGAAACCTTATGTGTGTAATATGGACTGTTGTGAATGGTACAAGGACATTGTCAAGTATTTACAAAAGATGGTCTTACCCCCTGAATTGAATGAAAAAAAGAAAAGAACTATTAAGCTCCAATATATAAGGTATGCAATTTTAAATGGTGAACTTTGGTGGAGAAATAATGAGGGTGTTTTACTCAGGTGTGTAGATCAAGAAAAGGCATATTTTTTGATGAATGAAATGCATAATGGAGTTTGTAGAGGGCATTATATGGAAAAGACAACAGCCCATAAGATCATTAGATTAGGTTTTTGGTGGCTCTCACTTTTCAAAGATACCCATGAATTTGTTAAAAAATGTGTCTCTTGTCAAAGATTTACTAGAAAATTGAAATTTGGTGGAAATTTGCCTCTTAAACTTGTTTCTGTTCAGGCTCCTTTCTAGAAGTGGGGTATGGATTTTATTGGTGAAATTCCTAATAAGTCCAGTGGTGGACATTCTTACATCTTAGTAGCAACTGACTATTTCACCAAGTGGGTTGAGGCAATCCCTACAAGAAGAGCAACTAGCAAAGTGGTGACAGATTTTATGATGCAAAACATTCTCACAAGGTTTGGTTGCCCAAAGACCATAGTTGTTGATAATGCATTATGTTTCAGGTTAGAGGAGTTTGTAGGTTTTTGTCAAAGTAATGGTATAACATTTTCATATTCATCTCCATATCATCCACAGGGTAATGGCTAGGCAGAATCTAGCAATAAGAGTTTGGTCAAAATTCTAAAAAGAGTCCTAGATAAAAATAAGAAGGCTTGGGATTCCAAATTGTTACAAGCCCTATGGGATGATAGGGTTACAGTTAAAAAAGCAATAGGATGTGCCCCTTTTGACTTGGTGTATGGAATCAATGCGAGATTACCCCAAAATAATTTGTTACAAATGTATCAGTTCATTCAGGCATATGATGATGATATAGAAGAAGATATGACAGTCAAAATGAATGATTTGATTTAGCTCAATGAAGTAAGAAATGAAGCACATGACAAGAATTAGAGGATGCAAGCCTAGTGTAAAGTCTTGTATGACAAAAGGACTTCTCAGAGAAATTTTATAAAGGGGCACATGATTATGATGTGGAATGCAAGACTAGAAGATAAATGAAAACATGGGAAATTTGATCCCATCTAGTTAGGACCATATATTATTGAAGAGAAATGGGGAACGAATTCTTATCTATTGAAAAGTTTAATAGGCGAGCTCATGGAATTGCTAGTTCATGGTCAATTCTTAAAGTTCTATTTCTCTTAAAGAAATCTTTTCAACCCCTGTACAGGTTTGGTTCTTTGTGTATATAGTTCCTTGTCTTTTCTTTGAAATTTTTGATCCGGTCTGCTGTCCTAGGAGATTCTAATTTTCATGTTGTATTTGCAAGAGATACACGTCCCCAAGAAAGAGCCACTGTTATCACTGTACAAATTTTTTAGCTCTGTGAAATAATCCAGGAAGATGACCTAGTGATATTAATCTTCATGTTGAAAAACCCTAAGTTTAACCCAAGCCCTAATTCTTCCTAGGTCATGTTATGTTTTCACGTTACCTTTTTGGCCCACTAATCCCCCAAATAAAGCATGTGCCTTTTTGTTGACCCTCTTTTTCATTGTTTTATATGTTGAGTGGTTAGGCTTTTGAATCATGTTCCTCTTTTATTAATTAAATCTGTTAAAGCCTAAGTTTTGGTTTAATTTTTCATAAAGGATACAGATTTTAAATTGTGTGGTTGTCGTTGCACCGCAAGACTGCTCTCTGTCAATTTCCATGACAGGCAAAATGGTGACAATGCACCACCTATCCTAGTGGGCCCATTTGATGTTGTGATGCACTAGCCTCTAAAGAGTGAATCGAATCTATGGTTGTCGTTATACCATTGGACCAAGATGCTATTCATTTATGCATCACAGTATAGTGACAACCATCAAATTATCTTTTGAAGAATGAAGTATGTGTGAGTCCTGACATTGCCAGGTCATGGTGATTTGTCATTTTCTTATTGGTTGCCAACAGTCCTGAGGTGGCAGTTGTTAGACTCTTTCCGAATTGAGAGTAAAGATGATAGATGTCCCATCTGTTAGTTCTCTGCAATGTGGCATTTTGTGGTTTGATGATCAGACGATTGATGTGTCATAGTGGGGCCTAAGTTTTATAAAGGCTAAAGCATGAAAAGATCTCATGGTTGTCGTTATACCATTGAGATAAGCTGTGCACTCTTTAAGGTCAGTGGTATGGTGACAACCATTGATCTTGTCTAAAGAGGAGGATTGATCGGTGTTTTTGACACCACAGATGAGGCGGAATTTTTTGGCTTGCTGACTTTTTTGAGGTGGCATCTACTGATTCATTGAAGGTTTTTTAAAGTGTTCAGTGGGGCCAAGGTTTTATTAAAATTTGATGATCATCCAATCAAAGTGCATCTACGGTGGTTGTTATATTTTGAGTTGGTTCTTCTGACAAGCTTTGGTTTGCATTTTAGCGACGAGGTGACACCTGTCCGTTCTGGGTGAAGTGAAGATAAGTTATTATGTTTCCCCACATGGCAATTTTGAAATGTTCTCATTGGTTGAGAACTGACTTAGGGAAAGTAAACAGGGTTTTTCCTGGTCAACTTGCCAACCATTTGATGCACCAAAATGAAATGAATCAATGGTCTGAATTCAAATTTTTGCTTAGTTACATTTTTCACATCCTTTGAATACTGAGGCCGCCAATTTTGCAGTAATGGTGGATTTATTGTGCTACATGCAGATCAATTACAGGTAGTTGGCTACCCTATACATTACAATTCAACCATTGTTTCTCATTACCATTTCATTAGCTCTCTGGTGAATCAACTATCTCTCTTCCTGAGCAATTTCAAGCAAAGAATTTGCAAGTGCCCAGTAGGTCTAATTTTCTGTTTCTTGAGAATTTCTTTAGGACTGTGAAGATTTGTAAAGGTTTTGTGTTACTGGTTAGTATTTTAGGGTTTTTCTTGAGTACTCGTATATTATTTTAAAAGCCCTAGTTTCAAGATGCCGCCCAAGAGGAATTTGTCTGGTCAAACAGAGTATACCAAGAGAGGGATTTTTGAGGATTTAATGCAGTTACTTCCACATTTAGACAATGGGGCAGCTAGGGTAAAATAATTAGTTCCAAGACACCCTAGAGATTCAATTGCAGATGGTCTCCATGATAGAGGAAACTAGATGAGAGATGCCAAGGTGGGTGAGAAGCATAATGGTCTTATTCTATTCAAGTCAGCTCATTCACAAAGGAATGCTTGTGCCCCCTTAAGTAATATATGGCAATTTGATATTGGGAAGTTGATTGTCCCTGGTGTTTTTATGGATGCTAAGTTATTAATTCAGATAGCTAAGTGCTATGATCTTGTGACAAAGTGTGTCAAGGATATAAATGGTAGAGACCTAATGAACATCATAGAGGATGAGATTAGGGAATTATTTTCATTAAATGTCCCATCTGTGGGGTTAGAGAAGATAGATTTCACAGAGTTTACCAAGATCTATGAAGCACAGAGAGATTATCTAAGGATAGGGCCTTTGAGGCAATTTTTTGAGCAGTTTGGATCCATGTGTGCTGTTAGTGCAAGCACACCAGAGCCCTTTAGATTAGACTTATTCAGTAGAAGAGCACAAGAAGTTCATAAATCTTTAACTTTGATTCTAGGGCATGATGAGGCAACTCATATTATAGTACCTTATATGTTCATGATGGTATGTGTCAAATGTTCTATTTCAACTATGTTTTCATGTGTGTGTACTTTATCTAATTATCACTCCTATTTGACCATTGGGTTCATGATATATTATATTTTGTTTGTGGTATCTCTGTAACTATATCTAGTTCTTTCATGTGAATTTGGATATGAGGTTACATAATTGTATACCTGATTAGATCTAGGAGAGATTTGTGAGCCTAGGGTAGTTTACCTAGACATGTAGTAGGAGGTGGCTTGCAATAAGCGTCGGGGCCCACAAGTGGCTGCCAGGATCACATATTGTTAAGTATCTTAATCAAGTGATAACTAAATATAACATTGAGAGTTTTATTAAAATGAACCTAATAAAGTATGGTCCTCACCCATGCATTAGTGCTAGTATGGACTAAGATGGTGTTGAGAAGATGACTAGCCCCCTTTTAAGGGATGAGTTGGCATAGTTGATGAATTCATCTATATGAGAGGTCATTGATGCTGTGTATGGTCACTTGGGTGCCAGGATCCAGCAAGATTACCAGGATGGGACTCAAGGGTTAGATGTACATGATGACACCTTCATATGCATAGTCTAGTTATCCTACATGTGTCAGTTACCTCTGGATTAGTGAGTCTTTCATGACATTATTACTTTTTCAACTTGAGTTAGAGATCTTTTAGGACCCTTTCCTTAGCTTGATCTATTTGATGTTTGGTATACGAGTGGGATCTATTTTTATCTCCTTAGCATGGTGGGAGTGGACCATTTAGGTTCATGAGGTTGGGTGGTAGTAATTATTTTACCATTTAGATTTTGACATTCATGTACCAGTGCTGGATGATCCCTATTGCAGTTGTTCCTTCTTGATCTTCTTTGATGGAGTTGTGTTCTTCTTCCTCTTCTTCTTTGTGATCCTATTTCTTATATCAGTTTCTCATAGATATCATGTGTACTTATTTTTAGTTATTGTATTACATACCCTGTGGCTTGTGCAGTGGATGTAGATTTATGGATACCTTATGGTACCAATTATTTTTATGTTATCTTTATGCGACATTGCTTTTATCTTTCCTAGTTTATATGAGTTTCACTATTGTACCCTTATCTTTATTATTATTAATGTTAACGTAATCATCGTCAAGGAACCCTTGAGAGATGTAACATGTGTTGGTTGTTTATGTTATGTGAGTTAATGGTAATTGCTTTCGCATTGATGTTTATCATGTATGTTAACTTTAAAAAAAAAAATTCTACAAACTTAGATGCATGTTTAGGTTAAGTTCTTCTGGGTTCCTTGGCGGGGCATTACACACACTGACTTATGTGGTCCCATGAGAACTCAAAGCTACTATGGAGATAGATACTTTATTTTGTTTGTTGATGACTATACTAGACTGATGACTGTCATGTTCTTAAAAGAAAAATCTGAGGCATTCAAACTGTTTAAATGGTATAAGGCTAAAGTAGAAAAAAAAACCAGAAAAGTATTGAAATGCTTAAGGTTTGATAGAGGAGGTGAGTTTGTTTCAGATGAATTCACTAACTTTTGTAATGAGCATGGTATAAAAAGATAGGTTTCTGAAACCTAGAACACCACAACAAAATGGAATTGCTGAAAGGAGAAACAGATCTATTGTTGATTGTGCTATCTAACATTAATGATGGAAAATAATGTTGCACAAGTATACTAGAGAGAGGCAGTTAGCATAGTTGTATATGTCCTAAACCAAGTACAACTAAAGAAGGATACAAATAAGACACCTTACAAGTTATGGTTTGGATACACACTGAGTGTAAATTATTTCTGAATTTTTGGTAGAAAATGTTATATTCTTAAATATGATAGGAATGGAAAATTTGACTCTAAAGGTGATGAAGGTTTATTCTTAGGTTATTGTATTAAGATTAAAGCTTACAAATGTCTGAATAAAGTTACTAATAAGATGATAGAAAGTGCTAATGTAAGAGTTGATGAGTTTGCTAATAAGAATGATGTAGAAAGTATGAAGGAGCTAGAAGACTATGGTGGGTTCACTTATGTTGAAGATCTTGAGTATCTACCAAAGCCACATGCTAAGTCTACCGAGCATCAAGAAAATGAAACCAAGCATCAACAAAGGGAAACTGAGAATTAGGAAGGAACTACCGAGAAAGAAACTGTACCTAAATAGAATGATCAGTAGAGGAGAGATCAAGTGCTAGCAATATTTGTTAGAATACATCATCCTAAGAACCAAATCATTGGAGATAAGAAAGATGGCATGATGAATCAAAGTATGTTGAGACAAAACACATGCTTAATTTGTGAGTTTGAACCAAAAAATGTTAAGGATGCACTTGAAAATGAGGAATGGATAAAAGCTATGAATGAGGAGATTGAACAAATTGAAAATAATAAGACATGGACCTTAGTACCTAGACCAAAAGATAAGAATGTTAACAGTACTAAGTGGATTTTTAGAAATAAGCTGAATGAGAATGGAGAAGTTACAAGGGATAAGGCAAGACTTGTTTGCAATGGATATGCACAAGAAGAAGGTATTGATTATGGTGAAACCTTTGCACCTATTTCTAGATTGGAAGGAGTTCAAATATTGCTTGCCCATGTTGCACACAAGGGATTTAAGGTATATCAAATGGATGTGAAATCAACATTTTTTAATGGAATACTTGAGGAGGATGTCTACATAGAACAACCTAAAGGGTTTATTGATCTGAATAAGAGAAACATGGTATGTAGACTGCACAAAGCTTTATGTGGATTGAAACAAGCACCAAAGGCATGACATGAAAGATTACATGCTTATCTTATAAGTATTGGCTTTGTAAGAACTAGTGAAAATAGTAACATGTACATGAAAGGAGATTATGATGATAACATTTTGATTACTGCAATATTTTTTGATGATATAGTCTTTGGTGGAAAAGATTAGATCTACAAATCATTTTTTGATGAAATGAGAAAGGAATTTGAGATGTCTATATTTGGAGAGTTTAAATTCTTTCTAGGTTTGCAGATTATACAACAAAAAGATGGGATTTTAATCACATAATTAAAATACATTAAAGAAGTATTGAAAACTTTTGGCATGGAAGATGCTAAACTAGTGGGAACACTAATGGTGACTAGTTGTAAATTGACAAAAGATGATGAATCTACCGAGGTAAATCAGACTCTCTACTGATCTATGATTGGTAAAATAATGTATGTAGTACACAATAGGCCTGATATAGCACATGGAGTGGGGATTGTGGCAATATTTTCTACCAATCCTAGAGATTCACATGTGGTTGTTGTAAAGATAATCTTGAGATAGTTGAAGAAAATAGAGGACTATGGATTATGGTATACATTGGAAGGAAAATTTGAACTGAAAGTTTACACCGATGCAAATTGGGCTGGAAACATAGATAACTAGAAGAGCACAACCAATGGAGCATTCTTTTTAGGGGAAAGGCTTGTGACTTGGATAAAAAAGAAACAAACATGCATTTCTTAGTCCATAGCTAAAGAAGAGTATGTTTCCACTACTGTAAATTGTTCAAATATAGCCTGGATTAGACAAGTGTTGGAAGGAATGAATGAGGTAATCACTGACCTGCTGATTATATATTATAACAACACTAGTGCTATTAATATTTCTAAGAATCTGATGATGCAGTCAAAGATAAAGAATATATCTATTAAGTATCACTATTTGAGAGAACACGTTCAAGAGAAGGAAGTACAACTAGAATTTGTAACATATAAGGAACAACTTGCTGACATCTTTACTAAACCATACCGAAGGACACATTTAAATATTTGAGAACTAGACTTGGGGTCCATCCCCTATCTATCAGTCACTGAGGTGATAAGAAGGTTGCATCAACCTACACTTATCAGAAGATCATTCATGTTGATGCACATAACTCACACTTTGGATTATGTCTAAGGTTGTGAAAGATTGTAGAAGCTGGAATAGTAATTTTATTATCTGTACATTGAAGGTACATGATATGAACTGAACAATAGAGAATACTTGGCTACTGCAGAGCTGTTTGTATATTTTCTTTGACATTTTTGTCAAAGGGAGAGAGAATTAATATCAGTTACTGAGAACACATAGAAAGGGAGTGACAGAACAAAATGAATCAGAGAGATGAAAAGATCAAATCCATAAGGAGAGTCTGCACTTGTAATGCTGTTATGTTTTGTAGTGATTAAACATATCAAATGCTTACCGAGATACAACATTTTTCTTACATAGTTTTAGAATACATGTTTGGTATGTGCATGCCATATTTTCATATTGCTTGTGTTTCCATCAATGCCAAAGGGAGAGATTGATGAACTACAATTGATTGAATATTTGGATGAACTAAAGAATCAGTGATTAGAGATCATCGAGGATTGAAATGATATGTAAGATGATTAAATCAATCAATATGTTGTCAAATAGTCTTGATAGTACTTATCATGTTAGTTAAAAACATCTAAACATCTTTAGAAGAAAGAAAAGATGAAGAACCACGATATCTACATGAGAAAAAGATGGATATAACAGATAAGGATAAGGTAAACATTGGGTAACTTATTGATGAGTCTATGGATTCATACTGTTGATTTGATTATGTTGCATTAATCTATTCTGAAGAAGAAAAATGAAATCGAACAAGTCAATATGGTGGGTATTTGAAGATTTCTGTATACACCAAGCCAGTGCAGTGTATACCGACTGACAATATTAACCAAGCTAGTTTAACTAGTTATCACCGAGGCATTTCTGTATTAACCAAATGTGGATGAAAACATTAAATGCTAAGAACAATTGATAGAGTATGATGAGCTGGATACTATTATGATTTTGAGGTTATGGATTAAGTTTGTTATGAGATCTACGACTGACAAAATTCGGAGAAGATCTAAAGGATGAGATTAAAATGTGTTAATGACACATTTGTTGATGAAGGTTTAAGAGGCAAAATGGATGAAGGAGATTAAGAAGAAAAATCTAATGGCTAGAATGAAAATAGTTTACTTATCTATTTAAGAGACATGAGTTTCATTGTTGGAACTATGCCATAGGAAGAAGACTATAGAGATATCACGTGAAGACTATTCATGCATACCTGATCAAACTAGTTATTAAAAGAACCAAACTGTAGAGACAACCAAGCGTCAGAAAACTATTTACTAAATGATAGTAAGTTGAAGAATATTGATGAAGTGAATTTGATTATTGATCAAAAGATTTGTATGGGTTTAGCATAGATCTTAATATCTACAATTAAGTTGTATTTGAATCAGATCGTACTGTATCAGTTTAATCATTGATTCATAAAATCTCTTAATCGAGTGGACTTAACAGTCTTATATTCTGCTCTATGTCATTCAAAGAATGTACATTGTTATCTTATTGACCCCATAGTGAATGCTGGTCAAAATTTAAATATTAGTGCTAAATCCTCTAACAAGGTCACACCTAACAATGTGTTTGTAACCTTTAACAGGGTTGGCTCTTCACCAAGCTCACTTCAGAAGAGTGAATTATTTTGGGTTACTGGTCCTAGGTGGTTTTTCCCTTAACATGGTTTCCACATTAAATCATTGTGTTATGTGTTATTTATGATGATTGTTTTGTTATCATAATTTACATACTGCATACTTGATTTGGTGGGTAATCAAAGTTAGCTATTAATTGGTAATCAGTAAAAGAACATATAGATTAATATTTTACGTTACCAAGCTACATAATTTGCTAGAATTGTTTGATAAGGTACATCTTTGTATTTGGGACTGTAGGATAACTGATCTAACCAATTCACCCCCCCTCTTAGTTATTCTAACAATAAATCCCTCAAATATCTTTGATTGGTTCTATTTCTAGTTTAATGATTAAACACACTAAAAATGAGTTCCCTCGTAATTACTTGTAGCCATTGGGATTCAAAAATTTGAATTCTGCAACTTAGATTTTATTGGATAAAATAACTAAATAACCTATCAAAATTGCCTATTAGATCCCTAAGATTTCATTACTCATTCCTAAATTCTTCTAAGACTCCTAAGGATGTAATTAACACCCTCTTTCCATTATGCTCATATTCCACCATTGATGATCCTAAGGTCCTTAACAGGCCCTTTAGAATTTATTATAGATTCATTGTTTTTATAGCCTTCAAAGGCCATGATTGGCTTCAACACATGCAAATTAAATTGTTTGGATTCCTTCATGCCTTTGTTTTTTCCTTTGTCTTCCATAGGAAACTTGTCATTCCCTAATGCTCCTGCATCAATGGATCTCTGCACAAATGTTGGGAACTGATTTAAGATAGAATTTTAATTATTAGCTCCTACACATACATTTGACTAATTAGGTGAAGATAGGTGCACTTGATCTAGAGGATGTGGTGTGATCGCTTGTTCCAAGTTCATTTCCATCATCTTGAGACTTCCTTCTCCATGTTCTATTCATATGATCTCTTATCTGATTAATATTAACTTGAGCATTTTCATTCACTTGTTCCTCGGTTGGGGATTTTCTTCGCTACCTGCAGTCTTTGGCTAGGTGACCAAACTTGTGACAATGAAAACAAGCCATTCCAAAATTTCTCCATGACCTTCTATTGTTGATTCCATGCATTAACATGCAATTTTCAACAATGTGACCAAATCTACCACATGCAATACATGTAATCATTATATTGTAGTCCCATGGTATGGTTGATCCTTTTTGGTTGTTTGCAGTATTCTATTAGTTAGGGACCCATTTCTCATTATTTCTTTGTGACCTGCATTCTTCAGATTTATGACCATATTTATTACAATTGTTGCAATAGGCATCGAATCTTGGCTTTCTTGTATTGTTAGAAATCCTTGACCTACACTTAAATACTTTACGACCGTACTTATTGCAATTGTAACAAGAACCATTAAAATTAGGAATGCTCCGTGGATTACCTCTTTTGATCTTCCAATCATTAGATGTGTGTCCCAATTTCCCACAATGATAAAAAATAGGATTCTTTGACTTTGGTGGGATAGAAACATTATCTTGGTTTGCTGCCTGTTTAGAGGACTCTCCCTTCTTGGTGTTTTTGTTTGCATTGAATCCAAGTCTAGAAGTATCTCTCAGTTTTCTCTAACCTCTTAGTTGTTCATCCAGTATCCTTAGAGTTTCTTCATTCCTTTTCAAGACTTTATTAGCATCCTTTTTAGATTTTAATTCATTCCTCATGTGTTCATTTCCAGATCTCTATTCAACAATCTCTCCAACTTTCCTTACAAATTCCTGATTTGTATCGACTAGTTGATCTGCCAAGTTGTAGTGAATTTGTGCCAACCTTAGTATTTCCCCATCTTTCTCATTTAGCCTTGCATTCATTTTCATTCTCTCATATTCAACCATTCTTTTTTCATCTTTAACTTTTCTCTTTTGTTCTAGGACTTCACAGATCCCTACTGATTGAGCTTCTTGTTCTCTTTTTAGTGCTTTTACCCAATCACTTAGTTTTTTGTTCTTTATGGTTAGTTATAATATTACAGCCTCAGATTCATTAGACATACTTCCCTCTAATAGTTCTTCAAGTTCTTCAACCTGATCTTGTGTATCTTTTAATTGATGTGATGGATTCTTTCTCTTGTTGAGTGAATGCTTTAGTTTTATCCTCAATTCATCAATCTTCTCATTAGCCATCCTCAGTTCCATGTCCATGTTGTCAATCAAATTTTCATACCTATAAATTTCCATCTCTTTAGATCTTTCCTCTCAAGTGGTTAAACTTCTTAATAAGAGACTTATCTCTGATACCAATTGTTGGATTAAGTATGGCAAGGTGATTACTGAGAGGGGAGGGGGGAATCGGTACTCCAAAAAAAATTTATTTAACCTTTTTAACCATTCATTGAATTCATAACTTTGTATGCATCTCATAAAACATTAACAATAAACATAACTCATAACACAATGATTTTGGTATCACATAAATCCTCGTTAGAAGATAAAAATTGCAGTGGGGATGACACCTACAAAACTTCACTACTACAATAAAAGGTATGCTCGGTTAGAGATATAATGATAGCTATTTCTGATAGCTTACCCTATTAAGAGTATTAACTTTGTTAGGAGTCTAAAGAATAGTTTTTTATTATGGTAAAAATAGGTTTTGAAGGGGCCCCAAAACTCTTTAACAAAGATATATAGAGATAGGCATGGAAGACCAAGAGCACAATTGACTATCCCAACAAGGAATAGTCAATAGAAGGGACAAATCCTAGATTTTCAATACAAACTGACTTCAAAAAGCAAAAAGAGTGGGAAACTAAACAAAGCATCAAAAGACCTACAACAAGGTGAGACCAAAAAGACCACCAGCACCAAAATCAAGACAGAGTCTTCAAGAAGCACTTTGATTCCTCTAGATGACCCTGCATATTCTTGATAGAGTCTTTTAGCTTCAAGATGTTTTGATCCTTGATCTTTATCTTCTTCTTGGTGTTGGACCTAGTTCTGGTCCCCGACCCCATTTGCTGACTGGGAATAGTCAAGTCAATATTATCAATCGAAGAGCCCTCTTTGTTACCTTCTAGCAAATAGGTTAAAGTATTCAGATTCTCTAGAGTAGACTTCATTCCAGAATTTTCGAAAACAAGAAAATTCTTAATCATTGCTTCTTTTTTACTTGTCTTCTCATTGATGGGGACCATGGCTATCTCTACAACTTTTTTGATTTTATCCTCCAGCTCAGTACCATAATTAGAAACAACAACTTTAATATTGGAGACAACCTCCTTCCTAAGATTATCAATTATTTCCTCCAGCATAATGTTCTTAGTTTCCAACTTGATGCATCTATTCTTCATCTCAACTAGGTCATTCTGCACTCACTTGTCTAGATTATAGCTGTAGATAGATTTGTTCTTACCAATTTGAAGGGGGGTCATCATAATGGATCTTTTAACATGAGAATCCATCTCTCTGAGATCTTCCTATAAAGGGAAGGACCTATTGCTATCAAATCTTTTCTCACTACCATCCTTCTTATTTTCCTTACCAGTGCTGGGGGAGTTAGGAGAATGTAGATTTTCCTCATCCATAGCCCTAGGACTCTCTCTACTAGAGTCATCAATAGTATTGTCTATGTTGATAACACCCTTCTTAGTTTTATTCCCCTCCTTAATAGCCTCATAGTCAGGGTTATCTTTTCCTTTAGCTTTGTCAGTGGTCATGATATCAGGGTTAGGCTTCTCCCCAATTTTGAGGTTGTCCTACTCTGTTCCAAAATAGCCCTCAATAGTTTCAATGATATTGTTAATTACAAGATCAGGGTTAACCATATCTTCCTCCTTAGGGACCTAGGTGGTAGAGTGAGACTCAATAGTATGATCCTTATGAACATCCTCAAAAACCTTAGCTTCATTATCAGACAGAGCCCTAGTCACTATCTCCTTATGAGTAGGCTCCATAAAATCATGACTAACTTTCTCCTGATTGGATTCCAACCCGTAGTCATCATTAGAAGCCACATTGAATCTCAAAAAGATTATTCTCTGAAAGTTCCTTAACATTCTTTGTACCATTCTTGGGCTCAGAAGAATCACATGTAGGAGAAGGGAGGGCTTTTTTGCAGGGAGGATTCTTCTTCCTAGACAAAGAGCCTTGATTCTTCCTTTTTTTATAACTGACCTGGGGGGGGAATAAGATCAGGAATGTGGTCTCTGGCATAATCTATGATAAGGAGAATGAGCCCAACATGAAGGAAAGGGAAATTCTTCACCCTAAATTTAGTAATACTTTGATTTAGTGAGCACATGAGGAAATAGGGAAAGGAGATCCTTTTATCATGTCTAAAATGATTCCCTGAGACAAAGTGATAGTTGTAAACCCTAGTATACCTCCCTTTAAGAGTAAAATACTCCATCATAACCCTAATAATAGAACCCCAAATTTTTTCAATGTTATCCATTTCCACATAATCTTTCTTACCTTTAACCATGTGAGCTCATTCTTCATCAGTTTTAGGAAACAACTTGTAGGCTTTGTTACTGACTTTAATCTCCTTTGAATACTTCATACCCTCCAAAGGAAGGCTAGTTATATCAGAAAGAAGCTCCAAGTTTAGGCTAAAGGACTTGCCTACGAAATTCACCATACCCTTATCCCACCCATTAGTGAAGGCTTTGGAGATATCATTGTCGAAACCATGAAGTCTCTTGAGATACCGAAGGACCTAGCTTTTTTTCAACACATTCCAAACATCCTTGTTCTACTTCCACTTACATTCAGCTAGTTCTTCTCTTCTAAGTTCACCTCACATGGCCGAGTAATCACCCAGATCTTTTATCTTAGGAAGAGGATTCTTCTTTCTATGCTTTAGAAAAAGAATGCCATCATGGTAATCACAATTATGAGTATAAATGTTGTTTCTTTGGTGCCTAACCTTGATCACATGCAAGGACTGGAAGCCATAACTAGTAATAATGACAAAGCACATCAAATTTTGAGCTTTCTTTATGTAAAAAGATTTATATGTCTGGGATATGTACTTAGCAATATTTTACATGACCCCCGAGATCAACAAAGATTGATTTGATTTATGATGTATTCTCATTGATGTTACCATAAATGATCCCTTCCTTATGTCTAAGTTTATCATAATTAATGCACGAGGTAATTTCATCATTAATTGTAGTAGTGCCATACCATTTTTGAATTCTCACTTTTGGCTCTAATATTTGCAAGATCGTCAGCAACCTGATTGGTTTCTTGGAAACTATGAGAAATGTGGAATGAATCAAAGGTTTGGGCAATCATGTTGATTTTAAAGATAATATTATCTATAGTCCAGGAGGGGGTGTTGGTGCCTTTAATGTTACTAACAATGTTTAAAGAATCACCTTCTAGCCAAACTCTTTTAAAGCCTAATTCTTCCACCAGCATAATAGTGTTGAGAGCAGCCAGAGCCTCCGCTCTATGGTTGTATTGAAAGCCTAAGGAAACAACAATAGCACCCACATAATTACCATTACTATCTTTGATAATAACACCTCCCCCTGAAACACCTGGGTTGCCTTTGGAGGCACCATCAAAGTTTACTTTGATCAAACTATTAGGAGGAGCAATCCACACCGAGCTATCTCTAGAAGGATTAGACTTGAGACTGGGAGAAGGGAACTTCCAACTAGTCCAATCAACCTCTGAAAGTCTTTCCCTAAGCTTGTTCTTACTGTTGTTGATAGCATTGATGAAGTTTTCCTCCAGGGCTCTAAATAAAATGTTGCCAATGACCTCAGGTTTGGTGTATTTCTCCCTAAAAATTATGTTGTTTCTCTCCTTCTAGATACACCAGCACAGGTGAGGTGGGATGAGATTCTAGAATTCTCTTTCCATCTCATTATCAAAGGGACATCTCCATTGGGTAACAAAGTCTTGCCAAGAGTTAGGAAACAACCAATACAGGTTCCATTTTAAAAAAATAAGATTCCAAACCCTATGAGTAAAGCTGTAGTGAAGCATGAGGTGGTCATAAGATTTAGCTTGTTCAAGACAAAGAAAGGATCTATTAACCAAGAAGAAACCTCTTTTAGCAAGATTTTCAAGAGTGAGGGGCTTGTTCTAGATGAGTTAGGAGTGAGGAATTTATACTAGATAGAAGCACACAAAGGATTAACTTCCATGGAGAAGAATAGAGAGCAAGCAGAAGCCACCAAGAATTCTCCATTTGGAGAGGGGTTCTAGACAATTTTATCAGGGTGGATGTCCTTTATGAACCAAGATTGTAGATCATTCATGAGGGGAGATAGTCTTCCATAAATGATTTCCAGATCCTTCCAAGAATTATTATGCCAATAGTCAACAACTTTGATGCCTATGGTAGCTTTAGCTTGAATAATAACTTCCTTCCACTCAAGCTTGTTAGATAAAGGTTCTTTTTGGATCCAAGGGTCATCCCAAAAGTCAATTTTGATTCCATCTCCCAACTTCTATCTTCTCCCCTTAATGATGATGTCTTTTGAAGAACAGAGGTTGTTCCATATATAGGACCCTGTCACCTAAACTTTATTATTGATAAAATCTTCCAGATTTCTTAAATCATAGAGGTACTTAATTCTAATTATCTCATTCTATTACTTTATGTCCCCATATATTCTCCAAATTTGTTTAACAAGGAGGGCTTTGTTGACAAGCTTAATAGATCTCAGACCCACCCCCCCTTTACTCTTAGGTTTACAGACCTTTTCCCAAGCTACCAAACTTAATATTTTTTTCTCTTCAACCCCTGTCCAAAGAAATCTTTTTTGGATAGTCTCAAGCACCACCAAAAACTTGTGAGGAATCTTAAAAAGACTCAGAGCATAAACAGGGAGGTTTTGCAAAGTAGATTTTAACAACTACAGCTTACCAGAATCGCTAAGAAGGGAACCTTTCTAGCTTGCCAATTTTCTATTAAATCTCTCCACAATAAGATTCCAAAAGCTATCAGGAGGTTTGGAGCAAAGGGGGAGACCCAAATAAGTAGAAGGGATGGTTCAAATGCTACAGCCAAGGATTTTAGAGATCTTAGCCTATCTCTCAAGGGGAGTATTAATAAAAAATATGAAACTCTTGGTCCAATTAATAAGTTGACTAGAGGCCGAGGTATAGGTAGACAAATATTTTTTCAAATTCCTTGCTTCTTTAATAGTAGCCTCTCCCATAAAGAGAGTATCATCAAAAAATTTCTCATAAGAATAGAAGGTTCTAACCGAGGAGGGTTAAAGACCTATTATGACTCCCTCATTAACAAGTTTGTTAATATATCTACCCAAACCTTTAGCCAGAATAGAAAACAAAATAGGAGAAATAGGGTCCCCCTACTTTAGACCTCTGGAGGGTTTGAAAAAATTAGAGGAGCCCCCATTCATAATAACAAAGGAAGAGACGATGGACACCAACTGGTTTCATATTCTAAGAACCCCATAGTCAAAACTAAATCTTCTCAGAACTTTCTGAAGAAACTGCCAATCAACCCTATCATAGGCTTTAGATAAGTCAAGTTTCATAAGGAAACCTTTCTTTTTAGCTACTTCAAGGGAGTGAGTATTCTCATGGGCCACCACAATGGAGTCAATAATTTTCCTTCCTGGGACAAAACCATTCTAATAAGGTGAGATAATTGAGAGCAACAGAGCAAGCAATCTAGTAGTCATAACTTTTGCAATAATCTTATAAATCCCATTGCAAAGAATGATAGGTTTGAAGGGTATTAGCACCAGGATTTTTAGGAATGAGGACCAAAAAAGTGGCATTGAGTTCCCTCAAAAGAGCTTTAGTTCCATAGAATTCTTTAACTACATTCATCACATCTTGGCCTGTTATCTCCCAAAACTGCTAGAAGAAAAAAAGAGGGAAGCCATCATGACCTAGAGATTTATCTCCTTCAAAGGAGAACACAACCTCTCTAATTTCCTTATCATTAGGAATAGCCTTGAGTCTAGAATTGATTTTGCTATCAATCAGGTTTGGAATGGCAGTAAGGATCTCATTTTGACTCTGCATATCTAGATTTTCCTCTTTAGATAGTAACAAGGATAAGGAAATGAGCATTTCCTTTCTTATATCTTCTTCCTTAGACAAGGTTTTACTATTAGAGACAAGAGAAGAGATTCTATTAATAGCTTTATGTTTCATAACTTTCATATGGAAAAATCTTGTATTTCTATCCCCATCTTTTAGCCATAGGGCTCTAGATCTCTGTCTCTAGAAGGATTCCTCTTTAGAGATAATATTATGATAATCAACCACTAGCAAATTCTCAATTATTCTATGATCCTCTAAGAGACCCTCTTTCTAAATTTTCTCTTGAATATCCTTAATCTCTTCCTATTTTCTACTCTTGGCCTTGAAGATATCTCTAAAAACTTCCTTATTCTAGGTTCTAACTTTTCTTTTTACCATACTCAACTTTTTAGTGATTCTATACATAGCACTACCTTCTTGACTGTAGTTCCACCACTTAGAAATATAATCTTTCAAGTTGGGGTGAGCCAACCACTTTTTCTCAAAGTAGAAAGGGATGTTCTTTTTCCCATTAAGAGTATTAGCATTAAATATTATAGGAAAATGATCGGATCCTATTTGAATAGAGGAAGATAAAGAGCAAGAAAACTTAGAAATCCAATCAAAAGATAGGAGAGATCTATCAAGTTTTACCTAGATGAGGTCAGCTCCAGTTCTTCTATTTGACCAGGTATAGGAGATTCCTTCTAGCTCCATATCAATGAAGGACTAATCATTGATATACTCCATAAGATCCAGTCTACTATCAACAAGAGAGGGAGCCCCACCCATTTTATCATCAGCCTGAAGGGGGGTGTTAAAATCTCCCATTACCGTCCGGCTACACTCTTGAAAATTGCTTCTGATTTCCTTAAGTCTTTTACAAAATTTCAATCTTCCATTTTTAGTGTTATGAGCATAAATGTTCATCAAATTCCAAGAAAAATCACCTTTGAGATGTTTGAATTTGACAAGAATAATGTTCTTATCTACAAGTAAAACTGAGCAGTTGACTAAAGCATTATTCCAAAGAATGGCAACTCCACCAGATGCGCCATCAAAATCACTACCGATGCTATTGCCATTCTTAAAAGGATGGATTTTTTCAACTTTATTTCTAGCCATCTTTGTTTCTTGAATGAGCATAATATCAAGTTTGATATCTCTAACAATATTTATTAGGACATCTTGTTTATGAGGACTATTGTGTCCTCTTATGTTCTAGGACATGATCTTCATTTAGTGGGTTGGGGAACAAATCTCTTAGATAGTAGACTGTTTACCATCCACTATATTCTTTTTTTCTTCCTATTCTCTCGCTATTTTATGAGTAGGTCTACCTCTTCCCCCTTGTGGTGAGCCAACATCATCTTTCTTCCTTCTTGTCTAGACTCCTCCCTAAGGGGTATTTTTTGACTTTATCCCTGATTCTGAAACTCTTTGGTTCAATCCTCCCTTCTTTGAGAGTTTTTTAATTTTCTTTTTATCTACCACCTCTAACCAAGGTGACTCTAGAAGTTCCAAGATTGGGGAGACTTCATCCAATCTCTCCTTTGGATTGTCCTCCTCACTAACTTCTGACTAGGTCTTCCTATAGTTCCCTGAAGTAGGGGACTTTTCCTATTCATTAATGAAGGGTGGGGCTAAGATAGTCTTTCCCACCTCAAGACCACCCTTCCCCATGGAAATTGGGGTTCCCTTCATTTGAAATTCATTAGTTGGTCTTGAAGACTCAGCTCGTGGTAGACTTTCTGAGGTTTAGATTGAGGCTGGTTGCCTTTAAGAGATATTTCCCCTTTCAAAGGAATGGCATTTGGGGCTACCTGATCAGCGTTATTCTTAGTGTACAGATCTTGAGTTAGTCCCTCTTGATCTTGAGCTTGATTAGATGCCTCCTTGACTTGATTTTGCATTTCCCCTTCAATAGTTATAACTTCATCTATTTTCTTATCCTCTAAAGGCATATTGGTTTTGGGTTGGGCCATTACTGTACCATTTTTCTCTCTCCATTCAATTCTTAGCTCTTTCTTTTTTAGATTTTCCTTTGGTTTTAGAGGACATTGTTTTGCCCAATGCCCAGACTTTTTACAAGTGAAGCAGGCAAAGGGAAGCAACTCAAATTCCACCACTTGAATGTGTTTACCCAATTTGGAATTAATAGTGATGACTTCCAGGAGATTTTCCTTTTGATTGATGTTAACACAGACTCTGGCATATACAAGTCTTGTCCTTGCTATAGTTATCAAGTCTATAGATAGAAGCTCCCCAAATGAGCTGGCTATCCCTGTAAAGACATCTTCATGCAAATATTCCAGAGGAAGACCCAGGAAATGAACCCACACTGGGGCCACTTCAAACATATTCGCATTTAGGTCAAGTCTTGTTCCCCATTTTTTAAGAGCCAAAGATGATTTTTTGAAAATCCAAGGACCTCCACATAAGACATTAGAGAGGTCTTCAGAACTTGAGAAAAAAAATGTAAAAAGGCCCTTTGGCAAAGTAGCAATATCAACTTATCCCTTGAGCTTCCATTTTCTTGCTATAAACAATATTACAACATCTATGTTAGGTCTTGGGCCTATAAATTTTCCCACAAGCGTATTTTTCATTGATGAAATAGTATGATCAACCAAAGAGTTTGGAAGGAAAATACTAAAAACTCCTTTCTCAGGATCAAATGTATTATCAACTAAAGGAAATGAGGATTTTCTAGTGGGTTTTACTCCAAACAAGGAAGACTAGCTACCTTTAATTGAGTTTTCAAAAAAAATTTGACCATCAATCCAAGCAATAGGTGTCTTACCAACAATTTTGTCATTTTTTGAGTCTCCTTCTCGATTGTGGGTTTCGGCTACATCTTTGTCCCCCTTATTTTAAGTGGTGGAGCCCTCCTCTACTTCACCATTGACCTTTCCCTTCTCTTTAGGCATAGAAATATTCTGAGCACTTCTAGAATCAATATTCCTACCCACGACATGATTTGAAAGATCCTATTTTCCACCTTCTTGGGAACAATTGTGATCTAGATCTTTGTCCCCTTCTGCATCTTTTTCTCTCCTGGTGATCTTCTGGTCACCTACCACTATAGATGCCTGAGACCTACCTTCTGTTGGTTTCTCGCCCAATGGAAATTTTGAATTTCCTCCCTCCACTCACCTTCCCTGTCTGCTCTCCATTAAAGACTAGTTAAGTCTACCTTAGTTTATGGATTTTATAATTCTAATCTAAGAACTGTACCATGTTAAAGGATTTACAAAGTAAGATCTGTTAGGATCTTCTTGGTTAAGAGACTTTACAACTCTATTTACACACTAAACCAATACATAAACTATCTATAAAACTTGCATCTATCTTATGCTTATCAAACTCAATATTCTCATTAACTTTTTACCTCATAATGTGCTTCATTCACAATAACAATTTTGTACTCGATAACTTCAACTTTGAATCATAATTACACTCTTCTCTTTATAGCTCTTTTACTTGATGGCTTTTCTAGTCATCACCTTCTTTCTACAGTTTCTCCTTTGCACATATACTATCTCTCTCTCATACTATGATCTTCACATTATGATCCATTTATATTCAATTCTAGAAGCAATTGAAATGTTCTAGAATCATCTCTTTAAGAGGTGGTAGCTTTGGTTACTCCTCCAATGCATATATATCATTTAATTATTATTGGTGAATCTCACCCTATAATCATGTATAATCATTGTATTTAAATCCCTAATTATCTATCAAAAAATCTCCTTGATATTTATAAACTATTTTCTTCTTGGTGTTCAGGTTTAATGTATCTATAGATTCTCCTTGTTGCAGCCTATGATTCTTGGTAATACATTTTTTTGATGCTTGTTAATGGTATCATCTCTTGGTTTGGTGACTATTGTAGCTCGGTACAAATTGGATTTTGGCACTTGATTCTACCTTGCTTGGTGTCTAAACTTCCTTTACCTTAACCAAAAATTGTCTTTCCTTTATTTCCTTTACTGATTAGCTTGAGTGATCTTACCAACTTGAATTTCCTTAATTACCAAATGAATTTGAAAATCAATATGACTTTATCATAACTAATGACAAAAAAATAACTCTATAGGAGTATCACTCTCTCACTCACAACCATAATTTACTAACCATCCAAAAGCTTGCGAGGCTGTGATTAACATAAAACTATTAGAAATATGCAATACTGAGAGGGGGGGATGAATCAATATTGAAACACTTTTAATCTGATTGTATAATTTTAAACTTAAACATGTACATCCATAAATTAATAAAATGAAAAGTAAAGAATACAACTATAGGAAACTCATAACATCATGATTTGTTCTCGAGGAAACTCTGGCCAAGGGAAAACCCAGGTGGGGATGGTACCCGCAAATATGCACTAATGTGAAAATACTCTGTAAGGAGTGTTAGACCCCGTTAGAAGTATATTGACATGTATTTAGTACATAAGTCCTTGTTAGAGGACTAGACTTTATTAGAGGTCTTCAACCCCGTTAGAATTTGTTACAGTAGAGCTCACTTCTCATACAATGATATACAACCTATACAAGAAGTAATAGATATAATACCAAAATGGTGATTGTCCTGATATTTGTAATTTCTAATTAGTCCTTTGTATATCTCACATCTGATTATGACCATGCATCAACTGACTACTTCTAATCATCAAAACATCATCATACTATCATATATATATCTCACATATCATGTCTTATGTCATACCGTACTTCGCATTACCAAAAGGTTCCCCTTATATATCCTTTTAATTATTATGTCTGGTTAGCTCTTAAAATCAAACACATGGTACACTAACCAAAAATAATTATTAAGTCACACTAAATGAGAGTTAACATCTAGGATGCCATCCCTATATTGCCAAGAAATTTAATTTACAATAAATTCAATTCCTTAGTCCTAAATATCCAATCTTTGCCTTATGCTCTGTGAGCTTCAATAATAACAAGTCTTCATGAAATCAATCCAAAACATGTTCCAACTTCTATCATGTCACTAGGAACCATACATACACTATCCACACATCCATTCTAACATAAATACTAGATTATATCTCATGATACTTATCATGTGGAGATCGCTGATCAAAACTGTGCCTATGTAAGTTGTATTTCTTGCATAGTACTTAAGCAATTTTCTCATCAAACAATACCAAAACTATATTCTAGGTCTATGTGATCATTCCTTAAAATAGTGTTTCCATAAATTATAACATTCATGCAACCATACTTTCCAACTTTCCAACAATCTCCTCCTTTGGCATTGATGACAACACTTAGTGAAAAATTGACTAAGTGTCAAAAATTCAAAACATATCTACTTTTTTTTCTTTACTCATCTTTCAATTATACAACTCCCCCTTTGAAATCAATGGAAAAGGTGAGTAGACTATATACAATCCAAAATTGTGATCCATAAAAAATTACCTTACACCAACTGCAAGATGTCTACAAAATTTCTGTTTAGAGTAGCAAATTTGTGTCCCAAGTCTTCTTGGAACTTTCTCCAATCTGAATCACTTCACATATTGCACAAGCTGCCATGTACACACTATTTAAGTCACTAGCCTTGAAAGATTCATGAGACTTCTTTGAAGACTCTAACAATTCTAATTGCTTCTGTAATAATTCTAACTTGGGAGTTAGAAGACTTCGTGGTAAAGAAAATCTGTTTAATACTTTGTTCCTTTGTTTCTGCAGAATACTGATTACATCAAAAATCTTACTAACGGATCTACCCATATCAGTAGCATTTTGTTCTAACTTCACGAAATCATCTAACATTTGCTCCAGTTTTTCTTCTTAATCTTTAATGCACTTATTTACATCCATAAGATACTTGAAATAATTTATGCATGTGATGTAAATTTTATTTCCTTCAGATACATAACCTTTAACATCCTTACTGTACTCAAAGATTACTTAAACATTATTTACAATATTTTCACATACCTTCTTGTATTGTTCCAATTCAAAGTCTCTCTCTATCTTAACTATTGCTAATTCAACAAGTGATGTGCAGTGTGCATCGAAATCTTCTATAACATTTGAAAAATCTGTAATGCCCAAAATCTTCTGGGCAAAACACAACAAAACCTTCCTTTTCAAATGTAAACTAAACTTTCTAGATAATTAAACAATAGGATTTACATAGGTTTGAAAAAAAAATAGAAATATGAGTAACTCATTCACTAGAAAATAAAGAAATTAATAAATTAAAATCCCTTTCATATTTTCACAAATTTCATGTTGCAATAATAGATTTTATTTATAATTACAAGAATTTTACATACAATGAAATATTCAACCTTTGATAAGAAATACTATGAAATACACCTAATGCTATTCTCTCCTTACAAGGGAAATTAATCAAACTTTATTTACAACCTTTCTCTTTATACATTTACAAATTCATGAATTTATATTTTGAATAGAACAAATTCTTTTAGGCTTCTCATACCTAAAATTAATCCTTTAATTTTTATTTTTATTTTTCATTCAATCTTCAATCAACAACTCCAACTTTTCATACTCAAAAAAAACTCGCAACACAAAAACCTTTTTCACATGACCATGGAGGCTCACCTCCCAGCCTAGGCCATTTCATGGCCACCCCCAAGCTAGGGGAAACAAAAATTGGATGGGTTACAAACAAACAACACATACATAAACATACCAGCCACAAATTGGAACAAGAACATGCACAATTGACTCCCTTCCCAAGCTTACACAAAGGATTCAAAATTGGATCCATAATTGGGTGAAGGTGGAAACTTCTCATATGGAGATACCTTACTCATACACAAACAAGAATCTCATATATTTCTTGCATGCCTTCACAAGGCTCCTTCCAACTTACAACTCAACACCAAGAGCTTCAACTCATCCCTTATGGCCCCCAAACAAGAAAACATAAGTAGGCCCTAATGGATGCCCATACATCGAAGCTCTCAAACATATAGAATTTCCAACTAGGCCCTTCACCCCAAGACCTTCTCAAATCCTCCCAAGGAAGAGGAGTAACCTTGCACACCCATAACATGTAACAAAACAAGATGGTAAAATAAGAATAAAGTCATAAAATCACATTGACACTACACAATACAAGATTCACTCATAAGATACAACAATTACAAGATTCACACAAATTTGATCATCTCAATGCAATTACAAAACCATATACTTGTTAGAACCACCAACCTTTCTCCTAAGAAATGACAATGGAGGTTTGAAGTAGAGCTTTCCCTTGATTCCTATCTTGCTTCCTTTCTCCAAAAACCACGAGCAAATCTCTCAAGTCCTCCTCTCACTAACTCCACAAACTAGCATAGACAAGATCAAGATGTGTCCCCAAAAAAATGCCAAGCCTCTATCTCCTAAAGACTCAAAACATTCCTCTCTCAATCCCTCTTCCCCCAAAAAATTAGTTTTCTAGATTCTAGTTCACATGACACTTGCCCTTGCTATGGAAATGGGATTCAATTCAACACATGGGAAGATGAGACAACCTAGAGAACATTACCATTGTCGTCATTACCAAAGATGGCCCATTTAGAGAGACAAAATGGAGGCCTAGGGAAGTGGAAATGGTATAAATAGGTCCCCTAACCCATGTACTAAACTTGGGGCACTAAAAACCAACCTTAACTACACCCTGGGACTCCACATAACCCCCCAAAAACCCTAGTTATGCTTGCATCCGAAAATGGAATAATGATAACATAAACCTTGGTTCCTTAAACCACCAACCTAGCCTAGGGATACACAAGGAAAATATAAGGAAATGGTGGGGTCTAAATTCTACTCAAGCATGCCATCTCATCATAGTGGTGTCAAGTGACACCTCACAGAAATACACATCACATAACACACTTGGCATGCTTAGTGGACAAATTACATTTACATTTTCACAAAATGAAATTTACTTCTAATAATACAATTACAAACAATAACAACAAAATACACACATGCATCACATTTACAAATAAAATCATGTTACAATGAGGTCATTCTCTTCTTAGAGCTGACCTTGGTTTCAAATTGATTGCACTTAGATCTATCCTTGTTTCCCCGCATTTACACCATGGTCTTATTCCTACACACTCAATTCTGATGTCAGTACCTCATAAACTCATTACATAATAATAATATCAAAAGTGAAATAATAACATCTAAACTCAATATGTATAAAGGAACTTCATTTTATGAATCATAACATAATCTATATTATACCCTAAGTTAATCATTGAATCATTACACTATTTGCGTCTACTATACTTGTAAGATAACATAACAAATGCAGAATATAGAATTCATATATCATAAGGTAAGCATGAAACCAATACAAGCATATAAAGAGTATGACTAACATCATCATCATATAAATCTATAACAATCATCTCATAAATTCTAATGATAGAAAATCATAAACCAAAATAGGTCAAGTGTCTCTAATCAATGTATCATCTAGATGAATCAAATGTCAAAACAACTATCGAGCTAAGATGGGTCAAGGTAGGACCTCACAAAATCATCCACAGTATTGTTACCTTTAGGCTTACTTGGAGTGGGTAATGTTAGATAACTAAGAGAGGGGGGAAATTAGTTAAATAAGCTATCCTACTATCCCAAACTCTCAGATGTACTTTTCCAAACTTTTTCATCAAATCAAGCAACTCGGTAAGATAAAATAACTATCTTTCTGATGCAGGAGCATCCTAGGATTCTTGGAAATCCTATATCAACCAAAAATATGTTTGTCTTTAGAGGTATATTATTATTTTTTATCTTGGTTTGGTGATATACTTGCTCGGTTTGGGAGACTGGTTGCTCAATTTCTGTCATTATCGGGGTACTCAGTCTCTGAAGAATGCTCGGTAACTGAAGATGTCAGTTTCTTGATGTTTGGTGATAATTGCATTGCTCGGTCATGCTTAGCATGGCTAGTTTCCAGTGCTTAGTTATTTCTCTATTGCTCGGTGTTCTTTCTTACCAACTGGATTGTTTGATTGAATTGGCTTGGCCGACTGGTGCATTTAATTTGGGTCGCACTCCTCATATTATGGATTGACTGTTGGACATGTGGGGACCTAGATCTGGCATGTTGAACTCTTCTATGTGGATTTGATGACCATTGGGGCCATCTTGGAGAGTTTTTTTATTTTTTAAGGCTATTTGAGAGCCGACTAATGTTTTGGCATTTAATATTTGTTTGGATGGGTTAATTGTTTCATCAGCTGACTTGTGGCTAGGATTCAGTATTTATAGGATGATTGGGTAGATGTTTAGGGGATCATCAAGGCATCATCAGGAAGTGAGAAGAGTTAGTAGCCTGTGAGCTTGGGAGCAAGAAGATTTCTTGGAAGTTTGAGTACAAGTAAGATCTTTCCTGGGTGCCTACCAATGTGCTATGTGTTACAGACCTAGGCTAGCTGAATGCTGATGTTGTGGAAAAGATTTAGATATAAGGTTGTAAAACTGGTGAGACAGTAGCTGAAGGTAATGTGATAAAAAATCCTAAGTCTGATGTGGGATCTAGCAGTGGTCAAGTTACTAAGAATGTTGGACAGAGAGGAAGGTGGAAGAATGAGTTCATCGGTACTTTTTATAACTGTGGTGAAGCTGGTCATAGAAGTTTTCAATGTCTTAAAAAGAGGGTGGCACTGACTATTGAAGAAGATATTGTCAATGTTGTATAAAAAGGTGAGACTCTTATCACTAGGAGATTAGCTGCATGTGTCCATGAAACGGTGCAAAGAATAAATTTGTTCATGACCAAATGTAAGTGCAAGAATAAGGTATGTAATGTCATAGTTGATGGTGGTAGTTCTAAGAACTTTGTTTCAGAAGAGATGGTTATTAAATTGAGTTCAGAAAGAAGGAAACATCCTAAACCTTATCTGGTTAGTTGGATACAAGATGTTTCTAAAGTTAGAGTTGAAGAACAATGCTTGGTTAATTTTCAGATTGGATCTTACCAGGATGAGATATTGTGTGATGTATTACCAATGGATGCTTGTCATCTGTTGCTCAGTAGACCTTGGTAGTTTGATATAAATGTGTTGTTTGATGGTCATGCTAACACCTATGTGGTTCATCATGAAGGAGCTCAACATAATTTGATACCTTTACAATAGACAGGGACTAAGGAATGTGGAGTCATCAGGTGTTATCCATGTGACAAAACTCAAAAGCATAGGGTTGATGAACCTATTCCTACAGAGTCTAGTTTGAAGGAGGAGGAGAGTGAAATATCTAAAGAGTTTGTTGAGATCAAGAGACAGATGGTCCTTTTGATAGAGATAGTACAATAGATGATGACATTCATGACATAGAGAGATGTAGATGATACTGAGTTGATTAAGAGGGATGAACCTTATCGAGGCACTGATGTGGTTGGTATTGGTCAAAATCGGTTGCTATCAGTTGCAGACTAGAAAGATGAGAAAAGTGGAATGCAGAATAATTTGTTGCGAGAGATAGTGGATGAAGTGAAGACTACTTGGAATGAAGGACAAGATGAGATATGGGTGAAGAATAGATTTGGCATAGCTGTATAGATTCTCTTAAGGTGTTCTTGATTTCCTTATCGGAAAATATTTCTTACCTGGGGTGTCTGATGTAGGAGCATTCTAGGATTCTTGGAAATCCTGTATCAACCAAAAATATAGTTGTCTTTGTAGGTAGATTGTTAGTTTTGATCTTGGTTTGGTGATATACTTGCTCATTTTGGGAGACTGGTTGCTTAGTTTCTGTGGTTACCAGGGTGCTCGATCTCTAAAGAATGCTTAGTAACTAAAGGTGTCAGTTTCATGATGCTCAGTGATAACTGCGTTGCTCGGTCATGCTTAGCATGGTTGGTTTCTAGCACTCATTTATTTCTCTGTTGCTCGGTGTTCTTTCTTATCGACTAGATTGTTTGATTGAATCGGCTTGGCCGACTGGTGCATTTGATTTGGGTCACACTCCTCATATTATAGATTGACTGTTGGATGTGTGGGGACCTAGATCTGGTTTGTTGCACTCTTCTATGTGGATCTGATGACTGTTGGGGCCATCTTGGAGAGTTTGTTTATTTTGTAAGGCTATTTGAGAGCTGACTAATGTTTTGGCATTTAATATTTGTTTGGGTGGGTTAATTATTTCATTAGCCAACTTGTGGATAGGATTAAGTATTTATAGGATGATTGGGTAGATGTTTAGGGGATCATTAGGAAGTGAGAAGAGTTAGTAGTTTGTGAGCTTAGGAGAAAGAAGATTGCTTGGAAGTTTGAGTACAAGCAAGATCTTTCTTGGGTGCCTACTAGTGTGCTATGTGTCACAAACCTGGGCTAGCTAAATGCTGATGTTGTGGAAAAGATTTAGATCCTATGAGATCTTGTAGACTGTTACTTGCTGTGTAATTGGCTATAACTAGGAAGGCCTTATAGCTTGACACATTGCATGTAATTAGTGATTTGATGAATATAGACTTCTATTTAATTACAGATCTGTGGTTTTTGTTATGTATTTCCTCTGCGTATTGGGTTGGCTTCAAGGTTGGCCAGCCCTTAATTGGATTCACCAACCTTGACTATGTCATTTTCTATTCATTTACCGAATACCAGTAATTTCCAAAACTGTCTTTACCAATTTAATCAAATATGCAACATGTAAAGTATAATAGAAAAATAATGATAACAAATAACACATAACACAAAGCTTTAATGTGGAAACCCTGCTAAGGGAAAAACCACCTGGGACCGGTAACCCAAAATATTTCACTCTTCTAAAGTGAGCTTAGTTAGGGGCCAACCCTATTAAAGGTTACAATGCACTCTATCAGATTTGACCTGGTTAAAGGATTTATCACTAAAAGTTAACTTTTGACAAGCACTCACTATGGGGTCAACAATAAAATAATTAGCATTCCTTGAATGTCATATGGAAATACAAAAGACTGTTAAGTCCACTCAATTAAGAGATTTTGTTGTAACAACGGTTAAACTGATACAATAGTGATTTGATTCAAATACAACTCAATTTGCAAGTATTCAGATCTATGCTAAGCTCAAAATAACTCATCTGATCAATAATCAATTCACTTCATCATATCCCCCAACTTACTTCACTTAGTGTGTATATCTTTGATGCTTGGTTATGCTTGTAGTTCAGCTCAATTCTTTCTATAACTAGTTTGATGTCAGCCATGGATCTTATTACAAACTTCATCTCTTACCTCAGAATCATAAACAATTTCCAACTCATCAATTACAGTCAACTATTATAACATTTAATATTTTCATCCATACTTGGTTAATATTGAATGCATCGGTGATAACTAACTCGATTATTACTATCACTTGGTATACATAAGACTGACTCGATGTATATAGAAATCTTCATTTACCAACCACATTAACTTATCTAGTTATGATCTCTCCTCCATAGTAGAATAGTGCAACATGCTCAAGTCAACAATATAATGCCATAGACTCATCAATAAGTTACCCAATGTATACCTTATCCTTATCTTTCATATCCATCTTTTCCTTATGTAGATATCTCATTTCTTCACCATTTCTTCCTTCTACATGTGTTAAGATGTTTTTAATGATCATGATAAGTGTAGTCAAAACTAGTTGACATCAATGCCAACATATTGACTCATTTAATCATCTTAGAAATACCTTTAATAGCTCGGTGATCTCTAATCACTATCTCTTTAGTTCATCAAGATGTTCAATCAGTTGTAGGTCATCAATCTCTCCCTTTGGCATTGATGGAAATACAAACAATATGAAATATGCCATTCCATACAAAATATTTTTTCTAAAAATATATAGATAAATGTTGTAACTTGATAAAGCTCTTCCTAGCTTGATATTTAATATGTTTAATCACTATAGACAACATTCCATGTAGTCTCTCCCTTCAAATTCGATCTTCTTCAGTTCTCTGATTCTTTCTCTCCTTGTAGTGGATAGATGTTTCATTAAAATCTTTCTTCCAATATTTCCAATATTTCATAGAAACCTCTCCCTTTGACAACAATGCCAAAAGAAAATAAATAGCTCTTCAGTAGTCAAGTAGCTCTCTATTGTTCGGTCCAGATCAAGTACCTTTATGTACTGATATACAAGTCTCTATCCTAGCTTCTGCAATCTTTCCCAACCTTAGGAATCCTAAAGTGTGAGCTACATGCATCAACATGAATGATTTTATGATAAAGTATAGGTTCATGCAACCTCCTGATCACCTTAGTGACCGATATACAGGGGACATACCCCTAGTCTAGTCTTCAAGTACTCAAAGTCATTCAGTAAGGGCTTGATAAATATATTAGCAAGTTGTTCTTTAGACTTCACAAATTGTAGTTTCACTTTTTTTTATTGTACTTGTTCCCTCAAATAGTGATAATTAATAGATATGTTCTTTTTTTTAAATGCATTACCATATTCTTGGAAATATTCTAATTACTAGAAAAAGTAGGTTTTGAAGGGGCCCCGAAATCCTTTACAAAGATAAAAGAAAAAGATTGAAAGAAAACTACACAAAAAAAGAGGAAACAACAATGATATACCCATTGAAGGGCTACAAGGGCATGAGAAGAAGAACCAACATAAAAACACTAGCCCAAAAGACAAAAAACCAGCATGGGATCCAATCTAAATGACTGAATACATGATCCTAACTTTTGCATCAAGAGTCTTATCCATTTTGGTGTAGATATTGTCCATTCAACCAATGACATGCTTCAGCTCATCAACATTTTTCTTTAGTACGAGAGACTTCTTCTTGGCACTCCTATGGGTTCTAGAACTGGGCCCACTAGTTGCCTTTGGGGAGTCATTCTTGTGTTCACTATCCTCCTCAGGACCATTGTCCAACAAATTAACCAGGACCTTAAGATTGATGCTAGATGCTTTCATGCTATCCTTGCTATTTTGGAGGATGTCAATGATGGTACTCTCCATATTGTCCATTCTTTTTTAAATCTTAGAAGAAGAAGAATTAGGGTTAGTTTTACCCTCCTTGAGATATGTGTCCACTTTCTCCTGAAGGCTAGCATTCTTAGCTTTGAGTTTTCTGCACTCAAATTAAGCCTTTTAATCTCATGGAAGCACCACTTATTAAATCTAAAGGAGTATAAGGCTTCAACTATGGTATTCTACAAGGCCTCGATAGTGACTTCCTCTTTGTCATCAAAGTCCTCAAAGATCATCTTAATAGAGGACTCTCTGATTCTCATATAACTAGAATCCTCACTACCATCATGGATGTTCTCCTGAGAATCTTGAGAAATAGGCACATCATGTCTCATAACAACAAAAAAATCATCCATAATGGGTACCTCCTCTTTGTGAAAATCTCTGTTAGCTTTATGCTTTTCGACATATTGAAGAGCAGTATTTGTTGGAGATTTGCCAGCAAGCCAATGTTCACTATATGTTTTTCATTGATGACAACATATGATAAGAAGCATGTGTTGAAGTTATATGAGGAGAGCCTTGATCATATGTTTCTTAGATATGTTATCAACATGATATCATAGACGTAAAGGTTGATTCTGAGTGTAGACAGTGTTATAGGTAGAGTTCCTGACAGTGTTATCAGTAATGTTCCTGACAGTGTTACAGGTAGAGTTCTATATGTGATTCCCAATGTAGTTATGTTGGAGCATTGTGCATTTATATCTATGTTTTATACATGTGTGTGAAGCTATTTTCATGGATGTAGAGTTAGTTGTCCAGTTATAGTTAAGTTATGATGTTTTCATTTGCTAGTTATAGTTTCCTGAGATTGTTTGTTTGAGCTGACAATGTTTATATTATTTCAATAGTTGTGCCTATCATTATGGTGTGCATTTTTGGTTATGAGTTAAGAATGTTTGGTTAAGAGAAAATAACATATTTTAGCTTGTAAGTAAAGTTTCAGTTGATTTGGTGGAGCCGATAGTGTGAAACATCATGTGTACTCATGTTGAGTTGTGTGGTCCTTTTTGTGTTGCGTGCTTGGTTTAGCCATTGGAGATGTTGGATAGTTGTAGTGTTTATCTAATATGTTTTCAAGAAGGTTCTAATAGGTTGAGTTGACTATATCTTTTGGAGAAGACTACTTATAGCCAGTCAATTATGATCGCTTAGCAGAGAAGTAGAAAATGAAGTGAGGAAAAAAGTAGAACAGCAAGTGCAAATTATTGAGCTAGTAAAGCTATATGTGAAGAAATAGAGAGTGTATACCATTCATTTGAATTGATCAAGATAGTAGGTCTAATTCACAGTTCACCAAAATCTAGATATAGTGTGTATCTATTGTACAGAAGGTTGCAACCTTTATCATTTGAGCAGTGTGCTCCTGGACAGTGTGTCCTCACCCCTAACAGGGTTATTTATAAAAGACTCCTAATAGGGTTTAACCTTTAACCATGTCACTATACTTATTACATTGTAAAGATAAACTCCTAATAGGGTTGTAAGATCTTCTAAAAAGGATCATTATACTCTAGTGCAATTTATAGTGGGTGCTAGTTCCCACCAAGGTTTTTACCCATTTGGGTTTCCCCAAAACCAAAATTATGGTGTTCTGTTAAGTGTTATCTTATTGTGTATGTGCTTAATGTTCTTCTATACTTCAATTGATAAAGAATTAAATCTTGTAGATAATTGATTCACCCCCCCTCCCAGTTATCTCTTGGGACCATTCCTAACAATTGGTATCAGAGCTAATTTCCTCAGAGAGAAGTTTAAAAGCTTGAGGTTGATCAGATGGCATTCTTTAGAAAAGAAAGTCCTAAGTTTGATGGAGAGAATTATCTAGATCAGAAGAACAAAATAATAACACATTTGCAGTGCATTGGTTTTGAGATTTTTAAAGTAGCTACTCAAGATGTTGTTATTCCCTCTCTAAAAGATCTTACAAAATATGATGTGACTATTAAAAAAAAGGAATTATTCACTCAAAATGCATTTTCCAAAGAAGCCCTTATCAGTTCCTTATTTGACAATGAGTTTTCAGAGATCAAGAAAGTAGATAAAGCCTACAAAATATGGAAGTATCCAGAAGACATATTTGAAGAAGATATCCAAGAAAATAATGCTCACATAAAGACATGAAAAAAAAGATACAATACTTTGGAGATGCTACCTAAAGAGAACACTAGAGCCTACAATCAAAGAATCAATGAAGCAGTTGCAGGAATCGGAAACAATGGTGGATAAATTTAAGAAGAAGACATAATGGATAAATTGACAACTACCCTAACACTAGAATATGAGAGCAAGATAAACATCCTAGATTAGACTATGCAGTCTTCAAAAGACTTCAAAAGAGAGACCTTAATTAGTGAGATTTCAGCATTTGAGATATCAATATTGAAGACAGAGCCTAAAAGTGAAACATCATTCAAAGCCTCAGTCCATGGTAAGAAATCTTTGAACACTTTTGGTAATTTTGATGATGAAGATGATGATAGAGAACTAGATGAATTCATTTCTATGATTGTTAAGAAAGAAGGAAAAGGGAAATGAAAATATGAAGGTCAGTTACCATTCAAATGTTTTTCATGTAACAAGATTGGTCATTTTGCATCGAAGTGTCCTACAAGAGTCAAGAAGTACAAAACTAATTACAAGCCTAAGTATCAAAAGAATGTTACTATGTTGGAGATAGAATATCAGATGAAGATTCAAGAGAAGATGAAATAGGATTCATTTCTATTGAAAACATGGAAAGAATGTTTGATGAAATGGATATAGAAGATTCAAAGAAAGCACAAGAGCTAGCATCGATTTCACAAGTAGACATCAGGACTGACTAGATCATTAACATCATTTGTTCACATCACATGACAAGAGACAAATATATATTTGTACATTTGGATAAGTACAGAGGCAACATGGTTAGATTTGGAGATAAAACTCCTAAACCTATCATAGGTAGAGGAGATATCACTTTGGATGGAAAGAATAACATTGATGATGTTCTATATCTTGATGGTTTGCAACATAACTTACTTAGCGTTGGATAGTTTCTTGACAAAGGATATCAGTTGGAATTCAAAAACAATAAGTGCATCATTAATAACAAAGGAGTAATGATTGCATCAGGTTCAAAGAATAAAGGTAATGTTTTTCAGCTTAATTTAGAAGCAAGTTATTTTGTTACAAAAGTAGATGACAGTTGGTTATGGCATAAAAGACTATGCCACATCAATTTTGACAATATAGTAAATATAAGCAATGTAAAGGCAATAAGAGACCTCCCTAGTATAGAAAAACTAGTTGATACAATGTGCAGGGAATGTGTGATGGGAAAGCTTGTAAATAACTCATTCAGAAGAAAGAAGAATTCAATAGAAATAAAATTTGATCTAGTGCATACATACTTATGTGGACCAACTCAAACATGATCATACTATGGTGAAAGATAAAAAAAAAATTTGTAGATGATTATTCTAGAATGATGTGGGTTGCATTCTTAAGAGATAAATCTAAAGCAATTGAGAAGCTCAAAATATTCAAAGCTAAAGTTGAAAATGAGTCTGGATTAAAGATAAAATGTCTAAGATCAGAGAGGAGGAGAATTCACCTTTGACAAATTTTATGAGTATTACGAATAACATGGGATAAAGAGATAGATAAGTGCACCTAGAACCCCTCAGCATAATGGATTTGTAGAAAGGAGAAATAGGATCATACTTGACACAACATGCACTATCATGATTGAAGGAAAATTTGTACAGACCTATTGGAGAGATGCAGTAAATACAACAGTTTATACTATCAATAGAATTAAATTAAGGCCAGACATAGACACAACACCTTATGAGCTATAGTTTGGGAATGTACGTATAGTAAAATACTTCAAAATATTTGGAAGCAAGTGTTACGTCAAGAGAGATGATGGTGTTGGTAAGTTTGATGCAAGAAGCAATGAAGGTATTTTTCTTGGTTACACTACTAAATGAAAATCTTATAGATGTTTTAAATTGTGATTAAATAAGATCATTGAAAGTGCACATGTGAAGATAGATGAAAATTTTATGATTCAAAAGAGATACTATGATTGTGAACCTATGATTGAAGATGAACCTAGACCTATCATTAGAGAAGTAGTTGTTGAAGAAATGTTTGACAACATTGATGTATTATTCAATGAACCTGAAACAAGTGAAGAATAATCACAAAAGACAAATGAGAGAGTCACACCTAATGTTCCAAAATTCACATTCAGATACCATTCAAAAGAAGATATCATTGGAGATCAGAACAAAAAAGTCATCACAAGATCAAAAGAAAAAATCTCAACAGTTAATGAAGTGGTATGTTTACTTTCAAAAATTGAACCCTTAAGTGTTGAAGATGCATGTAATGATTTAGATTGGTGTAAATCAATGAAAGAAGATTTAGATCAGATAATTAAGAATGATACATGGGAATTGGTCCCTAGACCTAGTGACAAAATTGTGATTGGAACCAAGTGGATATTTAGTTTCAAGATGAATGAAGATGGATGTCAAGTCAACATACCTGATTGGAGAGTTGAAGGAAGAAGTATATATATAGCAGCCTGAAGGATTTAGTTTATCAAACAAACTAGACATGGTATGTAGACTAAAGAAATCCCTCTATGGACTTAAGTAAGATGCTAGAGCACGGTATGGAAGACTAGATGGTTACTTGACTAAGATTGGATTCAAGAAAGGAGCAGCAGATTGTAACCTATTCATAAGAGAGACACCTAAAGGATTATTACTAGTTGCTATTTTTGTTGATGATATTATTTTTGGTGGTAATGACAAGCTTAGTGTAGAATTTTCTAAAGAAATGTAGAGAAAATTTTAGATGATCATGATTGGACCTATCAAGTACTTTTTGGGATTAAATGTGAAATAGACAAACAAAGGCATTTTCATTAATCAGACTAAATATGTGAAAGAGATATTGAAGAAATTTAAGATGGATGATTGCAAGCCAGTAAGAACCCCTATGATAATAGGAAGCAAGATTTCAAAAGTTGATGATTCTACAACAGTTGACAAGACTCTATATAAGTCTATGATTGGTAAACTCATATATCTTACTCAATCTAGACTAGATATTTCTAGTGTAGTTGGTATTGTTAGGAGATTTGCAATAGAACCTAAAAAAAGTCATCTTATGGCAGTAAAGAGGATATTCAGATATTTGAAAGGAACTATGACTATGGTTTGTGGTATCCCAACTTGGAGAATGTAGAACTTCATGTGTATACAGATGCAGATTGGGTAGGTTGCATTGATGACAAAAATAACACATCAGGAGGAGCAGTATTTCTTGGAGAAAGACTAGTTACTTGGACAAGCAAGAGGTAGAATTGTATTTCTCAATCAACAATAGAAAAAGAGTATGTGGTAGCAACATTAAATAGTTCTACAATTGTTTGGATCAAGTAGATGATAAAAGATTTTGGAATCCAGATTGATTATCCTATTGTTATTCATTGTGACAATACTAGTACTATCAATATGTCAAAGAACCTTGTGATGCATGGAAAGACAAAACACATTGAGATAAAATATCACTTTTTAAGAGATAATGTTGCAGAGAAAGAAGTAAAATTAGACTATGTAAATACAAAAGAGCAATTGGCAGATATTTTCACAAAGCCTTTTCTGAAGGATACATTTGAGCATCTTAGGGAGAAGCTAGGAGTAATTCCCTTCCCTAGATCTAATTAAAGTTTACAGTAATGCATCAGTCCTTAGTGACTGATGAATGGTTGAATACTCTACTTTAGGAGTAGTACTTGTGATTATTTGTTTTTGGCACCCTTTTCCATTGATGTCAAAGGGTGAGTATATATATAGTCATGAAAAACAAGCACGAGTATGAAGGGGGAGTTCACAGTAGAATTTGTAGTAGTTGGAGGATTCATCCTTGGGGGAGTTTTGTTGAGGAAATGGAGAATGTTATAATACTATTGTACTTTTGGATTGGTGGTGTTTTTCATTTCATATGTTGCCATCAATGCCAAAGGGGGAGATTGTTAGAGATTTGCCAACAAGCTAGTGTTGACTATATGTTTGTCATTGATGAAAACATATGGTAAATAATGTGTGTTGAAGTTATATAGAGAGATTCTTGAGAATATGTTGCTTAGATATGTTATCAACATGATATCATAGACACAAAGGTTGATTCTGAGTGCAGACATTTGTAGAGTTGTTTATATCAGTAGTGTTCCTGACAGTGTTACAAATAGAGTTTTGTATGTGATTCCTAGTGTAGTTATGTTGGAGCCTTGCATGTTTATATCTATGTTGTAGACATGTGTGTGAAGCTATGTTCATGGATGTAGATTTTTTTGTGTAGTTACAGTTAAGTTATGATGTTTTCATTTGCCAGTTGTAGTTTCTTGAGATTGTTTGTTGGAGCCGATAGTGTTTATATTGTTTTAGTAGTTGCACCTATCATTATGGTATGCATGTTTGGTTGAGTTAAGAATTTTTTTTTAAGACCACATAATGTATTTTAGCTTGTAAGTAAAGTTTTAGTTAATTTGGTGGAGCCGACAGTTTGAAACATCACATCTACTCACATTGAGTTGCACGGTCCTTTTTGTGTTGTGTGCTTGGTTTAGCCATTGGAGATGTTGTTGGAGAGTTGCAGTGTTTCTCTAATATATTTTTAAGAAGGTTCTAATAGGCTGACTTGATTATATCTCTTGGAGAAGACTACTTATAGCTAGTCAGTTTTGATCGCTTAGCAAAGAAGTAGAAAATGAAGTGAAGAAAAGAGCAGAGTAGAAAGTGTGAAGTATTGAGCCAGTAAAGCTATACGTGAAGAAGAAGAGAGTGTATGCTATTCATTGTAACTGATCAAGATAGTAGGTCTAATTCATAGTTCACCAAAATATAGATATAGTGTGTATCTATTGTGCAAAAGGTTGCAGCCTTCATCATTTGAGCAGTGTGCTCTCGGACAGTGTGTCCTCACCCCTAATAGGGTTATTTATAAAAGACTCCTAATAGGGTCCAACCTTTGACTAGGTCACTGTACTTATTGCATTGTAAAGATCAACTCCTAATAGGGTTGTAAGATCTTCTAACAAGGATCATTATACTCTAGTGTAGTTTATAGTGGGTGCTAATTCTCATTGGGGTTTTTTACCTATTTGGGTTTCCCTATAACCAAAATTGTGGTGTTATCTTATTGTGTATGTGTTTAATGTTCTTCTATACTTAATTAGATAAATAATTAAATCTTGTAGATAACTTATTCACCCCCCCTCTTAGTTATCTCTTGGGACTATTCCTAACAGTATCCACCAAATCTTCCAGGCCATGAGAGTTGTGATCCATGGCTTCTTCAGAATTTAAGCATTCGATAGACTTACCTTTTAGATTGGCCATGTCCTCCATATCCTTGTTTCCCAAATCCTCCTTTTCATTATTTTTAGAAATAGAGTCATTCTCCCTATTTTGGGAGTCATCAGTATTCTTCTGGTGGGAACCTTCCTCAATTTGAGTTTTAGTGTCTGCCTCTGTCTCAATGTTCTTATCATAACCCTTACTATTATTATCCTCATTTCTGCCCTCATCCTAGGGAATGGAATTATCATTAGAGTCTTCAATATTCTCCTCATCCCTATTAGGGTTTCACACATTTTGGTTCCCACAAGCCTCCTCCTTCTCAGAATCCTCAATCTCATTATCATCAATACAATCATTGTAGACTTCAATCTTCCCAGTTTTACTTTTCTTAGAGTTTCTACTAATATTACTTTCAACCTTCCACTTACCAGAACCATCATTGGGAGATTTAAAGCTATGTTTACCCTTCCCCTAAATGGGGGTGGAGGCATTAGGGTTAGGAACTATATTCTTAATGTGCTCATAAATCAACAAAATTAATCCCTCATGTCGAATGGCCTTCTTAGGCATTTTCTTGTGCTCATTTAGGCTTTTAATAAGAGAGCTATGAAGGTAAATGGGGATGTTGATATTATCCTTGTACCTAAAGTGATTTAGGATGAAATGGTGGGAGTGAGCCCAAGTAAATCACCCATCAAGGGTTAAGTAATCCATAACAACCTGCATAATGTTATGCCAAATCTCTTTAACTTTGAAGACATCAATGAAACCATTGGTGCAAGCCTCCTTAAAATCCACTCGCTCCTTCTCAGACTTAGGGAACTTCTTAGTTTCCATATCAAAAATCTTGCGGTTTCTATAGAACTTTAGACCCTCATTAGGAATGCCTCTGACATGAGCAATAAGCTCCACCAAAAGCTCAATGGTCCTACCATCCATAGTAATGGAATCATGTTTCCATCCCTCAAAGAAATTTAGAGTGATCGCTTTGTCAAACCCATGAAGCCTCTCCAAAAATGAGGTGACACCTCCTTTCTTTAGCTTGTGCCAAACCATAGCTATATCATCCCCTTTGAGTCTTTTACAGTTATCAAGTTCCTAACATTTAAGATCACCTCCCATATTAAAAATATTTAAAACTAGACACCAAAATCTCTTGCCAAAATTTTGAGAATGGCTGCAGATATTGTAATTCTTGTTAATATAGCCAAAATTGGAAATAGAAACCCAGAAAGCATGGGAACTAATGGTAATAATAATGTTGAGTATGTAGTTCCACACTTTCCAATAACTACCCACAGTCACTGTAGTACTCATGCAAGTAGAATTAACCATATTAAATCTTTCCTTCCTTATGTATGATTTTATCATAATTAATTTTTGATTTGGTGTCCTCATTAAGATCTACCGCACTTTCCCAAGTGATGACATCATTAGAGTTAACTCCAACATTTACCAAGATGTCAACCATGGTGTTTCTTTCATTATACACATGGGAGATGTGAATTTTGGCACACTTAGAAATAATTTCCTTTGCCTTGGAGATGACATTATCTATTGTCCATGAAGGTATAGAATTTCCTTTAAGGAAATTAACAATGTTCATAGAATCTCCTTCTAACCTGATATTCTCACAATTGATCTTGTTGGCGAGTTGAAGACCATAGTAAGCACCCGTAGCTTCAACAATATGATTATTTTGAGTTCCCAAAGGGGCCACAATAGAAGAAATAAAATTTCCATTGTACTTCTTGATTATACTACCACAACCTTTTGAACTAGGATTGCCCTTGGCCACCCCATCAAAATTTATCTTTATCCAGCCTATTGGGGGAGAAATCCAAACCTCTCTTAGTTTTATCAAAAACTGTGGCTAGAGTACTACACTTATCCCAAAAGATATGTTAGAAATAGGGAATATTGAGAGTGGGGGGGTGTGAATCAGTATTCTGAAAACTTTTACTTTCACCCAATTATGGATATAAGAGATTATCTTAATACATGCATAACATAGTAAACTAAATAACATGCATAGCAATAAAGCAAAAGAATTCATAACACATTATTTGTTCTTGAGGAAACCTTGGCCAAGGGAAAAACCCAGTGGGGATGGTACCCACAAAGATCCACTAATAAAAAGTATCCTATTAAGGATGTTTACCCTGTTGGGAGCCTGTTACATTCATATAGTGTCTCAATCCTGATTAAGGGACTTTAGGCCTTTTTAGAAGCCTCAACCTTGCTAAGAGCTGGTAGTAAAAAATATGATTACAATATGAGCCCACTACCCAAACAAGTAATATACAATGATTACTGATTACAAAATAGGGCAAGGTACATAACCTTATGCTGCTTTCTTTTCTTTCACAACTTCACATCAATATCTTTCACTTGCATTACAACTACTATCATTACTTTCATTATTGTATATCTTCACATTTCATATGCCTTACATTTATACAACTTATTAAGACTAATAACCCTTAGAGTCGGCTTCACATAAGATTATTAAAAAATACATATTTACCCAAGGGTTAACATATAGGATGTCATCCCTTTATATTATTAAGACATTATTTTGATAAATAAAATAATCCCTTAACTCTTTACCAATTCTATCTTCATATTCTATCATGTCGGCTTAACACTTTCTCTGGTAAAACTACCATAACTTCTTTCATACATGATGTAAAAAATTATGCTCTTAGGCGAGTCTTCAATAGTCATCATAGTATCTATGTTCAAGTGTGCAAGCACTGAAATTACTCCAATCAACATCACCAATCAAAACTATCTCTGGGTACACTGGGAAAATACTGCTTTATACTTAGACAATTTTTCTTTTCACTCTGTTATACTTGCTCTCTGTCATATGCAATCTTCATGTAGATCATATGTTTCCATAATTACAACATCTAGATATCTAACTTAGTGAAATTTCCAAAAATCTCCCCCTTTGTCATTGGTGGCAACATATGAGAAAATTGGCTAAGTCTCAAAACTTCAAAAACTCAAAATTGTGGCCATAACAAAAATATATCTTCGCTATCCTTATAACTCCATATATCTTATCTATATTATATAATCCCCCTAAGAATATACTTCCTTATCATATATACATCAATTTTCTACTATATATCTCTCCCCCTTTGACAACAATGACAAAAAGGTGCCAAAAATTGTGTTCAAAAAAATATTGTATACTTTGATTCAAGATTACAGAGCTGGTAGGCTTGCAACACAATATGAAAAATTCACTTTGATTCTCTCTATCTCCTTCTACCATGCCTTCTTAATGGAATCTACAACACTGAGTAGTGCACACAATCCATAAGATGCGATCTCACATGCTTGAAGGTTTGCAAAACTAAACTTCTCAAAAGATGTCTTTGATGAAAGACTTTCCTCCAATTGTCCTTCAACAATGCTTATCTTTATTGAAATGTGCTCTCTTAGAAGAGCGAATCTTCTCAATTTCCTATCCTTTTCATCATTGAGAATCCTTAGTTCATTATTTATTTTTCTAATTCTTTTCTCAATATCCAATATCTTCACATTAGGGCTAGCTAAAAGATTTATCTCTGACTGAATTTCTGCTTCTTTAGCCTTAATATTCTCAACTTCTTTAGATACATGGTTTTTAGATTTTGTACATTGAATGTATAAAGTTTTACCTCTGTCCAAATTCCTTCTAAGGTCTTTTATACAAACATTTAGATTGTTAATATCATTTCTGATATTCTAACTTATATCATGAATTATTTTGGCCTCATAGGCTACCCAAACCTTCACTTTAGCTATATCAGATAGGTTAGTAAACTCATTATCAAATGCATTCATAACTTTCTTAGCTCTTTCTAGTGGGTCTGCCTCTGCTATCTAGTTAGTCACAACACTTTGTAACTTCTCTGTTATTTCCAACAATGATCCTTCAAGGCTTTTCACCTTCTTGTTCTTTCCAATTATTTTGTTCAGGGATGTGATCAATTCCATTTGATCATCATCATCAACCTTTTTCCCAAAGCTTTCAAATATTGATCCAATTTGTGATTTCTTTGCAATCTCAGGTGTAAAACAAATTTCCTCTTTGCTAGGGACTTCTTTTTTTCCTTGAATTTTTGTACTTTCTTGATTCTCTATTTTCTTTTCTTCCTCTTTCCTTGTTTCTTTCTTTCCTTCTACACTAGATATTTCCTATTCCTTTAGAGTCGAATTGTCAACAATGTCCTCAAGATTTTTAAAAGGATTATCATCACTATACAATATGATCTTAGTTCCTTCCACATGCATTGATTCATCTTCAATGTTGATTGATGGTGGAGAGGGACTCCTCTGATGCTCAGCTTCCATATCCTGTTCTGCTACACTAGAGTATTTTCCAACACTAGATGACATTACCTTTACTATTGCTTGCTCTGTTTCTTTTTTTATCTCTTCATAGTTTCCTCCCATTATCTGAATGGTTCTTCTCTTTGTTCTTAGATGAGTATTAAGTTATTTCATAATTTCCTTAAAATGATCTTCATCTCTAACATCACATAGTTTTCTCACAAGATTTTCTTTGATTTTATTGTCTTCTTACGTTTCTCTCTTTTTCCTGTTAACTAGCTTCTCAAAGAAATCATCAAGTATCTTACCTTGAATTGTGTCAAACTTCTTATCTACTAGGATCATATGTCTCACAACTACATTCTCCAAATTCAATATTTTTGAATAGTTATAGAGATCATAGTACTTGTTCATTTTAGAAAATCTCCATCATGAATAATCTATTTATTTACCTTCTCAATCTTTGGTTTCCATGTCTTCTTTTTCACTTGTGTATCTTCATCATCTTTGATTTTAGCTATCTTCCTCTATACTAGTGGTACTATTGTCTTCTGTCTTTGACCTGGTCCAGTAGCAATCTCTTTCACTCTTTTCCCTAGTGGATTTGAAGATGATCTTGTAGATTTACTAACTTCTTGTTCTTCTTGCTCTACTTTCACCTTATGCTACAAATTTTTAGTTTCAACTGCTGATAAGGGTGGAATAGACAAAACTTCCTTTTGTCCAATGTCTCTAATAGCTGCTACTGTCTGTTTAGCAATCATAAACTCTTGTTCTGTCATTCCTGAGTCTTTTAGAATCTTCTTAATTATACTTTCTACTCTCTTTTTTGATTGTTTCTCTTCTTGAATAGACTTTGTGGAGTTGAAGTTCTCCTCAAAAGTCCCAAATCTATTTCTGTGTATATCCAACTTGCTCTTAAGCAATCTAATCACATATTCTTCTGCTTCAATTTCAAAAATTTCATAGCCAAGAGGGTCTATGAACTCTACTCTAGGTTCAACTACTTCAATGAATGTAAAGTCAGTGTCAACCATAAAACATATCTCATTCTTATACTTTTCAACAATTGACTATGGAATCCTTGATTTATTCTTCATCAAGTTCTGAAATGTTTTTATTACCAACACTGCACTCTCATTGACCTTGTCAATAAGGTGTCTCATATACACTTTGTTTATCCTTTCCATTGTGGTCTTACCATCATTCCAATCATCACTAATAGTGTAAGGGAATCTTCTTAACATATGGAAAAACATATAAGTGATCAATGATGAGAATCTAAACTGGGAGTTCTTAGTCTTCTTTATCTTCTCCAAGTTCTCAAATAATTGTATTCTCAAGATCTCACACATGTCTACTTGTACTTTGTCAACACACATCAAATAGGCTACATGGATCATTCCAGCTGCCATGTCATCTTCTCTTGAATTAGCACAAAATTTAGCTATAAGGATCTTGCACAAATACCTAACATCATCCTGTTGTATCTTGCTAATAACTATACCTCTACCATTATAAGATGATTTAGTGTTGTCTAATATAGCTTTCTTCGCATTCTTTTGATTAAACGGTATGACTCCAGATTTAGAAAACTAGTTACTTCATGAATTAGGTCTGCTATTATGTCTATCACTCTATCATCTAACCAAAAATTTCCATTATGTATTCTACTTAGAATGATCTTAGTGCATTCTTCATCATCAAACTCATACTGTAAAGAATACTTTATGATTTCATTATCCTTCAAATGTTCAAATCCTACTTTCAATGACATATCTTGATTGTAAATCTTCTCATACTCATTAGTAAAATTACTATCACTGAGGTTTCAAGTTTACATCCCAAATAGCTTATAACATTCTCTAAATGTAGAACTCTATCTGGTACAGACAATAAAGCCAATTTAGGGTCTTCTTCCAAAGTTTCTACTAGTTCCCTTGTGATCTTAGGTCTATTCTTATCTCTTACATTGTGAATCAATGAAACATCCATGACTTCTATAAATTCTCTAACTAAATTATAGATCTGCTTAGTAAAATACCTCAATTCTGTGATTTAGGGCTTGCATAGATCCGGCATGAAATTCTTTCACCAAATCCTTGCTAACTGCTTCCAATCACTTCTCCTTTGATCTCCTTCACACTTGTATTTGCCTTAATGATCAAAAAATACCAATCATAACCTTTTAACCTTTCAATCTCACAAGATTCTGACATTGCATTCAATTCTTTTGCTGCTTCTTTCCAAAAAGTTGTTCCCACTTACTTGAAAAACCTAAAACTTCTTGCAATCTTGCATAACATCATATTATCTTATCCACTCTTAACCATAGCATCACTACATCATATACTACCTTGCATTAATTTTGCAAGACTCAATTCATCCTATACTAACTTCTACACTATCCTAAGTTCCTATTATACTGTATTTTTCATGAATTAAGTACTTTGAGATGGGTTAGGTAGAGATTCACTCTTACCATTAGATACTTCACCTTTCTGATTGCCTTCAGTGCTGAATGTGTCTCCTTGATTTGTGGCTTTGGTAAACTTCACTTCTTCTAAATTACTACATCAACCTCTATGACTATTGCTTGTATTCTCATTTCTCCTTGCATGACTTCTAGGGTTAGGGTTTCTCATGTTGTTCATTCTGCAAAACCTTGTTTTATGACCAAATTTTTTGCATATCTAACAAACTACTTCATTGTTCCCATATCTCAGTCCATTCTAGTTGATTTGTGATCTGCAATTCCTAGCTATGTTTCCAACCTTGTTGCATCTATAACATGCCACTACATTTCTTCTATTCATATCTTTAGTAGGTCTCTTATATGCATGGTTAGTATCCATAAACATTCTAATACTATTATTATTCTCATTAAATTTAGGCTTCCTACATTCAATAGCTCTATGTCCAAAACCATGACAATTATAACAATAACCATTAATAGGTTTGAATTGCTTACTTGTATAATCTTTCTTCATATGACCAAAAGTATTACATGCAAAACATCTACCTTTAAATTCTATCTACATACCTTTAGGTGATTCTTCTTGTTTAGGTGGTTCTTCTTCTTTAGGAATATCCTTAGATTTGTTAGCTTCATCAAATTTCTTTTCATCTATATTTTGAGAAACTTTTAGATCTGGTTCCTTGCTTTCTTTACTTACTTTAGATGAGTTAAATCCAAGACCATTTTTATCATAGAATGGTTTTTGATAAGACATTTTTTCATTAATCTTCTCACTAGTAGAATATAGCTTCTCAAGTTGTTTCTTAGACTGAGTCAATTCACCTTTCACAATAGTATTATACTTTTCAAGTTCGGCATACTGCAATTTCATTTTCTCAATTTCAGATGTCACTTTACAAAGTTTAGATTTCAAATAATCTTTCTTAGATTTTAGATTTTCATTCTCTAATTTTAGACTTGCTTCATTCTTTCTATTTCCATCTTTCAAAATTAACTTCAAATTTACTATCTTCAGTTCATGTTTAAGGATCTCATTTTCATTTTCAAGGTTATCATCACAATCTTCAATTTGAATTGTAGATTCCTTTTCTGATTTCATTTCTTCCAACTTATTCTTCAATTTCTCAATGAGGTTCTTTGCATCATCATATTTTCCTTTCAGAGTATCTCTTTCTTTAGTAAGCATATCAATCTGTTCAAGAGCTTCTTCAAGATTCTTCTGTAGCTGATCCATATCCATAGAGATCTTACTCAAGCTACTAGGATTTTTATGAATGATTCTTTTCCAAGTAACTAAGCTCTGATACCAATTGTTAGAAATAGGGAATACTGAGAGGGAGGGGGGGGGGGGTAAATCAATATTATGCAAACTTTTACTTTCACTCAATTATGGATATAATAGATTATCTTAATACATGCATCACATAGTAAACTAAATAACATGCATAGCAATAAAGAAAAAGAACTCATAACACATTATTTGTTCTCGAGGAAACCCTGGCCAAGGCAAAACCCTGGTGGGGATGGTACCCACAAAGATCCACTAATCAAAAGTATCCTGTTAAGGATATTGACCTTGTTAGGAGCCTGTTACATGCATATAGTGTCTCAGTCCTGATTAAGGGACTTAAGGCCTTGTTAGAAGCCTCAACCCTACTAAGAATTGGTAGTACAAAATATGATTACAAGATGAGCCCACTTCCCAAACAAGTAATATACAATGATTAATGATTACAAAATAGGGAAAGGTACATAACCTTATGTTGCTTTCTTGTCTTTCACAACTTTGCATCAATATCTTTTTCTTGCATTACAACTACTATCATTACTTTCATTATTGTATATCTTCGCATTTCATATGCTTTACATTTATACAACTTATTAAGACTAATAAATCTTACAGTCGGCTTCACATAAGCTTATTACAAAATACATATTTACCCAAGGGTTAACATCTAGGATGTAATCCCTTTATATTATTAAGATATTATTTTGATAAACAAAATAATCCCTTAACTCTTTACCAATTTTGTCTTCATATTCTATCCTGTCGGCTTAACACTATCTTTGGTAAAACTTCCATAACTTCTTCTGTACATGCCATATAGACTTTCACTATCAGGTGAGTCTTCAATACTCATCATAGTATCTATGTTCAAGTGCACAAGCACTGAACTTACTCCAATTGACATTGCCAATCAAAACTGTCTCTAGGTACACTGGGAAAATACTACTTTATAGTTAGACAATTTTGCTTTGCACTCTGTTATACTTGCTCTTTGTCATATGTAGTCTTCATGTAGATCATATGTTGCCATAATGACAACATCTAGATATCTAACTCAGCCAAATTTCCAACAAGATATGATTATTTCATTCTTTCCAAATGTTCCAAGCAATATGAGGAGTAACCAACATCTAAATCTTTTTAGCCATCTCATTGGTACTAGGACAACACCACCATTGACATAAATCCTCAATGGAGTAGGGAAAAATCTAGCATAAATCCCAATCCTACATTAAAAAAGACCACACCTGCTGAGAAAAAGGACAATGTAAAAAAGGTGATTAGTAACTTCCTCAGCATCAGAACAAAGACACCATCTATTGGGCATGATGAAACCCCTCCTTTTGAGATTATCAACCATGAGAGATTTGTTTTGGATGAAAATTCGATAGAAAATATCAACCTTAGAAGTGAGAGATTTGTTCCAAATGTTCATCCAGAAAGGAATATCAGTAGGCACATCAAACTGAAGGAGACTAGAAGAGGCCACTGAGAAAGAGCCATTAGGAGAGGGGCCCCAATTTAGAGTGTCATCCTTGTTATCAGAATAGGTCTAAGCCAAAAGAGCCTTGTCTATCATTTGAAAAGTAGGATTGAACTCACCCAATTTCACTGAGCAATTGTTAAACTAGTAGTCTTTCACTTTAGGACCAAATCTTTTAATGCACCTTATAAGATCCTCAAGGTTATTGCAAATGTTGTTCAGGGGTTTTTCCATCAACCAAGGATCATCCCAAAATCTTATTTTATGACCGCTTCCCAATTTCCATTTTTTCCCTTTGCTAACAAGATTTATGGCATCAATAATGTTCCTCTAGAAAATAGAGCCTTTAACTTTCACCGAATTGGATAAGAGATAATCAATTGAGGGGATATCATAAAGGTATTTTTGCCTAAAAATAGTGTTCCAATCCTTAGGATATCCAATTATCCTCCATATCTACTTGGCCAAAAGAGCCTTATTCATAACCTTGATAGGTCTAAGCCCCAAGCCCCCCAAGTATTTAGGTTTACACACCCTATCCTGAGTAATCAAAGGAATACAATTTTTTTCCTTAGCACCAGACTAGAGAAAATGTTTAAGAATGTTGTCAATTTTATCAGAGAATTTAGAAGAAATCTTAAACAAGCTAAGGGAATAAACCATCAGGCTTTGAAGAGAAGAATTAATGAGGGTAACCTTCCCTACTTTGGATAAAACAAAACCTTTCCACCTTGCTAATTTAATGAAGAATCTATCTATCAATTGATTCCAGAAAGAATCAGTAATATTGAGACCAAGGGGTAGGCCAAGATAGGAGGAAGGGAAAGTGATGATCCTACAATCTAAGATTTTGGAAATTTTACCCTGCCTCTCCTCAAGGGTATTCATGTAAAATAAGGAACTTCTAAACAAATTTATTAGTCAGCTAGTAGACTTGGTATAAATATTAAGGGCAACTTTAAAAGCTCTAGCTTCTTTAAGGGTGGAAGTACACATAGTGATGGTATCATCCACATACTAGGCATGGGAGTAGGTTAAAGGATTGGAGGAAGGTCAAAGACCTTGAATAAAACCCTTAGTCACCAAAAGTTGAAAGTATCTCCCCATTCTTTCAGCCAAAAGAGTAAATAGAACAGGAGGGATAGGTTCTCCTTGCCTCAACCCTCTAAATTTTTTAAAGAACTTGGAGGGATAACCATTAATAATAACTGCAAAGGAAGTAGTTGAAATAAATTGGGAAATGATTTGGATAACTCTCTCATTGAAACCAAAAGGCTTAAGAATCAAAAATAAGAAATTCAAGTCCACACGATCATAAGCTTTAGCCAGGTCAAGTTTGAGAAGAAAACCCTATTTATCTCCCATAATAGCAGAATAGATGTTTTCATGGACCAAAATAACAGAATCGAGGATTTATCTTCCAGGGATGAAACCATACTACTGAGGAGAAATCAATAGAGGGGGGATTGTCAAAAGTCTTGAAGTTAAGATTTTAGAGAAAATATTATAAAAGAAATTACAAAGACTGATAGGTCTGAACTGATCAAAAGACTAAGCTCTAACAATTTTGGAAATAAGAGCTAAAAAAGTGCCATTAATTTATTTGAGTAGGCATTTTCTACCAAATAATTCTTTCACAACATTAGAGACATCCTTCTCCACAATCAGCCATAATTTTTGAAAAAAGAATATGGGAAACCCATCTGGGCCAAGTGCTTTATCTCCTTCAAAAGAAAAGACCACTTCCTTAATCTCCTTAGTGGAAGGGATAGCCTGTAGCATCTTATTTTTCTCCTGATTCACTATCCTCAGAATAGCTTCCAACAAAGAAGTCTGGTTGTCCCCATCAAGATTTTTGTCCACAAAGAGCAAGGAGGAAATGTAGTTGATAGCAACTATCTTGATATCTTATTCTTTGTAAATCTCTTCATTAGATTTAGAGATTTTAGCTATTCTATTGGCCCCTTCTTTAAGCCAGACCGACCTAGGTCTTTGACGCCAATAGGTTTCTTCCTTAGATATAATTGTTAGGAATGGGAACACTGAGAGGGGGGGGAGTGAATTAGTGTTCTACAATATTAATTTTTGATCCTTTAATCTTAACTCAATTACTTATTTATTGAAATGAATACCAAAGCAAGTAAAGTAAACAACCATAACACATAACACCAGATATGATTATCAGGAAACCTTGGCCAAAGGAAAAAACATGGTGGGAATTAATACCCACTAATAATTGTACTTGTGTATTATGAACCTGTTAATGTTCCTTTGCCCTATTAGGAGCAGTCATTACAATGCTAAGTACAATGACCTTGTCAAGGGTTGGACCCTGTTAGGAGTCTTGAAGTAACAAAACCTGTTAGGGGTGAGGACTCACTGTCCAAGAGCTCACTGCTCAATAGATAAGGCTACAACCTCCTGGATAACATATACAAACTATATCTGCAATGGTGAACTACTATTATTACACTACTTGTCTAATCAGTTCCTTTTGTGCGCTGATGCTTTAACCTCTTGTAAAGCTCTATAAAATTCTAACTACTCTTTGCATTCTTCTGCTCTACTATTACATCATCTCTCCACTCTTTCATCATCAAATACAAAAGTGCATCTCTTATAAATAGGTGCAACCAAAACAATTAACTAAGTCAGTCTATAAACTATTACATGCAATGCTTCCAAATGAATTGGCTCAAGCATGTTTACATAGATGATATTAACAAGTCTACAAAATAAATACGATAGATGCATAGCCTTTACAAAACAATATTATACATGCTACACAAAATCTTTCCTATTGGTTGCATGCTCTCTTCTGTTCTATCGCTCACTGACTGTGTCAATTCAACTCACTATAACTTCTTCATACTAACTCATCCGATCATGCATTCTTAGAATTTGCATGATTACATACTTAAAAGCTTATCTTCAAGGGAACATGCCAAAACTTGGTCATACACATGTGCACTGATGATCTAATCATTAGGTGCTTCACTAACTATCCAGTCTTCCATACATAGCTAGATTCTGATCTTCTAAGTAAGTGCCCTAACACCAAAACTCCATATGACTTTGTTTCCATAATTACAACACTAATCTAAGTCATATACACTAGTATAGTCAACTTTCCAACAATCTCCCCCTTAGTCATTAATTGCAACAAAGGAATATGGCAAAGTTGCTAAACTACTTCTTTACAAAAAACTTTCTAACATAAATCCTTATCTTTTTCTATACATCATATACTCTATTGTATATCTCCCTTCTATTACTCCATATTATTCTACTCCCCTTTATATATACAATGCTCCATATTACTCTACTCCCCCTTTGACATTAATGACAAAGGTGCTCAAAAATGAAACTTCAAGTACTTACACTGATAGTACATCATGGTATGCATTCTGAAGGTTTGTAATTTATTGCTACCAAAATGCCTTCAGTGCATCTATTGTCTAGAGATGGGCACATAGTGCATAAATTATCTTCTCCATCTTCTCCAAATCTGTACTGGGTCCTTGATCATATTTCACCATTGTGGCATCTATCTCTTTGATATTCTGATTCAATACATCCAATGAGGGCACAAGTGCATGTATCAACTATGTTTGCCTAGCCCTTATCTGAGCCATTTCTTTCTCTACCTTCTCAATCTCATCCAATTGTCCTTGGTAGACATTATTACACATATTTATATCTATGGAGGGATCTTCTACTAATTTCCTTACTACTTCTATCATAGATTCAGCTTCCTGAATCTTCTTGGAAAGGTCTAAAGTAAGTTTATCTTTATTCATACAATCAGCTATTATTTTCCTTCCTTTAGTTGCTATCTCCTTTAACACTGCTTGACCAACCTTGAGAGAATTGAGGTCAAGTGAAAAGTTACCTATCAATTCATTCATCCTCTTCTTAAGATATTTCTCTTCTACAACTTTAGATGTTGATTCCTCAAGACTTGAGAAATTTTCTTTGAAACTAGATAGGATTCTCCTTACATCATCCACCGAATGAACTTTTATTGATTTCTTTTCCTCAGGCAATAGGCTATTCAATATGCTTACTAATTCAATAAATAATGGATTCCTCATTACTTTTTTCTCCTTATCTTTCTCCATTTCTAGCACACTTATTTTTATTAAGTCTTCTTCTTCCCATGAGTCTAAACTTGTTGTATCAAGGGTCAAACTTGACAACAATGACATTCAGGGCTTAGGGGTAACAAGTGTGTTGTCCATCATTTCACTCTTTACCTTCATAGGTATGACAATAGAGGGCTCATCTACAGGTTCATCTTTCCTTTCTTCCTCTTCTTCCTTCTCACTTACATGTTCATCTTCCTTTTCACTTTCTTGTCTAGTCAAGTGTTCAACTTGAACTTCTTCTTGCTGCTTAGTAATTTCTTCAGCGCATAAAATCTCTACTTCCTCAATTCTTACAAATGCTTCCTCAAACTTGTCTAAGTCTTTGTCTATTGCCGCCATAGATATTTCTATATTATCTATCATAATTATTGCATCCTTAGCTTCGAGCATAGGCATAGAATCTTGTAGACCTATCATCGGTGCATTTGGGATCTCAGCTACTTTTTCTTGCTCAGAGGGAACTTGGGTTGTAGGCACAGAAGATGGATGCATGTGTCTCTCCAATAATACCTTCTCAAATTCTTTTTCAGTCTCCTTTGCAACCAACTCATAGTCTTTATTCATAATCTGCAAATTTCTTAGCTTGGTTCTAAGGTGAGGCTTCACCAAATTCAACAATAAGGTTTTCTCTTCAATTGAACACACTAGGAGGTTATCATCTAGTGTCTTTTCCCTTATTCTAAAATCTTCTTCAATTGCTTGTCTCTTCAAAGAATCCAAAATGTTCCAAACATTATTTGGAATGAATGTCTTGAGTTCCAAAACTATCTTCTTAAACTTAATCATATGCTTTATAATCATACCTTGGATTTTTGATTTGTCAATCTCACGATACTTGTCATAGAATTTAGCAATTTGATCAATTATGCCTTCATCTACAACTTTGGTTCTCAACACTTCAAGATTCACTAGAAATCCTACCTCAGGAGGTTCTTTCATATTTTTGCCTTGGCTTCTTGTCGACCTTACTGATGGATGGCTTGTGCCAGACTACTTCTTCCTCTTAGGCATCCTGCTATGTTCAGTAGGTGCTTGAGCGGTCTCTAGATTAATAGTATCTATGGGAACATGAGTGTTTTTTTCTATCTTTACCTTCTTCTCCTTAGGATCATCAATCTTCTCTATATTTACTTCATAAGAGGGTGCACTCTCAAGTTGCATTTCAATCTTGGCTTCCCTTGCCTTATCTAGGTCTTCTTGTATGACACCATGGATTTTCAGTATGTCAGAGGTGATCTTTGATGCTTTTCTCTTTGTAGCTACACTATTCAAGATTGAATCTACCTGCCTTGTCTTCTCCTCATAAGTACCCCATCTTCATTCATTGGGATCCTTCGGCACTGATAAGAGGACTTGTGCATAGGCTTCCACAATGTGTTCCTCTACTTCATAACCAAGTGGATGAATCCACTTAGTTCTGGGCTCTACAAATTCCATACATGTGATATCTATCTCTACCATAAAACATATGTTGTACTTATAATTTTCCACAATACTCTTAGGTATTCTATGCCTTCTCTACATCTTAATTTTGAATGTCTTTATTTCTAAGTCTATGAAATCTTTCAAGGTACTTTCAATTGATGCCTTGAATGATATTTGTGGCATTGTAGGTAAACTCCTGTCAAGATAAAGATCTGATACTTTACCAATAATGTGAAGGTACATATAGATGATCAATGACCCAAACCTAAATATCTTGCCCTTTTTAATCTTAATGGCCCTTATGTTATCCATCAACTATGTGCACAAGATCTCACACAAGTTGAACTCTCCATTTTCTTTCGGTATTTTGATAGCTGCCAAAATAGTAGCTATGGATACACTATTCACTCTATTTGCATGTTGGAACTTGTAACCAAGTATCATAGACATCAATTTTATATCTTTCTCTTCTATAGGCTCAATTGTCATGCCACGCTTATCACTGTTGGACTTACAAGCTTGCTTAACTAATTTCCTAACATCCTTACCAGTAGGAAGAATGGCACCTATCTTAGGAAGTCCTATCATCTCATAAATGAGATATGAAGTGATGTGAATATGGACTTCTATCCAAAATAGGTCATCATGAATTCTACTTAGTAGGATCTTAATCCATTCTGATTCATAAAACTCATATGCAGTCGCATACTCAATAATTGGGTTGTTTTATAAGTGCATGAACTCATCCATGAATGTCATGTCTAGTTTCATCATGGATTCAAGGTGTGACCTAATCCTATCCAATCCTATAGGTTCCTACTTGTAGTAAATGTACGCACATATGCCTTCGACATGCATAACTCCCATTGAAGTTCTAGAGAATGCTCCTTCTAGGTCATCTAATACTGACTTAAAGGGATGCTTCTTGAAAATGTATCTCTTCCTTTCAATAACATCAAACACAACTGAAGTGGCCATTACTTGATTGATCGCTCAAATACACTAATACATTTTGCACATTTTTCGATGCACTATTGGTCAAAGTTTCTACCCAACTTAGTCAAATGGTCAACCAACTAGTTCATTGCTATTAGTTGCATCAAAATATCAACCCATTGCTGAAAATATAGAATAATTGACTCCAATATTGGTAAAAAATAAGGGGAATGTAGGCCAAAAATAACATTGGCAAGTGTTGGTGTATTGGTTGATCTTTTGACCCATATATATTAATATTTGTCAAAAACTTTCATCGCTCCGACCAGGATGCCAAACTCACAATGGTCATATTTTGACCACATTTGGTCAAAATATTTAGCGGCTCCGACCAGGAAGCCAAAATTGTGACACCACAATTTGACACAAAATGGTCAATTTTAGGCCAGACTTTCGATGCAGGTGGGTCGAAATTTTGACGAAACATGAAGTGTTTAAAAAAAATTGAAGATAAATATCCAGACTAATCACTAATGACATACTAATCGGTGATTAGTCTAGATATTTATCTTCAAGTGTCCACACTCATTCTACTACTTGTTTCTAGTGGGTCCCTGCTTATTCTATTTTCCAGACTGCTTTAGGCTCTAGCAATCCATCTGCTCTGCTCTACGTGAAACTATGGGTTTTTTCATTTTGTTTGAACTATTTGAGAGATAGGCTCTGAATAGTGATCCGTGAATTGGTAGAGCTTCCTCTTGGACACCCACAACTCTTCAAATCTATTGGTGTGAAGCCCCCAAAGGGTATTCTACTCTATGGGCCTCTTGGTTCTGGTAAAACTTTAATTGCTAGGGCAGTGGCAAATGAAACCAACACCTTCTTTTTTTGTATCAATGGACCTGAGATCATATCAAAGTTGGCTGGAGAAAGTGAAAGCAATCTCTGGAAGGCTTTTGAGGAGGCTGAGAAGAATGCCTTGTCCATTATATTTATAGATGAGATATTACAGAGATTTTTTAGTGGGCTTGCAAGTATTCTATTAGAGAAAATATTGAGAAGGTGAGTTTCAATTGTGGCGGCTTTTGCAAACTAGATTTGGTTATGAATTTCTTAATGGTTTTTTTTGAACTGGTTTGTTAGAATTTTATATTTTTTTATTCAATTTTCTTCAACTTGTATCTTATTATTTTAATTCGTCATGTTCTCATTCCTTTGCACTTTTATAGGATAATATTGAACGTGAAAGAAAAAGAAGTGAGAACCCTGAGACAATGGATGTGGATGATAGTGATGAGGTAGCTGAAATAAAGGCTGCTCATTTTGAGGAGTCAATGAAATATGCCCGAAGAAGAGTTAGTGATGCTGATATTCAGAAGTATCAAGCCTTTGCACAAACACTAAAAATATCTCGAGCCTTTGGTTTTGAATTTTGATTTCTTGGTGCTTCTGCTAGTGCTTTAGATGTATTTTCTACAATAGATAATAAATATGATGATGACTTATATAGTTAGGAAACTTAGTACATAATTGTCATCTTTATTGATGAGATATTATAGAGATTTGTCAATGGGCTCTAGCAATCCATTTGCTCTGCTTTGCATGAAACTGTGGGTTTTTTCATTTTGTTTGAACTATTTGAGAGATAGGCTCTGACTGGTGATGCATAATTGGTTTGCATGTTTGCAGCATGGAAGCAGTGTTGGGGATGTTGGTGGTGCTGTGAACAGAGTCCTTAACTAGATGTTGATAGAGATGGATGGTATGACAACCAAAAAACAATTTTCATTATACCTAATGGCATTGGCCTATTATACCCAAGGATTTAATGGAGCTGATATTACAGAGATTTATCAGCAGGCTTGCAAGTATGCTATTAGAGAAAATATTGAGAAGGTGAGTTTCAATTGTGATAGCTTTTGCAAACTAGATTTGGTTATGAATTTCTTAATGGTTTTTTTTTAACTAGTTTGTTAGAATTTTACATTTTTTGATTCAATTTTCCTCAAGTTGTATCTTATTATTTCAATTTGTCATGTTTTCTTTCCTCTACACTTTTATAGGATATTGAACGTGAAAGAAAAAGAAGTGAGAACCCTGAGGCAATGGATGAGGATGATAGTGATGAGGTAGCTGAAATAAAGGTTGCTCATTTTGAGGAGTCAATGAAATATGCCCAAAAAGTGTCAGCGATGTATTTTTTGTTGCTAGTACTTCAGATGTATTTTCTAAGGCAATTTCCCCCACCAAGATGATGTGCATCCATTTTATGGAGATCTGCTAAATGTTTTATATGATAAAGATCACTATAAGTTGGCCCTTGGCTAGATCAATATTGCTCACAATCTCATTGCCAAAGTGGCCAAAGAATATGTTAGGCTGATAAAATATGGGGATTCTCTTTACCGCTGAAAATCTTTGAAGGTTGCTACACTTGGATGGATATGTACCATTGTTAAGAGAATTGGATCGGGTTTGGCTTACCTCAAATAGGTGGGGCAGCATATGGTTATTTTCTTTTTTCTATCTATCTGGTTTTCACTACCTGTCGTTCCTTGGGATATCTTGCAAGGGTTCTATAAATTGATGCTCTATATTTTGGTGGGTGTCTTGTATGGGCCTATGAACTTTTTATCTTGTCTTTTTTTTCAATCCTACAACTAGATTTTGATATGTGGATTGCTTGTAAGGAACTTTGATACCACCATTTCAGTAGTTCTTCATATGACAATTTTCTATGCAGTCCCCAGTCTAGGCTTTATTTGTACATTTTTTATCTCAATATTAAAAGAATTAATTTAGTTAAATAAAACTTTATGTCCCAAACACAATGACAAATAGGATGTGAATTTAATCTTTATGACAACTAAAGAGTCAAAAAAGATAACAAATGTTTCAATATAACCTACAACTTTGTCCATGTAAGAGTTGAACTCTTAAATTTATGGTATGAAGACTTGCAACTTGCAGCTAAGAATATGATACTAAATAATTATGACTTATTTTAAAAATTCAGGAAAACTTAACCATTTCTGTACTGATCATTGAAAAAAATTATACCTAATCGATGACTCAATATTTGTAACCTCTCAGAAACTTTTCCTTTCCACTTCAATATCTTTCCTTGATAATTCTTGATCTCCTCAGAACCACTAGAAAAAAAACAATGACAACAGAACTTGCTACTTCAGAAAATTGGATCAATACTTAACTTAAACATTACAGTCATGAAGGGTGTAACAAAATCTGATATGCTAATAGACAAACTCATTTTGCACAAAATGGCATTAAGCATGGATTTTGGTTTACATGTGGTACATCAATTCCTTCATCGAAGACATTATCTATTACATTTATAATTGTTTATTTAGGTTCCATAGCACTAGCATATACACAAAAAGAATCTGTATTAAAAAAAAAACATGGACACTACATATATATAAAAATAACCTGTTAAAAAAAAAGAGGCCACTGAGGAAAATTACATAGGTCTCTAGAAACAACATTACCCAACTCTTTCTCTCAAGTCAAAGACTCAATGTGTTCAATTTCCCAAACTAGCAGTCAATTCTATGTTGAGTATATCTGTCAAGCCCTCCTATAGTTTGAATGAATTAAGAATAGAATATAGGAACCGATTTAACACCTACTCAAAAAAAAAAACAATGAAATAATCCACATTAGTCCAAGAGAGGTTGACACATTCAATATGAGAATACTTACACAAAATGAAGCTAAATCATGCTAGACAATGACAATTAGAAGTTGACTATCGGCCCTTCTAGTTTTTTATTTGATAGTTGCCTGACAATGACACATTCAAAATGCACTTGTGAGAAAAGACCTAGAACAAATGAAATTGATTAAATAATGAAGGTATGTTTTCGAGAATACTTTAATATTCTCTACTTAACAAGGCCAACCACGTGACGGTGGAAGCTCATCTGGCCTCACCCCCGCTCCCCCTAATATCAATCTAAAGTCCCCATTAACACATAACAATATTCATTAACATGACATATAATTCAATATTAATACACAACATTCATAGATAATTACTTAAAACAATGTTCATGGAGTTATTATGATAGTTTTACTAATATTTTGGTCACAATTTGATGTTTAGGATAGGGGAAAGCACCTGCAACAACATAGGCAATAACTATAGATACAGATGATGATATTCAAGAAATCCCTAATATAATAAATATGGTGAAGAAAAAACTAAAAAGAGTCAATGCAAAAATTATTACTATTTTGCATGATGCTACTACCGACCTCACCATGATGTCCATGACCAGTGAATTGAGCAAGAAAAAAATCATGTAACAAGAACAAATACATATTTTAGTTCACGACATATAAGAGTATAAAATATAAACCTTTATTGAACTTTTGTTATAACTAAAGATTCATTACTGCTTACTTCAAAATGACATGCTCACGCCATCAATTCATCTATCCTCTTCAGCATCTCCTCAGTTGGATTTTCATCTTCCAAAATAGTAATAATTTTTGCATTACTCTTTTTCTTCACCATATTTATTATATTAGGGATTTGGGATATCCTTATCTATATCTACAACTATTGCCTCTATTATTGCAGGTGCTTTTCCCCTATCTGATATTTATCTTCAAGTGTCCACACTTGTTCTATTGCTTGTTGCTAGTGGGTCATAGTCAGTGATTGGGAGAGCCCTGTTTTGGCACCAGTCATGCAGTACAAGCACTAGAATTGAGTTTTTTGGCACGACTAGGAAATTTTTGTATATCAACATGTGATAGAGTTTTTTTCCCAAACTCTATCACATGTTGATATAAAAAAATTTCCCAGCTCGTGCCAAAAAACACAATTCTAGTGCTTGTATTGAGACCTTAAATTATTGAGATTCTCTTTGTTTCAAGAATAGTTTAACATTCTCTACTTAACAGGGCCAACCACATGAAGGTGGAGGCTCATCTGGCCCCTCCTAGGAGCCTCTTATGACCTTTTATGACATTTTAAGACCTCTAAGATGTATTCTTAGGGATCGTAAACAATCGTAAAGGGTCATAAGGGGTCCTGGGACACAACAGCTAAGAAACATAATTGTAGGCATTATGGTCACATTTTTTTGGAGACAACATAATTGAGTGGTATACCCAAATGATGGAGAGAAATTTCCGCACCTTCAGTTCCAAGTTGTTCTCCATCCCGTAGTGTCAACTTGGAATCAAAGGTGTAGAAGTTGCACTCCGTCTGGGTATACAACTCAATTATGTTGTCTCCAAAAAAATGTCACCATGATGCCTAAAATTATGTTTGTCAGCTATTGTGAAATCCTTGTCACCCTTAGTTGCCATCCTAAGCCCTTCTTCTCTCTCCAGTTCTTCAAGCCTCTGAAAGATATCTAGATCAATAAAGTCTGCAACATTGTGTCCATACATGATCTCATGAATATCATCTTCTTTCCACTCTTCATTTGCCAAAATATACCGCTTCTTCAAGCTTGTAGAGTAGTCTCTAGTGGTTGCAAATCAATCTTATTACAAACTACAATAAGAGGCTTAGTAAGTCTAATTTAATTTGTCTGTGGACTGAGACCTTAAATTATTGAGCTTCTCTTTGTTTCAAGAATAGTTTAATTAACATTCTCTACTTAACATGGCCAACCACGTGAAGGTGGGAGCTCATCTAGCCCCTCCTAGGAGCCTCTTATGACCCTTTACGACATTTTAAGACCTCTAAGATGTATTCTTAGAAGTCGTAAAATGTCGTAAAGGGTCATAAGGGGTCCTGGGACACAACAGCTGAGAAACACAATTGTAGGCATCATGGTCACAATTTTTTGGAGATAATGTAATTGAGTGGTATACCCAGATGATGAAGAGAAACTTTTGCTCCTCTGGTTCCAAGTTGACACTGCGGGATCCCAAGACCATAGATAAGGAATAAATTTAGAGAGTGGAGGAGGGCCATAATGAAAAAAATAATACAGGACAAGCCTCAAGTTAAATGAGACAACTGCAAACATTTTACTAGAATTTTATTATTAAATAATGAAATTTGCATAGAGGGGGCTTAGAACACTATAATATGCAAATTTCATTATTTAATAATAAAAATATATTAAAATGTTTGTAGTTGCCTCATTTAACTTGAGGTTTGTCCTGTATTATTTTGGTTGTTATGGGCCTCCTCCACTCTCTAAATTTATTCCTTATCTATGATCTTTGGATCCCGCAGTGTCAACTTTGAATTAGAGGAGTAGAAGTTTCTCTTCATCATCTAGGTATACAACTCAATTACGTTGTCTCCAAAAAATTGTGACCATGATGCCTACACTTATGTTTGTCAGCTATTGTGAAATCTTTTGCAGTCCGGCCTTTGTTGCCTTTGATGTGTCGTGCAAACTATGAAAAGTTTGAAATATGTTACATGATATAGATATAAAGATCACTAATTAGTGCATTATTACATTCTAATTAGTGCTTAGTGGGAGTCCATGTATCCTTACAACCTCATTAAAGAAAATATGTGCAATGTAACTAGCATCATGGCTAGTTCTATATGAAATAAAATGGCTCATTTTAGAAAATTTGTCTACCACCACATAAACATTTCAGAAGAATATGAATGAATAAATGTTTTGAGAAATATTTAAATTTGATTTTGATAATAGCATGAGGAGTGATATATTTCAAACTTCAACAAGACTTCATACCACGCAGTGTTCATAGATTAAAGAGATTGCATTCAACCATGTTGTTTACATGACAAATGTAGTTTAACTCCATCCTAAATCAGTGTTTCCTACAAATCTGTAGATGGTGCATGGTATGAAGCCTCATGGAAGCTTGAAAATGATAGTCAATCCATAGTCAATGTCTATTTAAACTTTAGGATGATACTTATATGATGGCTTAAGTAAATTGTTCTTACGTTGAGACTAGTACACCATGGGATTAGAGAATGGTTGTTATAATAGCAACTGTGTGTTTGTGGGATACTTTTATATTTTGTATTAAATGATGATACATATGTGTTTCTTCCTTTTACAATAGTTTATATTCTGATACTTATAGCCTATGATTCTGATACCTTGTATTCAGCAGATGTTGGCAAGCCCATCTCATCTTCCCCCATCTCATCATCCTCATCACCCTTAGCTGCCATCTAAAGCCCTTCTTCCCTCTCCAGTTCTTCAAGCCTCTACAAGATATCTAGATCAATAAATTCTGCAACATTGTGTCCATCCATGATCTCAGGAATATCATCTTCTTTCCACTCTTCTTGCCTCTCTTTTCCCATCTTGTAGCTTGGGCATTGCAACATGAATCCTATTTTCCACAATTACTGATGGATCCTTAGGTGTAGTTAAAATTACCAAATGGCCTTCAAAGTTCAAGGAACAAATGGAATAACCAAGAAAAAACCATATGTTAAATCATGTGATTGATAGCAGATTGGGGCTCACCTAAGCCATAAACATGAATAATTATTGTAAAAAAATATGTAAACCATATATATGTGCACTTGAGGAAAAGATAAGTTACGTCATATCTATATTAAAATATTAGTTACAATATGAAAATACTAAACCAACTAATTCTTGAGTTCATCTCTGCATATGGTCGCAACAAAGATATGCGATTACAATATAGAGAAGGCATTGTAAAAATATAATTTCAGAATTTTCCCTAGCCTGACACATTTTGCACTCAAATCCTTCATCACAGATAAGTGGAGATGGGTGGATAGATGCAGATGAGTTGTCATCAACCCAACTAAAGTATCTACAGCCATTATTTCCCTATGATGCCCAATCTACATTAATTCTTATAATATAATGAATAGTATTTACATTAGAAACATTAAATTTATACACATTAGCAAATTTTTTGTATTTGGGCAGCACCAAAATTATCGTCTAGGGTTGCTCTATGTCCGTGAAGTCTTCAACACACACTGCCCACCACCACATTGACAAGAGCCATCGAGCCTATATCAATAATGCACTGCACCATCGTTACTACATTTATTATTTTTATATGGAATACACCAAGGAGTACCATCAAAAATATTAACCATTTAAAATAATGAAAAGTAAACCTAAATCAAATAGCTCATTTTTTTTATCAACATGTGTAGTCTCTGTGTATATGAAAAATGAAAGAAATATCAAGTTGAAATAAAATAGTGAACAAAATAGTATTCCACATAGAGTGAATGAAATATACCATCAAAAGAAGGTGACAAAATCCTGTCTCGAAGCACAAACATAGGAAATCAAAATTGGACAAAAGACAAGAAATAAGAAAACTCATTACGACTATAGAAAAATCATTTATACTATAATAAAAAAAAGAAACACTCTTTGTCAACAATTTTCAAAATCATTAGGACTATAGAAAAATAATTAAGACTATACAAAATCAAATTTTAGAAATGGACGGTTCTGATGCTTTTCCATTACAACAATTGAGCATTCATCATTTGGTATTGTGTATTCCATTTAAGTATGTCAACAATGTTCAAGAAAGAAGAGTTTGGTGATCTATACCTGGGTACATAATGGGTTTGGAAATCTGTACCTTCCATGCAATGAAAATGGCAAATATGTAATAAGTCCAAAAAGGCCTAATAGGCATTAGCACCAAACTAAGAGCCTAGGATGGAATTTGGTGTTACAAGTTTATAAATAGTTTAGATTTGATTTTAATAATGCTTAATAAGTTCATTTAGGTCACATTTCAAAGTCTTAAGGCTTCATTGTCTTTAAAAGTTTCAAAAATCCAAATTTGTAATGTTGCAAATTCAAAAATTTGAAATGCATCAGTTATTAGAAAATGGAGGGAATTGAATTTTGTTATGTTTTAGTGCAAACTAATCCATCCAACCAATTGGGATTAGTTTCAAAGATGGGTCAAAATATTTGTATGGTAGATAAGGGTGGTGAAAATGATAATCGTGTATGCAGTGCACCCATGTAGAAAACCTTTTCAAATTCCATAAAAATAGTGACCTTGTGAAAGGTTGAAGATTGAAGATTCATTAGAAAGGAGAAAGAAAAAAACTCTTGAGTGACTATTATGGGAAAATGGACTATTGTCTCAACTCTCAAGCACCTATCTGCACTTGAATCAAAGTTTTGGGTTGTTTGACTGCATGAGTATTTCATTTGACATGACAAAATATGGATCCATATTTCACCTATGCTAAAACTAAGAAGTTCACCTCTTACCCCTCACTTATAGTTGTTCCTTTGAGGGAAGATTGTAGGGCCCAAATGATAACCTTCAATTATATGTACTAAGTGTTATAATGGAAATGTAGTTCTATAGGAGATTCTCAACATTGAGTAGGGGTTTAATGAGTGGCAAAAGAAGATAGAGATCTTCAAGGAAAGTATATCAGACATGAATCAAGCACAAAGAGAAGATAGAAAACACCATAACCATCATAGTCTTCCAGGGTCAACAACATCAATGATCCACACCATAACAGGTTATAGAGACTAAAACCTTACCATTGATCCATACAGGTATAACACAAAATAGATTTACATAAACCAATTAACTCAAAACACAAACCCTTTTTCAAATAATTTAAATTTAACTTTGGTTGTGTTAAAGGAACTATGTTGACTCTATTTTGTAGTTTTTTAACATGAGAGTTTGTAGATTAATAGGAGTTCAATTTTTTTATGGGAACATAACATTCAATTGAGCATTAATGCCCATCTATATTTAGTGAGATGAACATAACTCATGTACCTCATGCTAGTGTGCTTGGATTAGACTAGACATTATCCAACTGCATGTGAGGGTTGTCACTGTTATTAATTGGTGTAAAAGGAGGACCACCTATGTGTTATATCACTTTATATAAATACTCACTATTTGGATAATGTCTAGTCTAATGAAAAATAGTGTATAAAAGGTATCCAAGCACACTAGCATGAGGTACATGAGTTATGTGCATCTCACTTGTTATAGATGGGAAAATATGGCACATGAATATTTGTGCATCTTTGTATTAGGCCTTCCATAAACTAAGGCAAGACATGATAGCATCTTTGTAGTAGTTGATAGGTTTTCCAAGATGGCCCATTTTATTCCTTGTAGGACAACACATGATGCATCTCACATTGTAGGACTGTTCTTCAAAGAAGTTGTTAGGCTACATGGTTCACCTATATCCATAGTTTCAGATAGAGATCCCAAATTCTTAGGCCATTTTTGGAGGACCCTATGGAAGAAGTTGGGGACAAACCTTTCATTTTCCTCAGTGTATCACCCACAATTAGATGGGTAGACATAAGTCATTAATAGGTCCTTAGGAAATATTCTAAGATGCCTCACTCAACAACATGGAGGTTCATGGGACACAATTCTACCACAAGAAAAATTCTCATATAATGATTCACTAAATAGGAGCACAGGTCTAACACCTTTTCAAATTGTCTATGGAAGCCACCCAAGGGGAGTCTTAGAATTTAGAGATGTGAAGGATATGGACAGGAAGAGTGCTCTAGCAAAAGACTTTTCCCAACCGATGAAACATATTCAAGAACAAGTCAAGGATAGACTGAAATATACCACAGAGAAATACAAACACCAGGAAGATAGGAAGAGGAGAGATTTGTAGTTCAGAGTTGGGGACTTAGTGATGATTCACTTGAAGAAAGAAAGATTGCCAAAAGGCCAACACACCAAACATATGATAAAGAAGGCTGGCCCTTTCAAAATCCTAAAGAAATATGGAAAAAATGCTTACAAAATAGACCTTCCACCTGACATAGGACCTTCACCTATCTTCAATGTGTCTAACATTTATGCTTACAAGTCTTCTAGTGATGTGAATATTGTAGGAACAGGTCATCTAGGCAATGCAAATATAGCACAACTTCCAAGAACAGTCACTCCAAAGATAGAATATATTTTGGACAAGAGGGTAACCAAACAAACCAGGAGAGGCACTTACTATGGATACCTAATCAAATGGAAAGATTCTCCAACAGAGGATGCCACTTGGATGACTAAGTCAAAGATTGAAAAGGTAGGGTACAAGCTTGAAGACATTCCAACTCAAGGGACTTGAGTTCCTTTGAGGTGGGCAGTATGGTACAGGGCACTAGCTCCAACAAAGGCACTACACCTTGGATTTATCCTTGGTATTACAAAATGATCAACTTAGGATTATGAAGTAGTCTCTTATAGATTCTAGTCTCATCAAGTCCATTTGTAAAGGCTAAGGACTCATAGGTGTTTTATAAACCTTGAATTCCTTAAGTCCTAAAGGACATTGGCATAGGATGTTTAAGGTTTTAAGTCTTAAAATAATAGGTTAAACCAAGGAAAAGGCTAACCCAGTCCTTAGGATAGAATAGAGTCATAGTTTAAGACATTTTAGCAAGATTTGAAAAGTGCAACAAAAAGTTGCTAAGCAACTTCTACAACTTTTTCAAAAAGTTGTCAAAGTTGCTATTTTGTGGCTAATTCGAAGATCTAACTAACTCCAACTAATTCAAGGGTAGTTTCTCAGTGGAGGAAGTTTATATATATGTCTAAGAACCTTCCCAACAAAACAGGTTCCATTGTACGGCTCTGTTTTGAAAAATCAATAAAGTTCTTTGGTTTTCTCTTATAAAATCCCTATTATTTGCAGTGTGTATGATCTGTACAGATTGGTGAAGGGTGATAAATGAATTTTTTTGGAAGTATATCCTGTTAACTTGAGAATGAAACAAGTATAAGTTCATTTGGTGATTTCTAGCCCAAGTTGTGATGGGATCTCTAAAACCAGTATAGAAACCCTTGCTCCAATAGGGTTTTATGCAAATAGAGGTCTAGCTCGTGACTCTACTGGCCAAATTGCATGAAACCCAATAAAAATGAAAGATATTAGAATTCTTTCAAAGATTCTAGAAGGAGGAAACTAGGGGATGAAGTTTGCTATTTTTATAAACGAGCCCTAGACCAAATATCTCTATGTATTTGGTCCTGAATTGTAGGAGTTTGAGTGTGCAGCAGTTTGCATGAAGTAAGTGATCAAGAAAATGGTGGATTTGGAGTAATTTGGCATCCATCTAAGTTTTCAAAAGGTTGGTTTGGATCTGTGTACCCATTTCTTAGGACTTCCTTTGAAAACCAAGCCTAATTAGGCTTGATTAAGACTGTGTACTTAGGAAGAAGTTTGAAGTGCTGGAGTAGATTTGTAACCTATCTTTTGGTGGATATTTAGACATATCTAAATGATTTAAATCCTTGACATTTTCTTGGTCTATCCTTTGTAAAGTTTTGGAGTTCCAAAGTAGTTTGGTAGGATCCTTAAAGGGCTCTATTTGGAGGAATTTGTCATTAGAACCTAAAATTGATCTTTTGTGAGTCAGATCTCAAGGAGTCCTAAGAGGTATCTGTAAGTTGATCATTTTAAGGGAAACTATTGTTTGATCTCCTTCCTTTTCCTTAAGTATTTGAAACTTAGAAGTTTTGGGTGAGGGTACATAGTACCTTGGAATTGAGTCTTCCACTGTTGCACTCTTCCTAGGTTTGTCTATGGGAAACTATGGCACACTAGTATCCACAATTATTATATTCACGGGTCAAAAGGAAGAGAATAATTAAAGTAAAAGTGATTAGAATAACTTGGGTAAGAAGGCCGAGAATCCTTCCTAATAAGCTTTGTATTCATTCTTATAAATTTACTTCTTCCCCAGCTATACTCACATTCATTGCAACTTGATCAATTTAACTTGGTTCAAATTGGTTAATAACTGAGCGCTAATATTCAGTTTCTCAGTTGTTAAGAGCCATCAAATTTTGAGAAGTTCATTCTAGTGTTTGAGAGTTCTTTAAGTTATAATTGTGTAGTCCACAGTAATATTTGAGAGTTCTTCAATTTCTCAGTTACTTCAAAATTTAATTATGGCATTTGTTTTGATTGATGTTGATCTTGAAAATCTTGGCAGGATGTTGTTAGAAGAGATAAACAAGGAGGTTTCACTTGTCTGTAACTTTACAAGTGATTTTGAATGGTTGAGCAAGAAGCTCACAAATTTAAGAGACTATCTCAGAGATGGAGATGCACAGAGTGCACACAGTGCATCCATGAAAAGCTGGCTGCTGGATGTTGAATACCCCTTATCCTATTTCACATCCATACAAACTAGCATAATACAAAACCCTATCCAAGAATAACACAAAATAAAGAATGTAGAAACCTTTGACCATAAAATTATATAATGGAACCCTCATCGAGCCATGAAAAGAACAGGTAAAAGAAATAAAAATATGATATATTTTCTTGTGTTCTCCTTCAGAAGAATAGAGACTAGGGAAAATCATGATGCATACCTAGCAACAAGCCTAGATTTGTACTAGTGGTAGAAAAACTAGGTCAAATGAACTTCATTCCATTGGTGATGCGCTATGCAATTCCCTTTAAATCTCAGAGATCTTCAAATTCATGTTTCGCACACTATCTGCAATTCCCTTAAAAAAATTTTGTCATGGTAATAATGACTGAGAAATGAAACCTTTTCTTTTTTTAAGTTATGCCTGTGTTAGTAAAAATTTTGACTAACACTTAGTCAAAATTTTGACTAACACGGGCATAACTTTAAAAAAAAGAAAGTTTTCCTTCTATATTTCGACCAACCAAAACCTTTTGGCTTCATGGTCAAAAATTTTGGTAGAAAAACTAGGACAAATGTACTAGTGATAGGTTTCCAAGGGTTTCTGAACCATCGGGTCCAAACAAGGGTTTCTCAACCAACTTTCACACTTCTTCATTGATTAAACAAATTAAAATCCTTCAAGTCTAACTTCTTGATCTCCTGTGCTCTCCAAAGGCTTCATCTTGAATGAAAATGTATGGATAAAGGATCTTCGGTGACTATAAAAATAACTTTTTGCAATTAATGCTTGCCGCCATAACCCATAATGTAAGAGATAATTCAAATCTTTGTTTCTGCTAACAATCAGGTAGTGCACTCTTGCATACGGCATCCACTAGTATCCAAATGTCTGTAACCAAAGGCACATACTTTGAGGGTGAGTATACCAGTCGCACAAGGGTCTAGAGCTAATCTAGCTCCCCTTATGACCATGAGTGTCATTCATCCAAATGTAGAAGGTGTGTCCATTACATATGCATCCACTACATACTCATCAACATCATCCTTCTTTGCTTCCTTCCAAATCAAGCTCGCATCAGCTGTATCTTTCACAAACTTGACTTCTCCAAATTCATCAAATATTAACTTTTGAGTCTCATTAGGTCTTTCTTATCTTTGCACTTTTGATCTGCAAAACTTTGAGATGTGTCCAGCCTTGTTACAAGTGTGACAAATAACTAGAGGCCTTATATTCCTTGGTTCATTGATGTGAGTTACCATACTACATTGTCTAGCTGTGTGACCATTATAATTGCATATCTGACATGTAATGTTCTGAGGACTTCTAACATTCTGCTATGGATGATTTCTCGGATTGTGCTGATTCTAATTTCTTTGATTTGATCTACAATTCATAGTTCTATGACCAAACTTATTGCATGGATAACAATAACCATTAAAAGGTCTTACCTTTTTACAATCTCTTGCTATATGACCATGTTTGTTATAGGAATAACAAGTTTTGTTTACTAGCTTGTGTTCATCCTTAGATGGTTATGCTTTGGCTTCAGTTGATTTTCAGTCTCCTTGGCCTCTGTAGATTCTTCAGGAGCTTTCATTCCATCTCACATAGCATTAATATAAAATTGAGCTTCATTGAATTCAATACCAGTGGTATCTCCTTTCAACTTTCGAGCATACAACTGTGACTCTATTAAATCCTTACTTGTGTGCAATTTGTTAGTATGATTCTTTGCTTCAGTCAATTCATATTCCATCTTTTTCTTGATGTTTTCTAACTCCAAGATTTTCATATTTTCTTGCATAAGTTCTTCATCTAGCTATTTGTTTTCTTTGACCTGCTCATCATAGGCTTCTTGATTATTGATTAACTTTTCATCCAATTCTTTAATCTGATCCTTCATAGATATGTTTTCCTCATTCAACTTTCTGACCATTTTTTCCAAATCAGGTTTTGAATAATCTTTCAAGTCTTTTCTTAGTTTCTTGATGAATACTTGTGATCCACTAAACTTCAGTTTCAGTACTTCAATTTCCTTTTCACCTTTGTCAAGATCTTCAAGATTTGCTTCAAGATTCTTCTTCAGGTGTTTCATTTAAGATGTTTCCATGATCTCCTCAAGTGGTTAAAATTCTCTCAGAGGACCAAAGCTCTGATACCAATTGTTAGGAATGGGAACACTAAGAGAGAGGGGGGAGGGGGGGTGAATCAGTGTTCTACAATATTAATTTATGATCCTTTAATCTTAAATCAATTAATTATATACTAAAATGAATATCAAAGCAAGTAAAGTAAACAACCATAACACATAACACCAAATATGATTAAGGGGAAACCTTGGCCAAAAGAAAAACCCTGGTGAGAATTAATACCCACTAATAATTTTACTTGTGTATTATGAACCTGTTAATGTTCATTTGCCCTGTTAGGAGCAGTCATTACAATGCTTAAGTACAATGACCTTGTCAAGGGTCAGACCCTGTTAGGAGTCTTGAAGTAACAAAACCTGTTAGGGCTGAGGAATCATTGTTGAAGAGATCACTACTCAATAGAGAAGGCTACAATATCTTGGATAACAGATACACACTATATCTGCAATGGTGAACTTCAGCTATGACATTGCTTATCTAATCAATTCCTTTTGTGCGCTGATGCTTTAACCTCTTATAAAGCTCTATAAAATTCTAACTACTCTTCACATGCTTTTTCTCTGCTATTACATCATCTCTCCACTCTTTTATCATCAAATACAAAAGCACATGTCTTATAAATAGGCACAACCAAAACAATTAACTAAGTCAGCCTATAAACTATTACATACAACACTTCCAAATGAATTGGCTCAAGCGTGTTTACATACAATGATATTAACAAGTCTAAAACATAAATACAATAGGCACATAGCCTTTACAAAATAATATTATACATGCTACACAAAATCTTTCATGTCAGTTGCATGCTCTATTTTGTTTTGTCACTCATTGACTATGTCACTTCAACTCGTTGTAACTTCTTCATACTAACTCATCTAATCATGTGTTCTTATACTTAGCATGATTACATACTTAAAAGGTTATCTTCAAGGGCTTATGCCAAAAATTGGTCATACACACGTGTGTTGATGCTCTGTTAATTAGGTGCTTCACTAGCTGTCTAGTCTTCTATACATAGCCAGATTCTGATCTTCTGAGTAAGTGCATTGACACCAAAACTCCACATGACTTTGTTGCCATAATGACAACTAATCTAAGTCATATACACTAGTATAGTCAACTTTCCAACAATAATATCATGATAGTTGACAAGGGATTTCTTCTCATTATCTTTAAGAGAATCAGTCAAACCATGAAGTTGGATGGCATCCTGGATAGTTGTAAGGTCTTGTTTAGCCTTATTCTTCTATTGGAAGATGTCCCCAAAAACCTCTTTATTCCAAAATTTGACTTTTTCCTTGATATTTTTGAGCTTTTTAGTAATCTTGAACATGGTAGTCACATCAATTTTGATATTCCACCACTCACAAATTTTTCTTTCTAAATCAGGGTGGCTCAACCACATTTTTTCAAACTAGAAAGGAAAATGTTTGGGGGCATTGATGTGGTTGGCCTCAAAAACTAGCAGATAATGATCAGAGCCAATTTTAGCAAAAGAGGAAAGAGTGAAACAATACTTTGAGAACCACTCTTGGGTAATGAGGGCTCTATCCAATTTACTCTAAATGTTATGAATGCCAGCACATTGATTGGACCAAGTATAGTTAATCCCTTGAAGGTCTAAATCAATAAGACCCTGATCATTAATAAAATTGAAAAGGTCAGCTGTATTATCATTATGAGATAAAATGCCCCCATACTTTTCATTTTTAGTAAGAGGGGTATTGAAATCCCCCATAAGAAGCCAACAATTATCCCTAAATTCCTCTCTTCCATCCACAATTTTCTACCAAAACTTAGCTCTGTTTAGTTTAGAGTTGCGGGCTATATGTTGGTAATAACCTAGCTAAAATTGTCTCTGATATTCTTCATTATGACATAGATCATATTAGGGTCTTCAAAAATTATCACACCACATATGGTTTTTTTATTCCAGAAGATAGAAACACCACCTAAAGCCCCAACAAAACTATAACTACTAACACCACCTTTCGGGAAAAATCTAAGATTGTCCACTTTATCCTTGCTCATTTTTATTTCCTGAATAAGAAGGATATCTTGTTTATAGTCTCTAACCATATTTATCATAATGTCTTATTTATGGGGTGAATTCAACCCTCCTATGTTCCAAGAAATTATCTTCATAATCTTTTTGGGGACAAAACTTCCAGAATAGTCCTCTATTTCCCATTTGCAACCTCCTACCAACCATCTTTCTCACGACCAAATTTAATTTGTTTTCTTCCTGGTCTAGTCTTAGCATTCCCAACATCAACCTTCTTACTTCTATTCTTGATTCCTTCTAAGGAAAAAGGTGAGTTATTTCCATTAGGGTTCTTTTCAGAGCTTTGGCCTATATCCTTGACCTTAGAAAATTTGGGGGAATGTTCCCTAGATTCACTAAATCCATCTAGGTTTTTAGCCACTTTAGCAAGATCAGATAACTTCATGATAGTACAATCTTGGTAATCCTGAATCACAACATGATTAGTGTCAGAGAGAAACATGAAGTTCTCATTTTCAGGTGTAGGATCCTTAGAAATCATCTTAGTACTACCTAAATCACACTGAATGATAGGATGAGGTTCACCACCCTGGGTCAGCTCCTCTAGCTCTTCATTAGCACTCACAAGAGGCATAAACTAATTTTCCCCAAAAATCTTGTCAAGATTTTCTTCATTAGTAGAATTGGGTCTAATAACTTCAGCCTAGTCACTATCTTTGATCTCAGGCTTTAAAAGAGGATTAATCCCTTCCTTGTTTCTACATATGCCTGCCATTTCACTATTGTGGTCTTCTATCATAAGGCTTTGGTCATTATTATTTGGTTCCTCTGCATTGGCTGGTTTAACTGAGACTTCACAAGAACCCTTAGAGGTAGAGGACTTAGGTTTCCAGACAACTATTTTAGTCTCATTCTTTTTATTCTCAGGACCTCCCTCTTTCTTTTTTTTAGCTTTCAACGGGCACTTTTTAGTCTAGTGGCCCATTTTTTTACAGATGTAATAGGCAAAAGGGATGGATTCGTATTCAATTGACTGTTTCCAGACACCCATTTTTGAAACTAAGTCTATAGATAAAGGAAGGTCAATAGACTTACAAAAATTAACGCAGATTCTGGCATTCACCAATCTGGACCTAGACGCCATAGCTGGATCCAAGAAAAGAAGTTCTCCAAAGACATTGATATCCCTTTGAAAACACATTCATTCCAATATTCCAAGGGAAGACTCGGAAGTCTAATCCAGTGAGGAGCCGATTCCACAAAAGATTCACTTAAATCCATATTAGGCTCCCACTTTTGTAGAGCCAAAGATGACTTGTCCATAACCCAAGGTCCTCCACATAAGGCTTTGGTCAAATCCTCCCCATTGGTGAATGAAAAGGAGAAGAAGCCTTTTGGCATAGCAACTATATCAAATTGTCCCTTAAGGAACCATCTTCTCTGAATGAACCTTTGAACATAATCTATAATTGGCCTTACCCTAGAAAATTTCCCAACCAGTATAAGGTCCATCAGAGACACCGAATGATCAATCACCTTGTCTAGGATGAAAATGGAAAATTCTCCCTTGGTAGGATTAGAGATATTTCTAGCTTCAGGAAGAGAGGACTTTCCTGAAGGATTTTTTCTAAATAGTGCTACCTAGGGCTTATCAGGAATAGAAAAATCACCTTTAGTAATGTCTCTAACAAGATTTTGAGCTCCCCCCCCAGATCTGGGGATGCACTATCTCTTCGTGGGTCCCTAGAACTTGAAACCCCATAATCATCCATAGGTTTTGATGACCCATCATCTTTTCCCTTATCTTTTAACCCTTGTGAGATGCTAAAAAACTATCCCGCATCTCCAACAGATGCCCCAAAAGAGCTACCAGGCTTCCCACCCAAGCCTCCATTCAAATTTTGTCTTGTACCAACATTTGCTTGTCCTCTTGCTTCTTCTCTCACTCCTGCCATCAGTTCTAGACTCTTGGAAATTTTTATAGTGCTTGTGTTGTCACAATATATAATCAATGGATCAATGATCACCTCATTCATTCCTTCCCACAACTATTTTATCCTTGCAATATTTTAACAATTAGCAACATGAACAACATACTCTACTTTAGCATTAGACTGATAAATACATGCTTGTTTCTTACTTATCCATGTTACAATTCTTTCTCCCAAAAAGAATGCTCCACCAGTTGTACTCTCCCGATCATCAATGTTTCCAACCCAATCTATATCAGTGTAAACTCGGAGTTCAAAATTGCCTTCCTTTGTGTACCATAAACCATAATCTTTAGTTTTCTTCAAATATCTTAGAATCATTTTAACAACAACCATATGTGATTCCTTATGATTAGCATAAAATATTTCTACAATCCCAACTACATGTGCTATATCAAGCATACTGTGTACCACATACATCAGTTTTCCAATCATTGATTATACAGTGTCTAATTTACCTCGGTTGATTCATCATCTTTTGTCAACTTACATCCTGTGACCATTGGTGTACCTACTAGTTTTGAATCTTCCATGCCAAAAGTCTTCAACACTTCCTTGATGTATTTTGATTGTGTTATGAAAATCCCATCATTTTGTTGTATAATTTGAAAACCTAGAAAGAATTTAATTTCTCCAAACATTGACATTTCAAACTCTGTTCTCATTTCATCAGCAAAATATTTGCAAATAATATCAGGTCCTTAAAATATTATATCATCAACAAAAATTTCAGCAATTACAATGTTATCATCATATTCTCCTTTCATTTAAAAATTTCTATTGTCACTTGTCCTTTCAAAACCAATACTAATAAGATAAGCATGTAACCTTTCATACCATGCTCTTGGTGCTTATTTAAGTCCATACTATGCTTTGTGCAATCTACATACCATGTTCTTCCTATTTGGATCAACAAAGCCTTCAGGTTGTTCTATGCAAACCTCTTCCTCAAGAATTCCATTCAGAAATGCTGATTTCACATCCATTTGATATACTTTGAATCCTTTATGTGCAACATATGCAAGTAATAACCTAACTCCTTCAAGTCTTGCTAGTGGTGCAAAAGTCTCACCATAGTCAATACCTTCTTCTTGTTCATATACCTTACATACAAGTCTTGCTTTGTTTCTAGTTACTTCACAATTCTCATTCAACTTGTATCTAAAAATCCACTTAGTACCAATTACATTTTTATCACTCGATCTCAGTACCAATGTCCATGTTTTTCTTTTCTCTATCTGTTCAATTGCTTCATTCATTGCCTGAATCCATTCATCATTGTCAAGTACATCTCTAACATTCTTAGACTCAAATTCATAAACTAAACATGTGTTCTATCTTAACTTACTTTGTGTCATTATGCCAGCTTTCTTGTCTCCAATAATTTGGTTCTATGGATAGTGTCTTCTAAAAAATCTTGCAAGTACTTTCTCTCTTCTTTGCTCATCATTCAGTTTAGTTTCATTTTCTTCCTCGGTAGCTTCTTTCTAGTTTTCGGTTGCATTTGCTGATTCTCGGTAACATTTTCCCATTGTTTAGTAGACTCAACCTATGGCTTGGGTAGATATTCTAGATGTTGAATGTATGTAAACCTACCATAGTGTTTTGGTTCCTTCTTTCTTCATCATTCTTCTCAACAAAATCATCAACTTTCACATTAGCAATTTCACCCATTTTGTTAGTAGCCTTGTTCAAACATTTGTATGCTTTTCTCTTAGTAGAATATCCTAGAAATATTCCTTCATCACCTTTAGAGTCAAATTTACCATTTCTATCATCTTTCAAAATGTAACATCTACTTCCAAAAATTCTAAAATAACTTACATTCGGTGTGTAGCCAAACCATAGCTCATAAGGTGTCTTATTTGTATATTTCTTCAGTTGAATTTGGTTCAAGGTGTATATAGTAGTGCTAATAGCTTCTCTCCAGTACATTTGTGCAACATCCTTCTCAATCATTAATGTTCTGGTACAATCAACTATAGATCGATTCCTTCTTTATATAATACCATTCTGTTATGATGTTCTTGGTGCAGAAACCTATCTTTTAATTCCATGCTCATTACAGAAGTTAGTGAATTCATCATAAATAAACTCATCTCCTCCATAAGATCTTAAGCATTTTAAATATTTTCTAGTTTCCTTTTCAGCTTTATCTTTATACCACTTAAATAGTTTTAAAACTTCAGATTTCACTTTCAAAAACATAACTGTCATCATCCTAGAGTAGTCATCAACAAATAAAATGAAATATTTGTCACCATAATAACTATGAGTTCTCATAGGACCACATAAATCGGTATGTACCAACTCCAAACTACCTTTAGAAGAATAGTCTTTACTTTTGAAACTAGATTTAGTCATTTTTCCTTTCTAACATTGATTGCACATGACACAGTCATGTTTAGTTAGACTTGGTAGACCTCTAACTCTTCTCTTCTTACTAATTTTAATCATGTTATCAAAATTCACATGACACACTCTCTTATGCCACAACCACACATCTTCATTTCTAGCCAACAAATAAGCAGTTTTAGCAATGTTAAGATAAAATAGATTACCTTTGGATTGTTCACTAGTACTGACTAGCTTTATGGTTTCATCATAGATTTTCACCTTTCTACTTTCAAATACAACTCGATGACCTGAATTATTGTGCTACTCTTAATAGATTATAGTTAAGTCATTTCACCCAATATGCATTCTCACATCTAATCTTATTGTTCAAAAAGATAGATCATTTTCCTTTCACTAGACAAGGTGTATCATTTCCCATTTTAATAGATCCTCCATTATAGTGTTCAAGGTATTCAAATTTATCCTCATTGCCAGTTATATGATGTGTACAACCACTATCAATAATTCAAGTATCATTCTTGCTAACTTTAGATATAAGTGTTGTTTCTACATACCTTTCTTCTTCTTCTAAATCATCTTTCATAGCTATGAATACCACTTCATATTCTTCATCAGTGTTGGTGTCAGTGTTGTCTTCATCATCTTCAACAAGATAACATGCCTTCTTGCCTTTGTCTCTATAGTCTCACTTGTTTCTTCTATCATAGTGTTGGTTCCCTCTGTGATCTCGGTTATCCCTTCTATCAGACTTCCTTTCTCTTGTTCTTTCATCATCTTCTTTCTTGTTAGGACACCTAGCTACAATGTGATCAATCTCTTTACAGTTAAAACATACCAAAGAAAATTTCCCTTTGTATCTTCCTTTACCTTTCTATAGCCTCCTAGCCATAAGTGCTTCAAGATCATCAAGTTCATCATCATCACTATCACTGTTAGTTTCATTTCTTATGTTATGCTTTCTACTAGACTTACCAATCTTCAAGGATGACATAAAAGCAGACTCAACACCCAGTACAATGCCATTATCATACTTATTTAGCTCAAAAGTAGTCAACTTACCAATTAGACTATCAAGTGTAAGAGTACTATGAGGTGCATATCTCATTTCATGAATAGAAAAGATTCTAATAGCATAGACAGGAAACAAGGTTCTCAATATTTTACTTACAACAATGTCTTCAGAAATAATACCTCCTGCTCCTCGGATAGCATTGACCACCTCCTTGATTTAGTTAGAATATTGTGTGATGTTTTCACCTTCTTTCATCTTCATATAATCAAATCTACCTCTTAGGATTTCAACTTTGGCCCTCATTAAATTTACATCACCACCATGAACTAATGCAAGCTTGTCCAATATTTCTTTTGCTGTAGTGCATGCTTTGATATATTCAAATTCTGCATCAGATAGAGCAACACCAATATCTTTAATATTTATATTATGTTCATGTTTGTCTCTCAACTCATCAATTGTCAAAGGTCCTATTGGTACTCTCAAATTTGGCCCAAATTTGGAGTGACCAATTCAAATTTTTCTCTAAGGCAAGGTGAGTACCCCTGAAAACTTTTCGAAGATGCCTACTTGAAGTGCAGGAAAAGTGTGACCTGATGATTTTCATGACATACGAATTCGGGAACATGTGAAAAACCTATCATGGGTTAGATTTAATGGGTCACAACTTTCAGTTATCAGTTTTGATGAGTTGTGTAGATAGTTGTTTAAAGGTGTTCACCTTAAATCTACATTCTACATATTGCTTGATTCTAGCAAATGGCCTACTTTGCATGCTTGCATCTTTGACCTAATAGTGTTTCATGATATAAGGATGGGTCTGAGGAGTTGTAGGCATGAGAGAGAATCTCTATTTCCATTTGCAAATTCATATGAGTTCATATAACAGGTTTTCCCAAGCCATTCTGTTTGCAATTAAGTTTCCCAGAATGTGAAAGTGCAGAATTCTAAATGCCCTACTTTGAAGCCTTGCAACTTGCACCCGATTAAGTGGAATGGATAATTGAATATTCCTCTATATTCTAATCATGGAAATGTGCTACCATGAATATTTTCAGGCCATGATGAATCTATTTGGGTAATTTGTCAAACTGATTCTATTTGCAGTTTCTAACATTTTAATGAAGATTAGTTGCACAGTTTAGTCGGAGGTCCTATTCGTAATGTTGTATCTTGAATAGCATGATTGGTCAAAATATGTGGGTTGTTGCATCATGTTTTAGGCATGAGAGAGAGTTTTCACACCATTTTTTAGCCCCCCATGTGCCCGTTTGACTTGTTTGCCAAAGTCATTTCATTTGTAGATTATTAAGTTTTACTATGTGTGCACAGTTCAGTTTCCTGAGTGGCTTACTTTGGGGTCTTTCCATTTGCACCCGGTTTGAGGTCAAAGATAATTGATGGTTATTTCATAATGTAGACATGGAAGTGATGCTCCTTCATAACTTTTAGATCATGACCAATCCGTTTGACCCATTTGCTCATTTAGTTTCGGATGGAGCTTCTACTGTTTCACTATTTTCTAGTTCAGGATATTCCAAGTGGTCAATTTTGAAGATTAATTATTGATAATCGGTTGATTATCTGGTGAAATGAATCAAAGCCTTGTTTTCTATGTGTGAGAAAGATCATCTATCCAGGGTTTTAGACCATGAAGGTTCTATTTGATCGGATTGCAAGGTCAGACAAAATGCATTCAATAATGATGAAAAGTGCGGATAGCATAACTCTGTAAAGTAACTATTTTCCAAAATTCATAGTTTTTGGTCAGATGCTTGTATCTAGTGGACGGTTATTTTTTTGGATTTCTTACATATGAATTTTATACCAAAACAAATGGCGTGCCCTCAGCTCATCATTTGATATTTCTAGTTTATCTCCTTTCGAGGCAATTTGCAGTGATTATTTTGCATTTGCCAAACAAGCCAGAATAGGCCATTTTACAAAGTACTAAAATCTTGTGGGTTACTTTAAATCTAGAGATGACCCAGTTGATTATTCAAATTATCATAAACTTCTAGAGGTTTTCGTGGCCCCAGGTTTCCCGGTTAATGCATAGTAGAGTTGCTCTATTTTTCTTTTGGTTGTAATTGAAAGCATGTTGTCTATTTATGCACTACTGGTGAGTTCTTTTCTGCTTGGCGGGTGCATGAATTCTTTGTTTCCATGAATGATTTTGTACACATGTGTTTCCCTTTTATTCTGTTACTTGCCCTCTGGTGACTACATGTGCCTTTCATATATCTTTGACTGCTAACCAAATGAAGGTTACAAGCAATGAAGGTTGTGAAGTATTTTGCAAGGAATTCTTTGTACACAAAATGGAAGTGAATATTCCTTATGGGCTACTCTCCATTTGCTAGGTGCACCATTAAAGAGGCTGCACATATTCTTTTCAATGCTGCATATATGTTTTGTTATAATGATGAGCACACCAAATGATCAAAGGGGACTGGTGCATCAAAATGAAGAGAAATGCTAGAGAGGTGCTGCCCATGTTCCAAAGTTTACAGGCTAATATGGGGGCTGCACACATGTTAATGAATGCTAGGCACACTTTACAAATGTTTGGAGGAACCAAAGAAAATCTGGAAATACTAAGCTGCATTCAGTCCTTTGTAGTTATGTGAGCCTCCAAAGAGATGGTGTGTGCCTCCTTTGGGGCTGCACATTCAACATTGAATAGGTTGTGCACTCATCCCTTTGGCTGATGTGTGCCCTCTAGTTGGGTATTGATTACAGGCAAGGACAAGTGCCCAAGCAAAGACAAAGAAAATGTTTGCAGACCTCCAAATGCACAGGCATGAAGGAGTTTTCAAAATGGAGGACTGTATATTGGGATATATCCCACATTCGCTATGCCAAGTACACAAGAGGTATTTAAAAACAAAAGAGCCCAATGTAGAGGTAAAGAGTGAAGGAAGAGGGAGGGTTATGTGGGGCCTCTTGGATTTGAGTGGGCCCAGCCTAGTTGGCATGCACTATAACAAAATTTTGAAGCAGAATATTATATTTGAAGAAAGATATATCCCACATTCATTGTGCAGGAAGGAACCCAAATATTTATAATCCAAAACACAAGGTAGTATTGTGTCCAAATGTGGACACATATACAAAGGCCGGTCTCATGCAAGCATGGCACCCAAGGTGTTAAGGTGACAGTGACATGGATGATGACTTGGGAAGCGGGCCCTATACACGCAGGCTAAGGTAATTTTGATGAAGTACACAATTTGTAGATCCACTGGCCACCTCGAGATTTATGCTGATGAATTGATGGTGGTCATATGACCACATGGAATCTTCTGAGCCCATGCGATTATGCGACAAGACAACAAATTGCGCTCTAGTGACGTGGCAGTGTGATATAGTTCAAATGCCCAGTTGGAGTAGCTAGCCAATGAGGAAGTGACACATGGCATGAAGTAATGACAGAGTGACATATGGTGATCAGCTAGACGGTGAGATGGTGATGAGTAATTTGTCAAACCAGTCTAATGGTGCCATGTGGCACATGTGGGACCCACCCAAATTTAAATCTATGTGCAGATATTTTAATAAGTTGTTAAAGTCCAAACTATGTGCAAATTTTGAATTTTGAATATGACAGTTGGTGATGAAGATGGGACTTGAAAATGATGCTAGAGATTGAATATTTACTCAAATATATGAGTATAATATATCATTGGAAACACTGTGAAATGACAAATTGAATGGTGGGGTTAGAATCAGTTTTGAAGAAGTGGGAAAGAGCAGTAAGTGCTTTTGTCTTCGAGGTCAGATTTTGGTGGGAAAAAATGTTGTTTGCCGAATTATCTTTCTGAAAGTAATAGGTGTCATAATTGAAATATTTTTTAGGTCTTTTCCAAAGGGATATATGGGAATTCTTCTCATTATTATAAGGGTTCTGAAATTTTGGTCTCCACAGAGGGTTTGAAGCTGTGCTTAACTCCCAGAGTTTCAGTCATTTCCTGGTTCCATTAGGATATAGTTTTCTAATTGTTTCAGTTTTGTTATCAGATAGAATAGAAGTGTTTCAAGATCTTTTGTGTACTATTGAAGTGGTAAATGTTGTAGATCAGATTGGTGTAGAAGCAAGATTCATTACACTTAATACAGTTTTATCTTAGATTCAAGTCTCTCCTACGTGTTGTTCAGTTGGATTATGAATCTTCTGATTTATTGCATGGATTCATCTGTGCATGTGTTATTAGTCCTTAGTTCTAATCTAGGATCATATTAAATGAAGCTATGGATATGACATTAATTCATAATGTTCTGCATAAGGATTTCATTGCAAGTAGTGTATGGTCTGATATGATTGTATTTATGGCTTTGAGTCTATGATAGTAGTTTGTTTCTGTATGCTGCTCCTAAACTAGAAGTATTGCCCAATGGACAAGGCACTGGTCAGAAATCAATATATTCCTTGTTGATGCATCACAGATCGGTCTTAGCTATGTTCTGCAAATTGAAAATAAACTCTGAAATATCTTGTGTTTTATGTAGTTTGTGGTGTTGTACTAATCTCATGCTCCAGTCTATGGTCAATGTTTGATGGCTTGATTAGCCATTAATCTAGTATCTCCCAGATTTGTTGAGCCTTTGTGAGATCTCTGTCAATTTATGCCTTATTGAATATCTAAAGGTGTTGAAGGGTACACCCACCTTGGTTATGCAGAACCAGAAGTGTAGAAGGATGGATCTGCATCCTTGTTAATTGGTCATTTTCATCATTTGTTAAATACTTGGAGTTGGCTGCTCTTAAAGATCCATTGCAAAGTAAGAAGGTTGTTGTCATTTTTATCATAGTGTAAGAAAGAACCAACAAAATGGTGACTCTATTGGGGATATGTTAAGCAAGATTTAAATAACGTGAGTACGAGTAGAGCTAGACTCCTAGCTGCCTTGTTTATCTATCCAGTGGTTACCATTGAAGTATAGATTCAGATCTGAAAAGTTTTAAATATTATCTCACCAAGTTATGAGTGGCGACTCTGAGATCCTCTGTTTGATCAGTGCAAATTTAGAATAAAATATATGATGTATCCAGATCTGATAAACCGTGTATAAGTCCTGGTAAAGTTTGGTGTTGATTGGAGGGAAATACAAAAAATAAGTGAAATATTTTCCTCTTTAAGGAGGTGGCAACTCTACAAAGAAAAGAACCTGATAGAGCTACAAAGAGAGCTCTAGATCTGCCTTGCTTCTCAATCAACAAGTTATTTTTCAACTGCAGTACTTCCAGGTATTTTGATTTTCATGTACCTTGATTTTAGTGAAGAATGTTTCCCTATCAAGTGTTCAGCACTAGTGTAAAGGGATGAAAGTAAGTGGCTAGTTCCTTATGGAGGAATATAGGCCCTTTTTGTCTTGATGGCATTAAAGGTGCCTCCCATGAGTTTTCTACTGAGGATGGGGAATGCTGGCCAAGTTTTATGGCCGATGGATCAATTTCGTAAGCCAATATGTGGCTAATCTCATGGATTTATTTGATGAGATGGACATTGAGCATGAAGATGTTTCCATGAGGTTGCTTGTGCAGTCTCTTTCACATAATGGAAGGGATTGGTTCTTATCCCTTCTGTCACGTTCAATCCCTTCTTGGGAGCTATTAAGAGAAGCATTCATACAACATTTTGATGAAAGAGCTGGTTTGGATGTGTGTGGAATAAAAGGTAAAGATCAGATACAAGACATTAGTGTCTCTATTGATCCCACCATCCATGATTCTGATTACAAAAATATGCTCATCAAAATTGATGCTCTCAAGAAGAAACTTGCTGAAAATGATGTTGTGTGTTGGCAGCTGCAAGAAGAGTAGAGGTTATAAGAAATGGTTTTTCTTCATTTAAATGATGAAGAAGCCACCGATGATGATGTTGTTTCTATTTGTGCTTGTAATGCTAACTATGATGCTGATAATGAAGTAGATGAATATCAAGATGTGGAAGATGAAAATCTAGTTGCGGATATTTCTGTTGGATTTAGAGATTTGTTTTATTATCAGCAAGGTAGGATAGACCTTTGTTCTTAGTTTACGAAAGAGTGTTGTGATCAACAAGAGAGTAATTATTATGCAGATGAGAGTGGTTGTGATGATTATTTTGCCAAAAATGATGTGAGCCAAGAGACTTCAATCCTTGTTCCCAATGGCAAAGATATCTGTAGTAGTAAAGGAGAGGTTGAAGGCAATGAAGGTGAAGTCCAATGTTCTTTGAGCAGTGAACAAATATTAGAAGTATTTGCTGCTGATTTTCAAAGGTATGCACAAAATGTAGCCTCCACTTTGTGGTACCTAGTTGATATTTGTTTTGATAATGAAGACATGCTGATGGTTGCAAAGTTTGAAACATATCCTAAATCTTCCTTTCCTACTTTTGAGTCAAATGATGTGAGGGATCAAAGTGAACATGAGTGTAAATATTTTGCTGAAGTTATATATGATGAGTATGAAGACTCATACACAAAGATAAGTTTTGAACCCGATGAACATGGCATGAAAGAATTCGGTCTTGATCCCTCTTTTGAAGAGAATGATAAATCTGAATGTTCTTTCTCAAATTTGCAAATGATTGATGCCAGTTGTGTGAATGAGTTGGATTGTTTTTCTTCTTAGCTAGTTAATGGTTGCAAGGAATGTAATAATTCTATGTTACATAATGATCAACATTTGCAGTATTTTGTTGATTCCCAAGTATTTAGGGATAATGATTATGCTGATGGTTTTTACTATGATACACTGATAAGAAGTTGAAACATGATTAATCAAGCATATGATAGTGGTAATTTCAGCTTACCTCTAATCCATGGAAATGAGAATCAAGTTTTTGATAGAGGTAAGAGGTGATTTCAGTTTGATGGCTTTGGGCCATTTGTACATAGTGTGCTCGTTGTATAGTTGCTTTGCTTTTAGTTGTGTGGAGTGTTTCTTTCAATAAATTTCCCTAGTTTTGAGAAGAGAGAGAAATATCTGATGTCCTTGTTGAGTGGTCTGCTTCACCAAGTGATTCTGAATTCTCTACATGCCTGCAAGAAACACGCGTCTCTAGACAGAGCCACTGTTGGTACTCTCAAATTTGGCCCAAATTTGGAGTGACCAATTCAAATTTTTCTCTAAGGCAAGGTGAGTACCCCTGAAAACTTTTTGAAGATGTCTACTTGAAGTGCAAGAAAAGTGTGACCTGATGATTTTCATGACATATGAATTCGGGAACATGTGCAAAACCTATCATGGCGTAGATTTAATGGGTCACAACTTTTAGTTATCAGTTTTGATGAGTTTTGGAGATATTTGTTTAAAGGTGTTCACCTTAAATCCACATTCTACATATTGCTTGATTGTAGCAAATGGCCTACTTTGCATGCTTGCATCTTTGACCTGATAATGTTTCATGATATAAGGATAGGTCTGAGGTGTTGTAGGCATGAGAGAGAATCTCCATTTCGATTTGCAGATTCCTATGATTTCATATAATAGGTTTTCCCAAGCCATTCTATTTGAAATTAAGTAAGTTTCCCAGAATGTGAGTGCAAAATTCTAAACGCCCTACTTTGAAGCCTTGCAACTTGCACCCAATTAAGTGGAATGGATAATTGAATATTTCTCTATATTCTAATCATGGAAATGTGCTACCATGAATATTTTCAGGCCATGATGAATCTATTTGGGTAATTTGTCAAATTGATTCTGTTTGCAGTTTCTAACATTTTAATGATTAGTTGTATAGTTTAGTCGGAGGTCCTATTCGTGATGTTGTATCTTGAATAGCATGATTGGCCATAACATGCCGGTTGTTGCATCATGTTTTAGGCATGAGAGAGAGTGTTCATGCCATTTTTTAGCCTCCCATGTGCCCATTTGATCTATTTTCCAAAGTCATTCCATTTGCAGATTATTAAGTTTTACTATGTGTGCACAGTTCAGTTTCTTGAGTGGCTTACTTTGGGGTCTTGCCATTTGCACCCTGTTCGAGGTCAAACATAATTGATGGTTATTTCATAATGTAGACATGGAAGTGATGCTCCTTGATAAGTTTCAGATCATGACCAATCCGTTTGACCCATTTTCTCATTCAGTTTTGGATGCAACTTCTACTGTTTCACTATTTTCTAGTTCAGGATATTCCAAGTGGCCGACTTTGAAGATTAATTATTGATAATCGGTTGATTATCTAGTGAAACGAATCAAAGCCTTGTTTTCTATGTGTGAGAAAGATCATCCATCCAAGGTTTTAGACCATGAAGGTTCCATTTGACAGGATTGCAAGGTCAGACAAAATGCATTCAATAATGATGAAAAGTGTGGATAGCGTAACTCTATAAAGTAACCGTTTTCCAAAATTCATAGTTTTTGGTCAGATGCTTGTCTCTAGTGGACGATTATTCTATTGGATTCCCTGCATATGAATTTTCTACCAGAACAAATGGTGTGCCCTCAGCTCATTGTTTGATATTTTTAGTTTATCTCCTTCCGAGGCAATTTGTAATGATTATTTTGCATTTGTTGAACAAGCCTGAATAGGCCATTTTACAAAGGAAGTGTTAAAATCTTGTGGGTTACTTGAAATCTGGAGACAACCCAGTTGATTATTCAAATTATCATAAACTTATGGAGGTTTTGTGGCCCTAGGTTTCCCAGTTAATGCATAGTAGAGTTGCTCGATTTTTCTTCTAGTTGTAATTGAAAGCATGCTATCTATTTATGTACTACTGGTGAGTTCTTTTCTGCTTGGCGGGTGCATGAATTTTTTTTTGTCATGAATGACTTTGTACACATGTGTTACCCTTTTATTATGGTACTTGCTCTCTGGTGACTACATGTGCCTTTCATATATCTTTGACTGCTAACCAAATGAAGGTTGCAAGTAATGAAGGTTGTGAAGTATTTTGCAAGGAATTATTTATGCGCAAAATGGAAGTGAATATTCCTAATGGGCTACTCTCCATTTGTTGGGTGCACCATTAAAGAGGCTGCACATATTCTTTTCAATGCTGCATATATGTTTTGTTATAATGATGCGCACACCAAATGGTCAAAGGGGACTGGTGCAACAAAATGAGGAGAAATGCTAGAGAGGTGCTGCCCATGTTTCAAAGTTTATAGGCTAATATGGGGGTTGCACACATGTTAATGAATGCTAGGCACACTTTGAAAATGTTAGGAGGAACCAAAGCAAATCTGGAAACACTAATCTTCATTTAGTCCTTTGTAGTTACGTGAGCCTCCAAAGAGATGGTGTGTGCCTCCTTTGGGGCTGCACATTCAACATTGAATGGGTTGTGCAATCATCCCTTTGGTTGCTATATGCCCTCTAGTTGGGTATTGATTGCAAGCAAGGACAAGTGCCCAAGTAAAGACAAAGAAAATGTTTGTAGACCTCCAAACACACAGGCATGAAGGAGTTTTCAAAATGGAGGACTGTATATTGGGATATATCCCACATTCGCTATGCCAAGTATATAGGAGGTATTTAAAACTAAAAGTGCCCAATGTAGAGGTAAAGAGTGAAGGAAGAGGGAGGGTTATGTGGAGCCTCTTGGATTTGAGTGGGCCCAGCCTAGTTGGAATGCACTATAAAATTTTTTTGAAGCAGAATATTATATTTGAAGAAAGATATATCCCACATTCATTGTGCAGGAAGGAATCCAAATATTTATAATCCAAAACACAAGGTAGTATTGTGTCCAAATGTGGACGCATATACAAAATCCAGTCTCACGCGAGCATAAAATCCAAGGCGCTGAGGTGACAGTTGTTGGTGCTAAAAAATGCTGGACCATTTTGAGGCCAATTGACAGGCACAATAAATGCCTCTACAATTCTAGTTAGATAGAACCAAGGCTGGTAGGCCTAAATTGAGTATATTGTCTAACTGTACAAACACGTGCATAAACAATAGAAATTCCTTCCAAAGGGGTTAATGATCCTTGGAAAAAATAATGACCTAATATACTAATTGTTAGAAATGTTTCAAATCTAAACTAAAGGCTAGAAAGTAATGCTAAACCTAATTGAATGCTTTGTAAATAGGATAATAAATAAGATATGAAATGTAAGTCACATAGGAATAAAAATGACAATTTCAAATGAACGAATAGACCAGTGCCTGATACCAAATTGAAAATAGAGTCAGATACATTCAATACTACATGTGACTGGAGACGGTTTTAAGATAACTCGTTTGTATAAAACGAGACCATCACCCTACAAGCTTCTATTGAAACAAAATTTACAACAATTTATGCAATAGGTCCTATGGTTTTTAACTCAACTTAAGAGCTCGAAAGGAAATAGTAACAGGTTCTCAGACCATGCTACCATTATTCAAATTGTAAAAATTAGTCATAAATAAATGCATGAAATAGAAAACACAGTAGGATACCCTGGCTAAAGAGTAATCCAAGAAACCAATTGAACATAAAAACTATATAATCAATAGGGTATAAACACTTATCAGATATCCGTGCATAAGATCTTGAGACATTAAATTCCAATCTGTGAGAAGGTATATTTTTTGCCATGATTAATTGTATCTTTTGTTTACAATATGAACTATTATAAATATATTTGCCTTTGGTTCCCTGTGAAAGGACATGCCCTTTCACAAGACCTAATTATTCAACTAACCTAAAAATACATATAACAAACCATAACAATGGTTGTTAAGAAAAATATTTTCTTGTACAAATTGATTTAGTGATCTTTAGTGTTCCATGCATAATAACTCGATATTCAATTACCCGCACGAAAACACCAAAGATTAGATAATCAAAATAAAATTTATTACTTTCATACTATATGAGGCTCTCACAAAACCATAATTATTTATTTATTAATTAAGAATTAATCAAAAATAATTCCATGCCAAATCTTAATATATGCATTTGATAAACAATGTGAGGAATAAAAATTAAACATTATGTTCTATATCATCCTCATAAATTATCAAAAAATATAAAGAATCACTTTGATTATTAAATCATAAAAGACTTTTTAATAATAAAAACATTATGTTTAGAAATATTCTTTTATCATAATGTATTTATTAAAGAAGATAATCCATAGAACAATGCAAAATTCAAAATAGAGATATCTGTAAAATATTAAGGAAAAGGTCTTATGATCCATTTAATGAAAAATAAACTTTAACCTTAAAGATCAAACCAATCCACTTAGGGCTAACATATTAAGTTTACAAAATAATTACCTTAATGCTACAAAATATTTCTAATATAAAATAATATTACAATCATAAAAATATATGTATTAAGGGAATTTAAAAAATCTCACTTAAAAGCAACCCTAAAACATACATATTAAAAATGAACTAATTCATACAAATAGTAAGGTAAAATTATTAACACCCTAAAATTAAAGTGAAAAAGTAAGGAAAATTTACTCTTAGGGATTTGCAACTAAAGAATAAATATATTAGGTGAAAATGCCAAATGTAAAAGAAAAAGAATTAACATTAAAAATATACCAAAACCCTAACAAATTAATATTTATCAATTTTAACCTTTATTCCATCATTTATTTTTTACTTTTAGGGTTTTGGGGGTAAATCAAAATTAAAAATAAAATAATTATTAGTAACTATGAAACATGAAATTCCTATCTCACAGACAAAATTCATTTTAACATTTAATTTAAAAAGAGATAATGTTTTCTTTAATTTATACATTTATTTAGATACACATTCTCGAAGAATAATATAGAGTAATTGGTAGGGGTAGGGTCGGGTAGTTAGGTAGGAAAAGGAATGGGTCGAGAAGTCAAGTGTTCAACTCCCTCTCTCCATTATTTTTCCTAAAATTAGGAAAAATAAATAAATGTATAGATAAAGTAGTAATCACACTATTTAATTTAATTTAAAAAATAATTAAGGAAAAATAACTCCCTGTGTAAAAGGTTGTCTTAACTTCTCACCTGCACATGAAAATGAAAATAAATAAGTATCTTCTCCTAACCCTCTTGAAGAAAATAAATAGATTAACTGGTTAGGGGGTAGGAGGGTAGATAGGTAGGAAAAAGGTTGGCTTGAGAGGTCGAGGGTTCAACTCCCTCTCGCTGCCTTTTCTACTTAACTTATTTTATTTTTTAGAATAATTATTTATTTTCCAAATTAAATATGCATTGATAGAGTTAGAATAAAATAATTAACAACCTAATAATTGAAAATACATTTTCTCTTTTATCATTTTAATTTTTTCAACATAGGAAAATAGTATAAAACTAAAATTGAACATCATACTTCCTTGATGTCTAGTCCATTTAGAATTTGAAAATTTCATTGTCAACAGTGGCTCCAATTGGGGACATGCATTCATACCTGGATGCGGCAAGATCCTAGACTTCTCTAGAGGAGCAAACCACTCGAAACACAATGTTAAAACATGATGACTCAATAATATTTATAACAACACTTATTCGAGGACAAAATCAAATTAAAAAGAAACTGTTTCAGGTATTAATGACCCTTGTATATATAGTTCCTAATAATATGTTTTCCATTAAAATTTAAATAATAAAAGTATAGAAAAACAATAATATTTCGAATACCAAAATAATGAAAGAACATACTTACATCAAATGTGTTTACCCTTTGTTCTAAAATGTTTTAGGGTTAGGGTTGCTGCCTCTTACCCATGACTTGGTCATTTTCTTCAATACTTTAATTATCATTGTAGATAGAAAGGATTTAACCACCAGTTCGCGAAGCTCCAAATATCGATCACTTCTTCCAGAAACTGATTCATGATTATCTATTATTAAAACTTAAGGACCTGATATCACTATGGAATAGAAGATGCATTACAGGTATATCCCATGTTTACCCTACTACCTGCTACCAAGTCTTGTACATTCTAACAACTTCTGCACCCTTCTCATAGACCGCTACAATATATAAAAAATTGTCCATCTTAATATATGAATGTGGCCTTATTGGATGAGCCATGGGACCTGCATCCTGAGGAAACTGATAATTTTGAAGCTTTGCAACATCTACAATTCTCTTAACAGCATGACTTCCCATGTCAGGGGAGAACTCCTGATCCCTAAAAATTGTAAGCCCTTCCTTCAAACTTAGCTGAAACCAATCATGACATGTTACCTTGTTGCCAGTCTAGTTGTGGAAATACTCATGGCTGATAACACCTAAGATTTGCAGCATAGTCTGCATCAGTTGCTATTTTTGGAGATGCTAGAACAAGCTTTGAATTGAATATATTTTAAGACTCTTGTTCTCCATCACTCCCATATTAAAATCGGGCACTGCCACAATGTTAAATAAATCTAGATCATACTCCAATCCAAAAATGTCTTCATCCCACTTCATTGCTACCTTAAGAGAGTACATGGCATGAGTTATCTTGGACACATCCTCTGTCAGAGTCCAAATCTGAAGTAAAACCTTGCACCCTAATCATAATTTTCACTAGCAGGTAAAGTGGCAGTCAAAGGTCCATTTTCAGCATCTACCTTACGATTATCATTAGTTGTATTCACCTCAACTTGAGGACCCTTCTTTATGAGTAGAAGTGTTCTTAACATCAATGAATGGCAAATCTGTTCTAGAGTTTAGAGGTTTCTCATTATTGTCATTCACCTTCACATCTTTAGAGGAGGAGGAAGAATCTTCTGTTATAGAACTTGCCTCATTTGTCTTTTCATGGATCCCATTCTTATCATCAGTTATACAAGTTTCAAACCCTGTCATATTTTCCATGACACTTACACTACTGACCTGAACAGTAGTAGTAAACAAATTTGGCTCATTTACATTCAGGTTTTTAGTTTGGACATGAGACTTTTCATTTGTGCTTGAAACATTTGAAGCTTCAGTAGATGTTTCAAGCTTGACAAGGTCTTTAGCCAGTTGTAAAATTGGTTGGGAAACACCAGGTTCCACCTCAACACTTTGGATTTCACATTCCCCCAAATTCTCCTACTTTTTAGACATTACAGCATTCATAGACGGGCTTATAGTTTCATATTTTTGTATGTTGTCCTTGTAGGCCTGATTCAGAGATAAGACTCTTCACACAATCGAACTTGTTCTTGGAGAACCTTTTGGTGGGAAAATATATATTGCAAAGATTAGCAGAACATCCATTGGCAATGACAGTGTAGATGATAGAGCTAATCCAGTCTGTCTCATTACAATCGGTGGCGACCATACCCATTTCGGGGAAGATCTCATTTACAAGTTTGAGAAGTTGGAGTAAAGGGCCCAAATACATACCATTAAAGGTAAGGTTAACAAGACTACCACCGAATACAAAGACATAGATATACAGATCCTTGGGAGCAAATGGTGCGATTGTTTGCCATCGTTGTACAAGCTCTGTGACAATATCGCTTCTCGTCCTGTTGAAGTTGAAAAAAATGATTGTCAGAGGAACTTTGATGAGCCTTATTTGCCACACCATAACCACACCCTAGCTACTTTCGCTGCCTGCTCAGATGGCCCAGAACATGTCTTCTCCCATCCCCTTTCTGCCCACCAATTTGCCATTGGCATCCACAAGGAGTGCATTTATAATGTGATCTACAGACACACCATATTTCCTTGCGAGTGATTGATTTTTTTTTTACTACGTGTTGACCATTAATCACTTATTTTCCTTTGTTTCACTACCTTCTGATTTCTCATAGTATGTAATCAAAGGTCTTAATCAATATTCTTGTTTGTTACTTAACCATACGACAACAGTTGATCCAAACAATTTGATATCTTCCTTTTATGACGAGGACTAGTCTTAACGCATGTTGGGTATAAACATTTTCAATGCCCTTGAGCCCACGAGCCATGTTGCAAGCTCTATAAAAAAAAATTCTCTATTGGCATATAAATCGTCAGTTTTCTTCTTGACACTGGCTTGTTTTATGAGGAAAAATACCTAAATCACATTCATCTTCTACTCTACATGAAATGTAACATACGCAAAGATAAAAATAAAATTTTAAAAAATAAAAATAAAAATATCAACTCAAAATATTTAGGAGATTTGAACAAAAACTTAAAATAAAAAGATAATAAATGAGACACTTAAAGATCCTTAAAATTCAATCCACGGAATAAATAAAAATAGAAAAAGTAAGAACACTTCCCTAAAACAAATCCCTACCCCCAATGGCTGAATGCTTTCCTCTATCGTACACATGATTTTGATCATGTGATGATATGTACCTTTTGAAAATATCCTTGCTTCCTTCACCATCCCCATTTCCTATTACATCCCTTTTCACCACCTTACTGTAATATTTCTGGCATAAGCATTTTGAAAATATATTATTAAAATATTCCTCATCTCTTATTCTCGATATTTCAAATTTCCAATTGGCTTTATGCTTATTTGAAAACCCTAGTATTTCATCACAAGATAATTCTTTTGACATATCATAATGTGCAGTTTCATTAAAAATATCATCCTACGAATCACCATCGGCATTATTGACACAATATACATCACCATTAATTCTCTCAAAAATTTCTTCCTCTCCATAAATTGAAGATGACTCCACTTTGTTCTCACATTCTAGGTGGTCAACATTTATTTGATATTTGGGAATCATTTCCTCACAATCACTATATTGAAGATCTGAGATATTTTCAAAATGGTTTTGAGACGTATTGTCCCTATTGTATGCATCATAGTGCATGTATCCTTTTAATGTATTATTTTCTTGGGATTTATCATTTACTTCATCAAATACCACATGCACATGCTTACTATGATGGTTATAGAAAAAACATGGGCCATTCTTCTACACATACTTTTGATATTCGATATCGAATAAATCTAAAATTTGTTCTATACTAAGGTGATTTTCTTCCTCACCATCATGGTCATTTATATTTGACTCCATACAAATCTTACCATGTACATATTTTTCTTCAACTTGATTTGAATCCTCTTGTTCATCTGAATCTAGAATATCGTTAGGTTCTTGTGCCCCTTTTATAACTTGATCATTTTCTTTCATTACATCTTCGTATACAATTTTAATAAGAAGATCTACCTATTCACTAGTTACTCCTAAACTGTACATTTTGTTTAAAAAAATTGGCCTGATATCAGAAGATATTTTACCGAAGATATCAATCATCCTCATAAATAAACTCACCTCATTTTCATTATCATACCGTTCTAAAGTAATGAATGCATTCAAGGGAGACATGTCTTATTCATCCCCCTGGTGTTGATCATTAATGTTTTCTCGATAGTTATCCATGTTATACAATGGATTAGAAAAAACTTTAAACCGATCATTGTCGCTTCTTTTAATCCTTTCTTCATTGTTTGGTTCCAATTCGATGAACCACTCATTCTTTAGAGATCTTCTCCCTAACATAGGCTTCACCTCAAATTGAATTTTAGAGTAGCCACCTCACCTTCTGTGAGGAATTAATAACTGCTCTGAGTTCCTATATCCCAGTAGAGTCTTCACAACATTAACTAGAGATCCTAAAACTGCCTTTCACTGATAGGTTCCCCAGTAAAGTTGCCAATTTGTTGGTTCTCAAAAATGTTGGACCATTTTGAGGCCAATTGAAAGGCACAATAAATGCCTCTGCAATTCTGGTTCGATTGAACCAAGGCTGGTAGGCCTAAATCGAGTATGTTGTCTAACTGCACAAACACGTGCATAAACAACAAAAATTCCTTCCAAAGGGGTTAATGATCCATGGAAAAAACAACAACCTAATATACTAATTGTCAGAAATGTTTCAAATCTAAACTAAAGGCTAGAAAGTAATGCTAAACCTAATTGAATGCTTTGTAAATAGGATAATAAATAAGATATGAAATGTAAGTCACAGAGGAATATAAATGACAATTTCCAATGAACAAATAGACCAGTGCCTGATACCAAATTGAAAATAGAGTCAGATACATTCAATACTACATGTGACTGGAGACGGTTTTAAGATAACTCATTTGTATAAAATGGGACCATCACCCTACAAGCTTCTATTGAAACAAAATTTACAACAATTTATGCAATAGGTCCTATGGTTTTTAACTCAACTTAAGAGCCCGAAAGGAAATAGTAATAGGTTCTCAGACCATGCTACCATTATTCAAATTGTAAAAATTAGTCATAAATAAATGCATGAAATAGAAAACACAGTAGGATACCCTGGCTAAAGAGTAATCCAAGAAACCAATTGAACATAAAAACTATATAATCAATAGGGTATAAACACTTATCAGATATTCGTACATAAGATCTTGAGACATTAAATTCCAGTCCATGAGAAGGTAGATTTTTTGCTGTGATTAATTGTATCTTTTGTTTAGAATATGAACTATTATAAATATATTTGCCAATGGTTCCCTGTGAAAGGATATGCCCTTTCACAAGACCTAATTATTCAACTAACCTAAAAATACATATAACAAACCATAACAATGGTTGTTAAGAAAAATATTTTCTTGTACAAATTGATTTAGTGATCTTTAGTGTTTCGTGCATAATAACTCGATATTCAATTACCTGCATGAAAACACCAAAGATTAGATAATCAAAATAAAATTTATTACTTTCATACTATATGAGGCTCTCACAAAACCATAATTATTTATTTACTAATTAAGAATTAATCAAAAATAATTCCATGCCAAATCTTAATATATGCATTTGATAAACAATGTGAGGAATAAAAATTAAACATTATGTTCTATATTATCCTCATAAATTATCAAAAAATATAAAGAATCACTTTGATTATTAAATCATAAAAGACTTTTTAATAATAAAAACATTATGTTTAGAAATATTCTTTTATCATAATGCATTTATTAAAGAAGATAATCCATAGAGCAATGTAAAATTCAAAATAGAGATATCTTGAAAATATTAAGGAAAAGGTCTTATGATCCATTTAATGAAAAATAAACTTTAACCTTAAAGATCAAACCAATCCACTTAGGGTAACATATTAAGTTTACAAAACAATTACCCTAATACTACAAAATATTTCTAATATAAAATAATATTACAATCATAGAAATATATGTAATTAAGGGAATTTAAAAATCTCACTTAAAAGCAACCCTAAAACATACATATTAAAAATCAACTAATTCATACAAATAGTAAGGTAAAATTATTAACACCCTAAAATTAAAGTGAAAAAGTAAGGAAAAATTACTCGTAGGGATTTGCAACTAAAGAATAAATGGCAAACCCTAAATATATATATATATATATATATATATATATATATATATATATATATATATATATATATATATATATATATATATATATATATATATATATATATATATATATATATATATATATATATATAATGATTTACATTATACATCACTAAATTTTAATAATAGTACAATGATGTCAAAACCTTTTCACCTTATTTGGCAAAATATTAATGTTAAATATATTAGGTGAAAATGCCAAATGGAAAAGAAAAAGAATTAACATTAAAAATATACCAAAACCCTAACAAATTAATATTTATCAATTTTAACCTTTATTCGATCATTTACTTTTTAGTTTTAGGGTTTTGGGGGTGTATACACTTTAAAATGGCTTCATTAATTGATTAAATATTTATTATTTAATTAATATTGACTTGATAAATTAATTAAATATTTATTATTTAACTAATAATTATTCCTCTATTTGTTAAATAAATTATTCAATTTATTTACTAAATTCACTATAGTCTATTCCTTTATCCTAAGTCTTCTAATTAGTCTTATTAAAGTGATTTAATCAAATATATAATCACCTAAATATGACTAAGTTCCCTAGTCCACCTCACCTACCTAGTCACTTGACACATCACTTTGGTTAAAATAAATAATAATTATTAATTATTTATTAGTAATTATCCTCACCCACACATGTCCTATTCTTAAGGGCTATGTGGCCTCATAGAACTTAGTCTCATGACCACATGTCCTCTCAACAACCAAGTCAAGAGACATTCCCTATTCCTAAGGGGCTTCTCAAGCCACCTCTAACGGTCAAAGGTGACTCATGGGACACTTGTACAAAGAGTCCTCATGAGGAAAAGGTCTCTCCCTCTTTCTCTCTTTGGTCTTTGTGAGACACTTGACATGTGTCTTTCCCTTCCACCTTCTTCTCCTCCATGTCAATGTGAGAGGAACATCATACCTATTCTCCCTCTCACATTCCAACTACATCTCCCTTTCTCTCAACTCCTTCAACCAAGTCAATCCTAGCCCTAGGATCTTCCACCTTTCATTCTCAACCGTAGGATTGTGCCACCTAGGCCTAGATCCTCCAAAACTCTATAAAAGGAGCCTCATTTCCCCTTTGTGAACTAATAGGTATTTTTTTAATAGGCATTCAAGCAATCAAGCATCCAAGCATCCAAGCATTCTAAGAGAAATCAATCCATATTATCATCATTTCATTTGCATTCCATCCATTAGATTGCATAAGCTATTGTGCACTCATTTCATAAAATCTCCACACTTTGGTAGCATCTTGGGGGAAGGCTTCATTTGGAAATCTGAGAGCTCAACCCCTTCAAGAAATCAAGGGTAGGAGGACAATGGAGACAAGCTGCATGGTAGGTGAAGGTAATTGATTTAGTTTCATCATTTTATAGTTACTTTGTATTCTTCATTGTGTTGCATTAGATTGATTTATTGGCTTTTAATAGTTAATTTATCATCTCTAGTTATTAGACATCTAATTTGCATACAGGGGGTAAATCAAAATTAAAAATAAAATAATTATTAGTAACTATGACATATGAAATTCCTATCTCACAAACAAAATTCATTTTAACATTTAATTTAAAAAGAGATAATGTTTTCTTTAATTTATACATTTATTTAGATACACATTCTCGAAGAATAATATAGAGCAATTGGTAGGGGTAGGGTCAGGCAGTTAGGTAGGAAAGGGAATGGGTCGAGTGTTCAACTCCCTCTCTCCATTCTTTTTCCTAAAATTAGGAAAAATAAATAAATGTATAGATAAAGTAGTAATCACACTATTTAATTTAATTTAAAAATTAATTAAGGAAAAATAACTCCCTGTGTAAAAGGTTGTCTTAACTTCTCACCTGCACATGAAAATGAAAATAAATAAGTATCTTCTCCTAATCCTCTCAAAGAAAATAAATAGATTAACTGGTTAGGGGTAGGAGGGTAGATAGGTAGGAAAAAGGTCGGCTTGAGAGGTCAAGGGTTCAACTCCCTCTCGTCGCCTTTTCTACTTAACTTATTTTATTTTTTAGAATAATTATTTATTTTCCAAATTAAATATGCATTGATAGAATTAGAATAAAACAATTAACAACCTAATAAATGAAAATACATTTTCTCTTTTATCATTTTAATTTTTTCAACATAGGAAAATAGTATAAAACTAAAATTGAACATCATACTTCCCTGATGTCTAGTCCATTTAATTAGAATCTGAAAATTTCAGTGTCAACAATAGTGACATGGATGATGACTTGGCAAGCGGGCCCTATACACGTAGGCCAAGGTAATTTTGATGAAGTACACAGTTTGCAGATCTGTTGGCCACCTCGAGATTCATGCTGATGATTTGACGGTGGTCACATGAACACATGAAATCTTCTGAGCCCATGTGATCATGCGACGAGAGGACACATGGCACTCTGGTGACTTGGCAGTGTGATACAGTTCAGATGCCCAATTGGAGTAGCTAGCCAATGAGGAAGTGACACATGGCATGAAGTAATGACATAGCGACATATGGTGGTTAGCTGGACGGTGAGGTGGCAATGAGTAATTTTTTAGACTAGTCTAATGGTGCCACATGGCACATGTGGGACCCTCCTAGATTTAAATCTATGTGCAGAGATTTTAATAAGTTGTTAAAGTCCAAACTATGTGCAAATTTTGAATTTCGAATATGACAGTTGGTGATGAAGATGGGATTTGAAAATGATGCTAGAGATTGAATTTTTACTCAAATATATGAGTATAATATATCGTTGGAAATGTCGCGAAATGATGGATTGGATGGTGGGGTTAGAATCAGCTTTGGCCAAGTGGGAAAGAGCTTCAATTTTGTTATCAGATAGAATAGAAGTGTTTCTAGATCTTTTGCATAGTGTTGAAATGGTAAATGTTGTTGATCAGATTGGTACAAAAGAAAGATTCATTACACTTAATAAAGTTTTATCTTAGATCCTACGTGTTGTTCATTTGGATTATGAATCATCTGATTCATTGCATGGATTCATCTGTGTATGTGTTATTAGTCCTTAGTTCTGATCTAGGATCAGATTAAATGAAGCTATGGATATGACATTAATTCATAATATTCTGCATAAGGATTTCATTGCAAGTAGTGTATGGTTTGATATCATTGTATTTATGGCTTTGAGTCTATGATAGTAGTTTGTTTTTGTATGTTGCTCCTGAACTAGAAGTATTGCCCAATGGACAAGGCACTAGTCAGAAATCAATATATTCCTTGTTGATGCATCATAGATCGGTCTTAGCTATGTTCTAGAAATTGAAAATAAACTCTAAAATATCTTGTGTTTTATGTAGTTTGTGGTGTTGTACTAATCTCATGCTCCAGTCTATGGTCAATGTTCAATGGATTGATAATGTAGTATCTCTCAGATTTGTTGAGCCTTTGTGAGATCTCTACCGATTTACGCCTTATTGAATATTCGAAGGTGTTGAAGGGTACACCCACCTTGGTTATACAAAACCAAAACCGTAGAAGGATGGATCCACATCCTTTTTAATTGGTCCTTTTCATCATTTGTTAAATACTTGGAGTTGGCTTCTCTTAAAGATCCATTGCAAAGTGAGAAGGTTTATGTCATTTTTATCACAACGTAAAAAAGAAAAAATAGGTCCAATAGTCGATTGTAAGTAGCAATTTTCTAGGAGATGAAGAGAAGATTCTCCAATTCTAGATATGTGCAGCCTCATCCTTCTTTTCCATGTTGTGAAGTTATCCTTGTTCAACTTAGGCACTTCCCTTTTATGCATCTTGTGATCTCTTGCTCAAGTCCTTGAAACTTTTCTCCAAGAAACCAATATGCTCTGATACCAATTGTTAGATAACTGAGAGGGGGGCGGGGGGGTGATCAGTTAAATCAATTATCCTACAGTTCCAAACTCTTAGATGTAATTTTTCAAACTTATTCAACAAATCAAGAAGCTTGGTAAGATAAAATAACTATCTTTTTATTCATTTACCGAATACCAGTAATTTCCAAAACTGTCTTTACCAATTTAAAAAAATATGCAACATGTAAATTATGATAGAAAAATAATCATAAAAAATAACACATAACACAAAGATTTAACGTGGAAACCCTGCTAAGTGAAAAACCACCTCAGACCGGTAACCCAAAGTATTTCACTCTTCTTAAATGAGCTCAGTTAGGAGCCAACCTTGTTAAAGGTTACAATGCACACTATCAGGTGTGACCTAGTTAAAGAATTTATCACTAACTGTTAAATTTTGACCAGCATTCACTATGGGGTCAACAAAAAAACAATTAGCATTCCTTGAATGTCATATGGAAATACAAAAGACTGTTAAGTCCACTTGGTTAAGATATTTTGCTATAACAATGGTTAAACCGATATAGTAGTGATCTGATTCAAATACAACTCAATTTTCAAGTATTCAGATCAATGCTAAGCTCAAAATAACTCATCTGATCGATAATCAATTCACTTCATCATATCCCCAACTTACTTCACTCGGTGTATATATCTCCAATGCTCGATTATGCCTATAGTTCAGCTCAGTTCCATCTTTGATCATGAATGCATGAAAAATGTCTTCATGTGAAATATTCTATAGTCTCTATTCATCTGGCATAGTTCATTAGTGAAACTCATATCTCTTAAATAGATGTGTAAATATTTTTCATATCAGCCATTAGATTTTGCCTCTTAATCATCATTGTCTATTTTTTTGCTTCAAGATTCCTTGGCAGATGTGTTAATAACATGTTTCAATCTCTTCCCTTTGATCATTTCTGAATTTTGTCATTTGTGGATCTTATTACAAACTTCATCTCTTACCTCGAAATTATAAATAATTTCTAGCTCATCAATTACAGTCGGCTATTATAACATTTAATGTTTTCATCCATACTTAGTTAATACTAAATGCATCGGTCATAAGTAACTCGATTATTATTTTCACTCGGTATACATAAGACTAACTCGATGTATACAAAAATCTTCAATTACTGACCACATTAACTTCTTCAATTCTGATCTCTCCTCCATAATAGAATAGTGCAACATGCTCAAGTCAACAATATAATTCCATAGACTCATCAATAAGTTACCCAATGTATACCTTATCCTTTTTTATCATATCCATCTTTTCCTTATGTAGATATCTCATTTCTTCACCATTTCTTCCTTTTTATATAGATGTTCAGATGTTTGTAACTATCATGATAAGTGTAGTCAAAACTAGTTGACATCAATGACAACATATTGACTAATTTAATCATCTTACAAAATCACTTTAATAGCTCGGTGATGTCTAATCACTATCTCTTTAGTTCATCAAGATGTTCAATTAGTTGTAGGTCATTAGGTAATATTTTCTACAATTTGTCAAGTGCCTTCTTTAATATTCTATTATGCTTTTCTAACTTTTTCTCTATCCTTTCCTTGGCCTTAGCAAATTCCATTAATGAAATTCTCATCAAATCATCTACATCTAAGTCTTCTTTATCTATACTTGAGATGTCTTGGCTGAAATGACTTGCCAACAATGACTTGAGCGATGAAGAGGGTGTAACTGATGTAGTATCTACTACCTTTTTAGATGTGATGGCGATGTTTTCCTAGGGTGTTGTGACTTGTGTAGGGGATACATGGGACTAAGTCTCACTCTATGTTCTAATATTTAACAAGTTAGGTGATGGTTTATCCTTCATAGTTATAGGTTCAATATTTAATGCAAACTTCTACTCTTCCTCTTTACCCTTCTCAACTGTATCCTCAACAACCTCAATCTTTTAGGTTGGTTTGTGGCTTTTCTCATGATATCTTGAATTTCTTCAACACTCACTACATTATCTCCAAAAGTATCTTGTCGTTTCTCTTTCTCTTTCTCCTCTGGTGTAACATCAATTGCAATTGGTACACCTATGATAAAGAAATCGGGTTCTTTCACTGTGCTATGAAATTGGCTTGTATCTTTTGATTCTTCAATCATTTTGGGTGATGGTTCCTAAATGCTTATGCCAAATGGTCTAGGAGATGATTTTACAACATATTCAGTGCTAGTGCTAGGCTCATTCAAAGTGTCAATTACATATTTATCTATTTCTTCTACAACTTCATCATATAGTCTAGCCATTGAATTTACTAATGTCATTTTGGTTCATATTCTAGGTTGGGCTTTGTCAAGTATTCTTTTCATCTCATCATAAGTGATTAGAGTGCAAAGCTCACATAATTTTTCTTCTCTCATTTTCATATCCTCTTCTTTGGCATGCTCCTTCCTTTCTTCTAAATTATCATATATGGTATCTGGGATACTTCCTTTGATCTCTAGCTAATTCCTGTTGGAATTCAATAAATATTTGATAATAAAATTATCAAGTATCACTTGACCATCTTCATCATATCTGCTAATTTGTTCTATCTTTCCTTCTTTCTCAATGCTTTTAGTAATCATCTTTAAATTTGGCTTCCATTTATTCTTTTCCTCTTCAACATTTATTTCTACAACTTTTGAGACTGTTGTAGTCACAAGTTCATATACTATTTTATCATATTTCTTCTTCTTTTCAATCTCTCCTTGAGCTATGACTTTGGGTGTAGAACTAGTAGCTACTTGTGAAATAGGCTTATTTGACTTCGCAGAAGGAGTCCTTGTAGACCTCCTTGGAGTTGTACAAGGTTGAGGTTTGACCTCAACTTTGGTTAACTGAGCATTAGGTGTATTAGACACCTCTATAGTATCTGTTACCATTTCCTGTGAAGTTTTAGAGCTTCCACTCCCCAATTTGAATCTTTATAGAATTTTTCTACCCAATTTGACTTGTGCCCATTCCTCTTTGCTAATACCTTGATCTTCCACAATTTTCTCTACAAGTTTCTCTACCTTCCTCTTCCTTAATCCTCTGTATAGTTATTCTCTTACTTGACTGAACTTCTCCTTGTAAGTACCCCATCTCTCTTTTATCTTGTCCTTTAGAGAGGCAATCATTATGTCTGCATACGGTTCCACAACTTCTTTCTCAACTTCATATCCAAGAGGGTGAATGAATATCTCTCTTTGTTCCATTACTTTCATGCAAGTAGAATCTATCTCAACCATAAAGAAAAATTTTTCTGCATATTTCTCAACTAATGACCTAGGAATTCTGAATCTTTTTTTTATTTCCCTTTGAAATCCATTAAACATTCCAAATAGATCACTAATAATGCCTCTATTGTACTACATCTTATAGTATTTTGTGATTAAGACCATGTTATGTCTATCATTTCTCCATGCATTAAGGTGCATATTAGGAAAATTCTACATTATATGAAAGAACATGTGAATAATTAGTGATCCAAACCTAAATGGCTGGCTCTTATCATGTTTAATCCTTCTCAAATTTTTAAATAGGTGTTGCCTTATGATTTTTCATATGTCAAAATTATCTTTGTCAAAAACCATCTTATATATAGTCTAGATAACCCCTACAGAAGCTGAATTAAGTCTTGTGCTATAATACATTTTTAAACATAGAATCTTGGCAATCATCCTCACATCTTTTTGTCTTATGTCTGACAGTGCCATAGATCTCTTATCCCATTTACTTCTCGCATTCATTTCTGCTTCCTTCTTAACCATCTTCATAGCTACAAGAATGATGCCCGCATTGTGTAATCTAGTGAAAAGATGAATTAGCTCTTTTGTTACCATAACAGACTAGTCTCCAATCCAAAAAAATTGGTCATGGATCCTACTCTACACAAGTTTAACCCACACTGAATCTATAAACTCTTCACAGTCCATGTATTGAATTGGATTTAGATTTTGAAGATGTGCGAACTCACCCTTTAAGATTTTTTCATCATTGTGCACTATATGTAGGTCTTCCCATATATCCTCATTCCCCATGACCTCAACTTTTCAATGAATGTACCCTCTAATATCCTCAATATGAAAGACACCTTTTGGGTTTGAGAGAACGCACTAGCAGGGTCATCTTCCATAGACTTAAATGGATGCTTCTTAAATTGATACCTAGGCCTATCTTTTACATTATAAACTTTCACCTTATCCATGATCTCTTTTTCTCAAAGAAAAATCAATACTATTTCAAAATAAGTGCTCACAATGCGTAAATACCTAAAAATTGCTTGCGCTAGGGTTTTATGAAATATCTTTGAAATATTCTTAATTCCCTTAAAATTTCTTTGTTCTACTCTCCTAGGATCTCTGCTAGCATGAATGATGATAATATACAATATTTTACCCTTTACAAACTTTTAAATCACATATGTCATTAACGCATCTTGATAAAGTATAGAAAACTGGTAAACTCTGGCAGAAACTGCTCAAATTCATGGCAATTACACAATTCTTCATCTAAGCACCTACAATTTGAGATATAGGTTCCAAATTTCCTTACACACCTTACATGAACTTCACATATTTGAATCATGGGTCTAATGATTTTCTAATAAAATACTGCCCCTATAGCTATAATAGCTATTTAGGCTAAAGATGAGGAATAACAGTCCACAATACAACTTAGAGGGGGGGTGAATCAGTTGTATGGAAGATTATTAAACTTTAAACTTTAAGTAGTAGTAATATCAAATCCAATGAACACAATAAATATCCACATAATAACACAATATTTTGGTGTCGGGGACACCCTGTTAAAGGTAAAAATCCCGGTGGGAATTAGCACTCACAAAAAATTTACTGAGAGTATAGTATCCTTATTAGAAGATTTAGCCCTGTTAGGAGCTTATTGAAACATTATAGTACATAGTCCTTGTTAGAGGACAAACCCTATTAGGAGTCAAGAAGAAAGGGAGGGCTCACTACCCAAAGAAGATAAAGTCCACCTTCAAAACTCACTATTCACAACACAAGTGTATATGAAGAAATACACAATCTTTTTGAACTATTTAGAAACAACTATCTTTGCTTGATCAGTTCCAATGAAGTCCACCAGTAAACCTCTTCTCTACATACAATAGACACAAATTCACAGCTCTCACAATCTCTTTATTACACCTTTTTCTCATCCATATCTTTTCCAAAGAAAAGACCTTTCATATATACCTCATTACAATTCTCATGATCAGGTCGGCCCATAAGCATTTCCTAATTAATAATAATTACATAAACCCTTGCTAAGATACACATGGTATCTAAAAAAAGTATAGAATAATTATATTACATCATTTAAGGACTGACATCCTCAATTTATGTTTTCCAAGGAAAACACACTCTTCATGTCTTGAGTCAGCTTCCAAATAGGTCTCCTCCAGAACACATGCAACAATTCACATTACCAATCACTCTGTACCTTACGCTAACCAATGAACATCCTTTAGTACCTTTTCTATCATTCCTCAAGCTCACATACCTTGAATCCATATCATCTCGAAGATATACCCAAAATACTGAGACTAACTTTGTCATTTCTTGCTATCACAGTCCAGTGACTAGTCTCCACCAAATCATCTATAACTCATCCAATATGAAACATTTCATGATAAGAATCTTGGATATAAGATCACAACATCTCCTTGAACTCTCATCTAACTTCCCAGCTTTTGAAACATTCATACAGTATCCATACACTGTGATAACTAGCATGTTCTACTCATAGAAACATATGTTGACATCAGTGAAAAAACACAAATGAAAATAGTATGAGTGCCCATTCAATAATGTAGTGATTAAACATATTAAATGTCTCAATCAACTCCCCATGCATTAGAAATATTCAACAATCTCCCCCTTTGGCATTGATGTCAACATATGGGAAAATCCATCATCCCAAAGTTATATCAATCCAAATTTATGCTACATACAATCTCCCCATACAGTAGGGATTTTCTCATAGCAACACTCCCCCTTTGACAATAATTGAAAAGGGTTCAATGATTTATTAACTATTTTCCAACATATTTCTTCCATAATCACTCCCCCTGAGGAGTAGACCTGTGCATCCAGTCCAGAATATGATAAGGCTCTAAAAACCTCTGGACTGATGCATCTCTGAATCATTTAATTTTGACTAGGAGGGGCCTAAACCCCCAACATACCTCTAAGATATTCAAAGGTATCTTTTGGCAGTGGCTTAGTGAAGATGTCAAAAATCTATTCCTTAATGCTAACATATTCCAACTTCATCTCCTTTTCTGCCACCTTGTCTCTCAAGAAGTGATACTTGATAGAAATATGTTTGGTTTTAGAGTGCATCACTAGATTCTTTGACATATTCACTGTACTGGTGTTATCACAAAGGATAACCACAGGGTCATCAAAATTTATTCCAATATCCTTTAGCATTTGCTTGGTCCAAACAATTTGAGTGCAATTAACAGTAGCAATAACATACAATGACTCCATAGTAGATTGAGCTATACAATCTTGCTTCTCACTTAGCCATGAAACCAACATTTTCCCAAGGAAAAATGTACCACCACTAGTGCTCTTTCTATCATCAATGTTTCCTACCCAATCAACATCAGTATAGTCATGAAGTACAAAATTGTCATTCCTATCATACCATAGGCCATATTAAATTGTCCCTTTTAGATATTTGAATATCCTTTTCATAGCAGCTAGGTGTGTCTCCTTTGGCTCTGCTTGATATATAGCCACAATCCCAACAACATTAGCAATATCTGGTCTAGTATGAGTCAAATATTGTAATCCTCAGAGCATTGATTTGTACTTGGTCTAAAATACACACTAAGTCTCATCATTACATGATAGCTTATTATCGGTCACCATAGGTGTTCCTACTGGTTTATAGTCTTCCATTCCAAATTTCTTTAGCATTTCTTTGAGATACTTAGTCTGAGAAATAAAGATACCATTCTCATTCTGAGTTATTTGTAGTCCAATAAATAATTTCATTTCACCTATCATGGACATCTCAAATTCATTTTCCATCTCTTTTGAAAATTTCTTGCATAGATCATCATTTCCTCCAAATATAATATCATCAACAAAAACTTCAATTATCACAACTCCATCTTCACTAGTTCTCAAATATAAGTTATTATCAGCATTGCCTTTTCTGAATCCAAGGGGAAGTAAGTATTTGTCTAACCTTGCATACCAAGCTCTTGGAGATTGCTTTAGTCCATACAGTGCCTTCTTTAACTTTCATACCATGTCTCTATCTTTGGATAGGGGAAATCCATCCAAATGTTCTATGTATATCGCTTCTTCAAGATCTCCATTCAAGAATGCAGATTTCACATCCATCTAATACACCTTTAAGTCTTTATGAGTAGCATAAGCCAAGAACAATCTCACAACCTTTAATATAGAAACAAGAGGAAATGTTTCTTCAAAGTCTATGCCTTCTTGCTATGAATATCTCTTCCATACCAGTCTTTCTTTGTTTCTTACAATAGTTCCTTATTCATTCATTTTGTTTCTAAAAACCCATTTTATTCCTATTACATTTTTGTTTTTAGGTCTAGGAACCAATTCCCAAGTGCCATTCTTCTTTATCTGATCTATCTCTTCCTTCATAGTTTTTATCTAAGATTCATCTTTACATGCTTCAATTGTAGTCTTTGGTTCAATGTGAGCAATCAAAAAAATTTCTTCTCTAACCTTTTATCTAGTCATTACTCCTTGATTAGAATCACCAATAATTTGATTTTCAGGATGATTATTTTTTACGTACCTTGGAGTCTTAGGAACCTTAGTAGCTTCACTTGCATCAACATCAAAAGTCTCTTTTTCACATTCTACCTCAACAAGTTATTCTTCTTTTGCAGCAACAGTAGCTTCTTTGATCTCTATAATGTGATTACTATCAAACATTTTTTTCTTGTATCTGAAACTTTTCATTTATCCTTACATTGTTACTTTCAATCATCTTTCTTAATCTCAAATTGAAACATTTGTAATCTTGTCTCTTGGTAGAGTAACGAAGAAAAATTCCTTCATCACTTCTAGCATCAAACTTTCCTATCTCATCATCTCTTTTAATATAACACTTACTACCAAATATTCTAAAGTATTTTATAGTAGGAGTATGATCAAACAATAATTCGTAAGGAGTCTTACTTGTACCTTATCTGATTTGAATTCTATTTAATGTGTACACTGCTGTCCCAATAACCTATCTCCAATATATATGAGATACATTTACTTCAATCAAAATTTTCCTAGCAGCATCAACTATAGGCATGTTTCTTTTCTCTGCTATCCCATTCTATTGTGGAGTCCTAGGAGCAAATGTTTGTCTCTTTACTCAATGCTCTTCGCAGTATGAATTGAATAAATCTGAAGTAAACTCTCCATGTCTGTCTGACCTTAGACACTTTATCTTGAAACCTGATTCATTCTCTACTTTTGCTTTGAACAACTTGAATTTTTCAAATGCTTCTGATTTATCTCTCAAATAAGTAAGCCACATAATTCTAGAAAAGTCATCAACAAAAAGTATGAAATACTTTTCACCATAGTATGATCTTGTTCTTATAGGTCCACACAGATTTTTATGTACTAGATCCAACATTCCTTTTGATGTATATGCTTTTCTTTTGTAACTACTTCTAGTCTATTTACCCATAACATATTCTCTGCATACATTGTTAGATGGTTTCACAATATTTGACAAATCTCTTACTGCATTAGCCATACTTGCCTTCACAATGTTATCAAAATTAACATGAAAAAATGTTCTATGGCATAACCTACTGTCATCTACCTTCACAACAAAATAAGAGGCTCCTGATGTATTTAATTCAAATACATTACCTCTAGATTTTGTACCGGTTGCAATCATCTTTCCTACCTTACTTCTAATAAAACATTTGCCACTAACAAAACTTAATTGAAACTCTTTATCCATCAACTATCCAACACTTAACAAGTTATGTTTCATTCCATCAAAAAGTGGTACATTATCAGTGTTAGTCTTTCCATCCAAAGTAATAGATCCTATTGTTAATATGATTTAGAACAACAGAGAGGGGGGGGTGAATCAATTGTTCTCAGGTCTAGATGTATAAAAAAAAACTTTACAATTCTTCAACAAATCAGATCTAACAATCAATAGCTACTCGGTCATTACTAATTACATAATAGAAACATATAACATTGCAGTCCACTACCTAGTTGTATCTAACTTGTAAAACATAGAAATGTTTAAACCAAAACATTCACACAAGTATTGACACTAGGATTTATAGTGGAAACCCAATTTGAGAAAATCCACTTTATAACATGCTCGTATTATTTTCACTCTTCTGAAGTGAGCTCAGTTAAAAGACAACCATGTCAAAGGTTACAAACACACTATCAGGTGTGACCTAGTTAAAGGATTTAAACTACTATGTTAAAAATGTGCCTTGTTATAGGACTTACATACACTCCATTAGAATGCAACCTTGTCCAAAGGATTTAACATATGACTGTTAGGTCAACCTCTGTTAAAAGGATTTTGACTGTTACAAAGATTAGAAAGTAGCAATAGTAATGATCTGAAAACATACAACTCACTTTGAAAATATGAGATCCAATGCCATACACATATACTGGTTTACTGACTGTGAATCTTTGCCATCACCATCACTGATCTGCTTAGTATTCTCCTCAAGCAATCATAACTCTTCTCCTTCAGCCTTCTCTGCTTATATAGTCAATAACACCACCAATATCCTCTCTCTTTTCAGCCTTCTTCTTAGGTTTCCTAAATACAACTTTATTTAGGTCAATACATCTTTTGCCGCTTAATCTCCTCCGTAGATCTTAGGGTTAGGTCAAATTCATTGAATCTACCCACTTTATGTTCTTCATCTTATTTTTCTAGAAACATCTCAAATCTCTTAAAGATTTACAATAAAATGTTTTACAGTGCATTAAATGCTTCCATACAATCAATAAATAAAGTCAACACATTTTACATAATCCAAGAATTCAATGATGTTGGCCAAAAATATGAATTGCCTTCAAATATAAAAATACTGACTCTTGGTCAATACTATGTTCAACTTCTCGGTCTATACTAGAAAGCTCGATCAATACTAAAATTGTTTCCTCGGCTAACACTGTCTTCCTCGGCAATTAACTGATGTTCAGTCAACACTAGATTTTCTCAGCATACACTAACTTGGTCGACACTAACATCACTCATCTTAAACTATATTTCTCCTCTTTTTCTCAATTAAGCCTATTAGTTTAGTCTTCATTCTTACTAAGATAAACAATACATTGACTTATCATTGTGCAACATAATCAAGTACTCATTGTAGTATCAAGATAACTCAACCTTTCCTTAGGTGCTATTGTTACCAACCTTGCATGTCCCCTTCTCATCAATCAAATAGATATAGTACTTTCCTAAGTAGAAATAGTCTTACCAGTTAAGGTTTGACATCAATGACAAAACAACAATTGCTTCAATTGTAGTTTCTAGAAATCTCCCTCTTTGGCATTGATGGCAACACCATATGATATCACATGAATAACACATGCATTAGCAACCAATCCAAAACTTATCTATCAATCAGAAATATTTGTAATATCCTTAGCTTCATTCTAATTCATAATCTATTAGCCATGCTTTTGTGACTGTCCAAAAAATCCACTTCTCCCTCTATCCTGATCCTTCATCTCTATTCATCTTCCTCAAGTTTCTGTCATCTCTGTCATGTGATTTTCATATCTGTTCATCTCCCTCTTTGACAAAAATGCAAAAGAAAAAACTAAAACATACATCCTTCAAATGTAGATATCATCTTTGCAGTTCAATGTTTCTCCCTCTATCATCTTGCTTATGGTTGATTATTGGCTTTGCTCTTATTTTCACAACTCTAGGCCAGTCCTAAAGTGTGACCTTCTTTTGCATCAACTTGTCAGATATTCTTTGCAACACATTTGATGCAGTGCTCCTAGCTTGACTAGGCAGCCTCAGCTAGGTGAAGGACCCCTAATTGACTTCTCAGATATTCATGTGCTTCTTTAGGTAAAGCTTTAGTGAATATGTCTGCTAATTGTTCCTTTGTATTCACATATTCCATTCAGACCTCTTTATTCTATACCAGCTCTCTCAAGTAGTGATACTTGATAGAAATGTGTTTGGTCTTTGTGTGCATCATTGGATTCTTAGATATGTTGATAGCACTTGTGTTATCATAGAAAATGACAATAGGTTCAGTGATTTCTTCTTTCATGCCCATCAATAATTGCTTTATCCATATTAGATTTGAATAGTTAATAGTAGCATCAACATACTCGGCTTTAGCAATAGATTGGGAAATGCAATTTTGTTTCTTGCTTGTCCAGGAAACTAATCTTTGTCCAATAAAGAAAGCTCCACCACTAGTACTCTTTCTATCATCTACATTTCCTACCCAATCAACATCTGTATAAACTCTCAATTCAAATCTTTCATCCTTCTTGTAATATAACCCATAATCAGCAGTTCCTTTCAAGTATCTCATTATTCTCTTCAAAACCATCATGTGTGTTTCCTTAGGATTGGCAGAGAATCTCACCACAATCCCAATAGCTAATGCAATATCTGGTCTACTATGTATAACATACTATAGTTTTCCAATCATAGATCTGTACAAAGTTTGGTTTACTTCTGCAGCTTCATCATTCTTAGACAACTTTTGTCCAGTAGCCATAGGAGTACTCATTGGTCTAGAATCTTCCATTCCAAAAATTTTCAGTATCTCATGAATATATTTAGATTGTGCAATGAAAATTCCTTTTTCCATCTGATATACTTGTAAACCAACAATTTTTTTTATTTCACCAAACATGCTCATTTCAAATTCAGTTTGCATTTCATGTAAAAATCTCTTACACAAGGCATCTTGTCCACCAAAAATAATATCATTAACAAAAATTTTTGCCAACAAGATTCCTTTACCTTCTTCATCTTTCATGTATAGATTGCTTGTATCATTTGTTCTTGAGAATGCAATCTATATTAAGTAGTTATGCAATCTCTCATACCATGCTCTGGGAGCTTGCTTTAATCCATATAGTGCTTTGTTCAGTTTGCAAACCATGTGTCTTCTATTTGGATCAACAAAACCTTCCTTTGTTGTATTAGGCTCAAATTCACATAGTAAACATGTTGGATCCTTTGTCTTGCTTCTGGTCAGAACTCCAATATCTTTGCCTCCAATTATCTGTTCAGGCTTGTGATGTCTCCTTACATATTTTTCCAAAATAGGTTCGACTCTCCTTTCTTCTAATTCATCAGGTTCCCCAATAAGATTGTCAGATTCATCTTATGAATGCTCAGAAATCTCTTCTTGATACTCGACAGCATCTTCCTATTGCTCAGTAGGTTCTTTTTCTCTATTGACACTATTTTCCTGATGCTCGATAGTGTGTTTCTAATGTTCGACATTTCTTACCCAAGACTCGGCATCAGGTGCAAGTCTGTCACTTGCCTCTTCTTGCTCTACATACACAAAACATCTGTAATCTTCTGGTTCTCTTTTACTATCAGCTTCATTTCTTTCTGCATATTCATTAATCTTGACATTCACACTTTCCACAATTTTGTTAGTGTTAGAGTTCAAACACTTATAAGCTTTACTTTTTGTGGAATAGCCTAGGAATATACCTTCATCACTTTTAACATCAAATTTTCCATTCCTATTGTGCTTTAGTATGTAACATTTTCTTCCAAAGATTCTAAAGTATTTTACATTCAGTGCATACCCATGCCATAACTCATAAGTTGTCAGATTTGTACCTTTCTTTATCTGAACTCAGTTAAGAGTGTAAACAACTATACTTACAACTTCCTTCCAATAATTCTATGCCACATTCTTTTCAATCAACAATATCCCTGCACAATCCAAGATAGATTTGTTCCTCCTTTCTACTATATCATTCTGTGGAGGAGTCCTCAATGCAGACATTTGTCTTTTGATCCCTCTATCATTGTAAAATAGATTAAATTCATTGGATATAAATTTTCCACCTCGATCATATCTTAGACACTTCAGGTTTCTTCCTGTCCCCTTTTCAACCTTAGCCAAATACCACTTAAAGAATTGAAAAGCATCAAATTTTTCTTTTAAGAACATTACATGCATCATCCTGGTATGATCATCAACAAACAAAATAAAATATCTAGCACCACAGTAACTTTGTACACCCATGGGTCCACAAAGGTTAGTATGAACCAAATCTAAAGTATTCTCAGAAGTAAAGGTTTTTCTCTTGAAACTTGACTTAGTCATCTTTCCTAACAGACATTCTTTGCACATCACATTCCCAGGTTTCTTCAATCTAGGTAGACCTCTTGCTTTCTTTTTCTTGCTAATCTCTACCAGATTATCAAAGTTAACATGACATAGCCTCTTATGCCATAACCAAATATCATCAAGTTGTGCAATCATACAAGTTCCTTCAGATAGTTCAAGATAAAAAAAATTACCTCTAGTATGTTCTCCACTTCTTATCAGTTCACCAGTGGCATTAAATATTTTAGCCTTTTTGTGACAAAATTCCACTTGGTAACCAATATTATTAAGTTGTGCAACACTTAGTAGATTATAGTTAGGACCCTCTACCCAATATGCATTTTCACAAGAGATCTTATTAGTCGGCTTAATCAATCCTTTCTCTCTAACAGGACATGGTGCATCATTACCAAATTTTACACTTTTACCTCTATAATGATGTAAGGTATCAACCTTACTCTTGTGACTAGTCATGTGATGTGAATAACCACTATCAATAATCCATTTATCATTCTTGTTCACATAGGAAATTAATGCATTTTTCTCATCCTCATCAAACTCATCTTTCATTGCAACATAGACAACCTCAATTTCAAAATCATCACTATTAGTGTCAGTTTCTTCTTCAGTAATGTAGCAAGATTTCTTACCTTTTCCTTTGTAGTCCTTGTACCTTTAGTAGCTTTTGTCATTCCTCTTTTCTTTGTGCTTGTTATCTCTTTCTTCATCCTTATCATTCCTGTCAGGACATCTAGTAGCTATATGACCAACTTTATTACATGAAAAACATATAATAGGGAGTTTACCTTTGTATTTTCCTTTTCCCCTTCTCAGGCTTCTAGCCATAAGAGCTTCTAGATCCTCAAGTTCTTCATCAAATGTTTCATTGTCACTTTCACTTTCACTTTCACTTATGCATTTTTCTTTCTTCATCTTTGACTTGTTTAGGACCATTTGTGACTTAAAAGTAGTTTCATCATTACCAATACTACCAACAGTGAAGTTATCATAGTTAGAAAGTTCAAACACAGTAAGCTTGCTGACCAAACTTTCCAAAGTAAGATTGTTGTTAGGGATACATCTAGATTCCTAAATTGCTAAAATTTTGATAGCATAAATAGGACATAGAGTTCTTAATACTTTTCCAATTATAGTTTCATCATTAATAGTTCCATTTTCTCCTCTAATAGCATTTACAACTTCTTTTATTCTACCATAATATTGTGCAATATTCTCATCTTCCTACATTTTCATTTCATCAAATTTACCTCTTAGGCTCTTGGCTTTTTCTCTCAACACATTTATGTCACCACCATAGATGGTTGCAAGGGTGTCCCACATTTGCTTTGCAGTGCTGTAGTCTTTGAAGTCTTCAAATTCAGGGTAAGTTAGGGCAGATGCAATGTCCAACATTGCTTGGTTGTTTTCTTGCTTAGCTTTCATATCCTCGATAGTCAGAGGTGCAACAGGTGTGGTATACTCATGCTCAATGTAATATTTTGTAGAATATCTGATGCTAACTAGATGTAACTTCATCAAAATTTTCCATGTGAGAAAGTTCTCCTTATTTAGCTTTGGTACCTCCTTCTTATACATCTTGATCATTTGCTTCAAGTACCTTCAAAGTTGTTCTTTATCAACAGTAAGCACCATAGCTCTGATACCAATTGTTAATATGATTTAGAAAAATAGAGAGGGGGGGGGGGGGGTGAATCAGTTGTTCTCAGGTCCAGATGTATAAAAACAAACTTTGCAATTCTTCAACAAATCAGATCTAACAATCAACAGCTACTCGGTCATTACTGATTGCATAATAGAAACATATAACATTGCGGTCCACTACCCAGCTATATCTAACTTGTAAAATATAGAAATGTTTAAACCAAAACATTCACACAATTATTGACACTAGGATTTATAGTGGAAACCCAATTTGGGAAAAACCACTTTGTAACATGCTACTATTATTTTCACTCTTCTGAAGTGAGCTCGGTTAAAAGCCAACTTTGTCAAAGGTTACAAACACACTGTCAGGTGTGACCTAGTTAGAGGATTTAAACCACTTTGTTAAAAGTGCACCTTGTTATAAGACTTACATACACTCCATTAGAATGCAACCTTATTCAAAGGAGTTAACATATGACTGTTAGGTCAACCTCTGTTAAAAGGATTTTGACTGTTACAATGATTAGAAAGTAGCAGTAGTAATGATTTGAAAATATACAACTCACTTTGAAAATATCAGATCCAATTCCGTACACATATACTGGTTTATTGACTGTGAATCTTTTCCATCACCATCACTGATCTGCTCGGTATTCTCCTCAAGCAATCATAATTCTTCTCCTTCAGCCTTCTCTACTTATACAATCAATAACACCACCAATATCCTCTCTCTTTTTAGCCTTCTTCTTAGGTTTCCTAAATACAACTTTATTTAGGTCAATACATCTTTTTCCGCTTGATCTCCTCCATAGATCTTAGGGTTAGGTCATATTCATTGAATCTACCCGCTTTATGTTCTTCATCTTATTTTTCTAGAAACATCTCAAACCTCTTAAAGATTTACAATAAAACATTTTACAGTGCATTAAATGCTTCCATACAATCAATAAATAAAGTCAACACATTTTACATAATCCAAGAATTCAATGATGTCGGTTGGAAATCTGAATTCCCTTCAAATATAAAAATGTTGATGCTCGGTCAATACTGTGCTCAACTTCTCTGTCTATAATAGAAAGCTCGGTCAATACTAAAACTATTTCCTCAGCTAACACTATCTTCCTTACCAATTAACTGATGTTCAGTCAACACTAGATTTTCTTGACATACACTAACTCAGTCGACATTAACATCACTCAGCTTAAACTAGATTTCTCCTCTTTTTCTCGGTTAAGCCTATCAGTTTAGTCTTCATTCTTACTAAGGTAAACAATACATTATCTTATCATTGTGCAACATAATCAAGTACTAATGATATTATCAAGATAACTCAACCTTTCCTCAGGTGCTATTGTTACCAACCTTGCTAGTCCCCTTCTCATCAATCAAACAGATATAGTACTTTCCTAAGTAGCAATAGTCTTACCAGTTAAGGTTTGACATCAATGACAAAACAAAAATTGCTTCAATTGTAGTTTCCAACACTTACTCCTATAATAGGTTTAGGAAGTTTTTCTCTGAATCTTACAGCACCACCATCATACTTCATTAATTTAACAAACTTGTTTCTATCTCCAATTATATGATGTGAATAACCAGTGTCTATTATCCATTCAGTTTTCATGTCAACATGAGATACTAAAGCCTTTTCCTCATGCATTGGTTCATCTCTAATACCAACAAATCCAATCTCTTCATAATCTAAATCATCATCATTAGAAATGCCTTCACTAGCATAATAACATTCTTTATCCCTTTTAAACTTTGAAAAATTAGGTTTGTTCTTAGGAACTCTTATAGGACATCTAGATGCAAAATGACCTACCGTATTGCATGAAAAACATTTCGAGGGTAAGTTGTCTTCAAATTTTCCCTTACCTATCTTTTCTCTTCTAGAAATTAGTGCATCAAGCTCATCCATCTTTCTTTCCTCTGCCATTATCTATTCCCATTCCTCAGCATACTCAACAAGTTCTTCTTTTAGGTCTTCCTTGCTAGTGCTAGGAAGTGCAGACATTTTCTTGTGTGTAGATGCATTGAATGCAGATTCTACTTTCGGTACCAAATCTCCCATTTCAGTAGCCTCAAAGGTAGTTAGCTTTGCAATCAACATATCTCAACTAAAATTTAGAGTTAAAGGTATACTCTCTTGAATAGACATAGTCTTGAACTTGTATATAGGTGTCAATGCTCTAAGGATCTTCGCAACCACTTCTTCTTCATTGTAAATGCCTCCATAATTTTTGATTCCTACCACAACTTCTATAACCCTTTAAATATAAGCCCTAATGCTTTAATCATCCTTCATTTGTAGCTTCTCCATCTTTTTTTTCCAATTCTGTAGCTTCTCTTGATTGGTATATTTGTACCCTTCATATAAAGCTTCTAATCTTTTCCAAATCTCATATGCTAAATCCAAGTCTTTAACTTCAGTAAACTCACCTTTAGATAGTGCACTTATCAGTTCTTCCCTTGTGATCATGTTGTATGTGAATACTTTCTTTTCATCATCAAAAGTTGATGGAAAATCAATCTTAGTCTTTATAGCTACCTTATTCTTTGTGATCAACCAATGGTCTATGTCAAAGCATAGCAGATGTTTTCGCATCTTGTTCTTCCAACTGTCAAATTTTTTAGGATAAAATTTTGGACCATCCTTCCTATAGAATGTCATCTCGAATATCACCTCAAGATGTTAAACTTTCTCTCTGAGGATCACAAGCTCTGATACCAATTGTTAGGAATAACAGTCCATAATACAATTGAGAGGGGGGTGAATAAGTAGTATGGAAGATTATTAAACTTTAAACTTTAAATATCAGCAATATAAGATCCAATGAACACAATAAATCTCCACACAATAATACAATATTTTGGTTTCTGCGAAACCCTGTTAAAGGTAAAAACCCTAATGGGAATTAGCACCCACAAATAATGTACTAAGACTATAGTATCCTTGTTAGAGGATTTGGCCCTATTAGGAGCTTATTGAGACATTATAGTACATAATCCTTGTTAGAGGAAAAACCCTATTAGGAGTCAAGAAGAAAGGGAAGGCTCACTACCCAAAGAAGGTTAAGTCCACCTTTAGAACTTGCTATTCGCAACATAATTTTATATGAAGAAATACATAATCTTTTTCAACTGTTCAGCAATAATTGTCTTTTCTTGATTAGTTCCAATAAATTCCACCAGTAAACCTCTACTCTATATATGGTAGACACAAGATCATAGCTTTCACAATCTCTTATTACACCTTTTTCTCATCCATATCTTTTCCAAAGAAAAAACCTCTCATATATACCTTGTTACAATTCTCATGATCAGGTCAGCCCATAAGCTGTTCCTTATTACAAATAATTACATGAACCCTTCCTAAGATACACAGTATCTAAAACAATTATACAATGATTACATTACATCATTTAAGGACCGACATCCTCAATTTATGTTTGCTAAGAAAAACACACGCTTCATCTCCCAAGTCAGCTTCCAAATAGGTCTCCTCTAGAACACATACCACATCTAACATCACCAATCTCTCTATGCCTTGCACTGACCAATGAACATCCTTTAGTACCTTTTCTATCATTCCTCAATCTTGCATACCTTGAATCCATATCATCTAGAAGATATACTAGAAACATTGAGACTAACTCTGTCATTTCTCACAGTCACATTTTAGTGACCATTCTCCACCAAATCATTTGTAACTCATTCAATATGAAACATTTCATGATGCAATCTTGGATATAAGATCACAACATCTCCCTGAACTCTCATCTGACTTTGTATTTTATGATATATCTATATAGTGTTTGTATAGTGTGATAACTAGCCTATTTTCCTTACAGAAACATATGTTGACATGAGTGACAAAACAAAAATGACAATAGTATGAGTGCCCATTCAGTAACATAGTGATTAAACATATTAAATGTCTCAATCAACTCCCCATGCATTAGCAATATCCAACAATATCCCCCTTTGGCATTGATGTCAACATATGGGAAACTCCATCATCCCAAAGTTATATGAATCTAAAGTTCTTCTACATACAATCTTGCCATACAGTAGGGATTTTCTCATAGAAAAACTCCCCCTTTGACAAAAATTGCAAAGGGTGCCAGGAGTCATCAACTATTTTCCAAATCTTTCTTCCATGATCACTCCCCCTAAGGAGTAGATCCTTGCATCTAGTCCATAACATGATAAGGATCTGAAAACCTCTCGACTAATGCATCTCTGCATCATTTAATTTTGACTAGGAGGGGCCTGAACCCCTAGCATACCTCTGAGATATTCAAAGGTATCTTTTTGTAGTGGCTTAGTCAAGATGTCAGCAATCTATTTCTTAGTGCTAACATATTCCAACTTTATCTCCTTTTCTGCCTCCTTGTCTCTCAATAAGTGATACTTGATAGAAATATGTTTGGTTTTAGAGTGCATCATTGGATTCTTTGACATATTCACTGTACTAGTGTTATCACAAAGGATAACCACAGGCTCATCAAAATTTATTCCAATATCCTTCAACATTTACTTCATCCAAACAATTTGAGTGCAATTAACACAAGCAACAACATACTATGATTTCACAGTAGATTGAGCTATACAATCTTGCTTCTTACTTAGCCATGAAACCAACTTTTTTCCAAAGAAAAATGTACCACCACTAGTTCTCATTTTGTCATGAATGTTTCCTACCCAATCAGCATTAGTATAAGTATGAAGTAAAAAACTATCATTCCTATCATACCATAGGCCATATTCAATTGTACCCTTTATATATTTGAATATCCTTTTCACAGCAACTAGGTGTGTCTCCTTTGGCTCTACCTGATATCTAGCCACAATTCCAAAAACATTAGCAATATCCAGTATGCATAAGATATTGTAATCCTCCAACCATTGATTTGTACTTGGTCTGAAATACACACTGATTCTCATCATTACATGATAGATTATTACCGGTCACCATAGGTGTTCCTACTAGTTTATAGTCTTCCATTCCAAATTTCTTTAGAATTTCTTTGAGATACTTAGTCTGAGAAATAAAGATACCTTTCTCATTCTAAGTTATTTGCAATCTAGGAAACAATTTCATTTCACCTATCATGGACATCTCAAATTCATTTTCCATCTCTTTTGAAAATTTCTTCCATAGATCATCATTTCCTCCAACTATAATATCATCAGCAAAAACTTCAATTATCACAACTCCATCTTCACTAGTTCTCAAATATAAGTTACTATCAGCATTACCTTTTCTAAATCCAAGGTGATGTAAGTATTTGTATGACCTTGCATACCAAGCCCTTAGAGCTTACTTTAGTCCATACAGTGCCTTCTCTAACTTGTATACCATGTCTTTGTCTTTGGATAGGGGAAATCCATCTGGTTGTTCTATGTATACTTCTTCTTCAAGATCTCCATTCAAGAATGTAGATTTCACATCCATCTGATATGCCTTGAAGTATTTATGAGTAGCATAAGCCAAGAATAATCTCATAGCCTCTAATATAGAAACAAGAGAAAATGTTTCTTCAAAGTCTACGCCTTCTTGCTATGAATATCCCTTACATACCATTATTGCTTTGTTTCTTACAATAGTTCCTTATTCATTCATTTTGTTTCTAAAAACCCATTTTGTTCCTATTACAATTTTGTTTTTAGGTCTAGGAACCAATTCCCAAGTGTTATTCTTCTTTATTTGGTCTAACTCTTCCTTCATAGCATTTATCCAAGATTCATCTTTACATGCTTCAATTGTAGTCTTAGGTTTAATATGAGAAATCAAACAAATTTCTTCTCTAACCTTTGATCTAGTCATTACATCTTGATTAGAATTATCAATAATTTGATTTTCATGATGATTATTTTTTACATACCTCAGAGTCTTAGGAACCTCAGTAGCTTCACTTGTGTCAACATCAGAAGTCTCTTTTTCACATTCTACCTCAACAAGTTCTTCTTCTGGAGTAGCAGTAGCTTCTTTAATATTAGTAATCTGATTAGTGTCATACATTCCTTCTTGTATTTGAAACTTTTGATCTATCCTTACATTGTTACTTTCAATCATCTTTCTTATTATTAGATTGAAACATTTGTAAGCCTTTCTCTTGGTAGAGTAACCGAGAAAAATTCCTTCATCACTTCTAGCATCAAACTTTCCTATCTCATCATCTCTTTTAATATAACACTTACTACCAAATATTTTGAAGTATTTTATAGTAGGAGTATGATCAAACCACAATTCATAAGGAGTCTTACTTGTACCTTCTCTGATTTGAATTATGTTTAATGTTTACACTGCTATCCCAACAACCTCTCTCCAATGTATATGAGATACATTTCCTTCAATCAACATTGTCCTAGCAGCATCAAGTATAGTCATGTTCCTTCGCTCTGCTATCCTATTATATTGTGGAGTCCTAGGAGAAGTTATTTGTCTCTTTAATCCATGCTCTTTGCAGTATGAATTGAAAAAATCTGAAGTAAAATCTCCACCCATGTTTGACCTTAGACACTTTATCCTTAAACCTAATTCATTCTCTACTTTTTCTTTGAACAACTTGAATTTATCAAATGTTTTTGATTTCTCTCTTAAATAAGTGACCCACATCATTCTAGAAAATTCATCAACAAAAAGTATGAAATACCTTTCATGATAGTATGATCTTGTTCTTGTAGGTCCACATAGATCTATATGTACCATATCCAACTTTCCATTTGATGTATATGCTTTTCTTTTGTTACTGCTTCTAGTCTGTTTACCCACAACACATTCTCTGCATATAGTGTTAGATGGTTTTACAATCTTCACCAGATGTCTTACTGCATTAGCCATACTTTCCTTCACAATGTTATCAAAATTAACATGAAAAAATATTTTATGCCATTACCAATTGTCATCTACCTTTTCAACAAAACAAGAGGCTCGAGATGTATTTAATTCAAATACATTACCTCTAGATTTTGTACCGATTGCAATCATCTTTCCTGCCTTACTTCTAATAAATCATTTTCCATTAACAAAACTTAATTGAAACTCTTTATACATCAACTTTCCAACACTTAACAAGTTATGTTTTAGTCCATCAACAACCATCACATTATCAATGTTAGTCTTTCCATCCAAAGTAATAGATCCTACACCTATGATAGGTTTAGAAAGATTGTCTCCAAATCTTGTTAGAAAGTAAAGTCCACCAAGATAAATGAGAGGGGGGGGGGTGAATTAGTTATTAGATAAATACAACTTTTATCAACCTTAATAGATTTTAACCATGTAAGCAATGTAATCAACAACCATAGAAAGATATACATGCACAATAACACAATGACACAAGATATGTTGACTAGGGAACCTCTTGATCAAATAGTAAACCCCGGTGGGAATGATGCCCACAAAAGATGCACTAATATGAAAGTTCCTTGTGAGAGGATGGACTCTATTAGGAGTCTTATAAAATACATTCAGTACATATGAGTCCATGTTAGGAAACTTTGAATCCTTGCTAAAAGATTCTAACTCTGTTAGGAGTTATGGAAGATAGAAGGACCCACTACCCAAATAGCTTCAGGGTAAGATCACTGAACTCACTGTCCAACTGATATTTGTATTACTAAAAAAAATAATACCAAAATATTATCAATCTCAACAATTCAATACTCCTTCTCTGACTGTGCCAAACCGTACCAACTGCTTCTTCAGATCTCAATACCAGATCTCTATACTTCGCATATCCTCTTCAAAAAATATTGCACAATTCTACAATTCACAACTTCACTCTTTCATTCACACTTGAATATTACAACAATAAAAACATTCCTTCCTTTATACCACACTCAAGCAATTACAAATGAGTTGGCATACAAATTATAAAATAAAAGTTTCCACACATTACATAAAAATTACACAAAATTGTCAGCTTCCAATTAAGATACTTCTTCACTAGTGCAACCTTGTATCTTGTGCACATGACCACATCACTAAAATCATGTCTCCAATTGACTCATAATTGTGCATGATCATATTCCATCCCGATTAGGAGATATCATCCGATTTCTACAAACCGCTATTTAGGAACACTGCCTAAATACTGCTTCCACTGATTTCCTCATAACCATCTGCACTCTTAACCATGATCTTATAGAACATTATAGAGTAATTCCTCAACTTTTCATAGCTTCATCTTCAATATCCTAAGTGCGCTAACTCAAACTCCATTTGCTTCTCTATAAATCTCTAGAAGATCACTGTGTTGACATCAATGACAATCACAGTCATGAATGCAACAACAACTACTACAGAATGGCTGTGAATACTCACCCATAGGATATATTCAGCATTCATTCCTAAAAATCTCCCCCATTGGCATTGATGGCAACATAGATGACAAAAACATCCAAGTTCCATAAATCCAACACTACAACATTGTTGCTCTGAAAATGCTTCAAATCTTCTTCATCAATCAAATCTTGCTTCATTTTCCTATTTAGTTCTCTCCAATAGATGGTTTTTCATGTATACTTCTCCCCCATTGACATCAATGATAGATTTTTCATCATTATGTCAACAACAACTTCAATGTCAAAAGACACTATTTAGAAAATACATTCACTAGAGTCCTCGTGACTCAGCTGAGATACACATACTCCCCCATAGAGGAAGTACCAACATCCAATCCAAAAGAAAGATAAGGCTCATATAACACTGGATGGATGCAACAATCTTCATCACTTCTCAAAAGTAGGTTGGGGCATAGCCACATGTATACCTCTCAGATACTCAAATGTATCCTTAGGTAAAGGTTTTGTAAATATATTTGCAATCTTCTCCTTTGTGCTTATATACTCAAGTCTGACTTCTTTCTCTGCCACTTTCTCTCTCACTTCATGATACTTTATCTCTATATGCTTTGTCTCAGAATGTAACATAGGATTATTAGACATACTAATTGTGCTGGTGTTATCACAATGTAAAACAACAGGCTCAAAAAATTTTATTCCAATATCCTTCAACATTTTCTTCATCCAAATTATCTAATTAAAATTGTTTTCTGCTACCACATACTCTACTTCTACTGTGCTCTATGAGATATAGTTTTTCTTCTTTCTTAGCCAAGAAACCAATCTTCCTCCAAGGAAAAATGCTCCACCACTAGTGCTCTTTTTGTCATCAACACTACCTCCCTAATTAGTATCTATTTATGCACATAGGGTAAAATCATCATATTTGTCATACCACAATCCATACTCAATTGTACCTCTTAAGTACCTCAGTATCCTCTTTACTGCTACATAATGTGATTCTCTGGGTTCAACTTAAAATATTGCTACAATTCCAATTGCATGTGATATATCAGGTCTTGTATGAGTCAAATATTATAATCTTCCAATCATAGATCTGTACTTCTTTTGTTCCACTGCAGGAGTCTCATCTGTGCTAGATAACTTGTGTCCAGTTACCATAGGTGTTACAACTGGTTTACAGTTCTCCATTCCAAATCTCTTCAATAAATCATTCAAGTACTTTGTCTGACTTACAAAGATACCATCACTATTTTTTATTATCTGCAATCCTAAGAAGTATTTCATTTCACCAATCATACTCATTTCAAATTCAGTCTTCATTTCATTTGCAAATTTATCACTAGCTTCATCTTCTCCTCCAAAGATAATATCATAAATTAAAAAAAAAAAGAGAAACAAACCATTTTCAATTTCCTTTGTGTATAGGTTTCTATCAGCTATGCCTTTTATAAATCTTAACTTTAACAAATACTTATCCAATCTCGCATATGAAGTTCTAGGTGCTTGCTTCAGTCCATATAGAGCTTTCTTTAGTTTACATACCATGTCTCCTTCTTGAGTCAAAGAAAAACCTTCAGGCTGCTCAATGTAGACTTCTTCTTCCAATTCTCTATTCAGAAATGTTGACTTCATATCCATCTGATACACTTTGTATTTCTTTTAAGTTGCATAGGCCAAAAACATTCTTACTGCTTCAATTCTTGCTACTGGTGTAAAAGTTTCTTCATAGTCAATTCCTTCTTGTTGTGAGTATCCTTTACATACCAATCTTTCTTTGTTCCTTAAAATTTCTCCTTGTTCATTCATCTTGTTTCTGAATACCCATTTTGTTCCTATAACATTCTTATCTTTAGGTCTAGGGACTAATTCCCATGTCTTGTTCTTTTCAATCTAATCTAGTTCTTCTTTCATAGCTTTAATCCAATGTTCATCTTCACAAGCTTCACTAGTAGATTTAGGCTCAATTTGAGAAATCAAACACAGTTGTTCTCATACCTTATTTCATGTCAAAACTCCTCTATCTATGCTTCCAATAATCTACTCAGTAGGATGATTCCTTGATAGATTCCTGTTAGATGTCACTGTCTCAGTTCTTATTTCTTCTGTAGGTTCTTCAATGATTTTTTCATTGTAGCTTTCATTCAACAAATCACTATTAGTTTCATAGAATAATTTAGTAGTCTCTGGATTAGTTCTAGGCTGAGTTCCTTCATTTGATTCATAATCAAGCATTCTTTCCTAAATTTTGAACTTTTCATCAACTTTAACATTTGCACTCTCAACAATAGTCTTAGTTCTCTTATTGTAACATCTATAAGCTTTTCTCTTCAATGAATATCCAAGAAAAATACCTTCATCACTTCTAGGATCAAACTTTCCAATGTCATCATCTCTCTTAACATAACATTTGCTTCCAAAAATTCTAAAATACTTAATTGATGGTGCATGTCCAAACCATAGTTCATAGGGTGTCTTGTCTGTGTCTACTCTAATTTTTACTCGGTTCATTGTATACACTGCTATGTTCACTGATTCTCTCCAGAATATCTTCACCAAGTCATTCTCAAATAACATATCTCTTTCTGCTTCAGTCATTGATCTATTTCTCCTTTCTGCAATACCTTTTTGTTCAGGTGTCCTAGGGGCTAAAAACTATCTCTTAATACCATTCACTTCACAAAAAATGTTAAATTATTTTGAAGTAAATTCTCCACCTCTATCTGATGTCAAACATTTAATCTTCATTCTAGATTCATTCTCAAATTTTTTCTTAATGATCTTAAACTTATCAAATGCTTCAGATTTTTCTTTAAGAAATACAATCCACATCATTCTTGTAAAATCATCAACAAGAATCATAAAATACCTTTCCCCATAGAATCCTCTAGTCCTTGTAGGACCACTCAAATCTGTATGAACAATCTCTAACTTCTTTTTTGTTGTAAACTTCTTATTGGGAAATGAGATTATCTTCTGTTTAGCCATTACACATTCCTTGCAAATCATGTTAGTAGGCTTCATAATTTTAGGTAAATCTCTTACTACAAGTGTAGTACTCACTTTCACAATGTTATCAAAGTTTATATGACAAAATCTTCTATGCCATAACCAACTATCATCAGTCTTAGTAATAAAAAATGTCATCTTAGTAGGATTCAACTAAAATACATTACCTCTGGTTCTAGATCTAGTACCAATCAAATTACCATCCTTGTCTTTGATTACACATGTTTTCTCAGTAAACCAAAATTGATATCCCTTATCAACTAGTTGTCCAACACTCAAAATATTATGTTTCAAACCATCCACAAAGTAAACATCATTAGTATTAGTCTTTCCATCAAGAGTAATAGATCCTATACCTTTAATCAAACAAGGTACATTGTTTCCAACTCTAACAATTCCTCCATCATAATTGTTAAACTTTATGAACTTTTTCATATCTCTAGTCATATGATTTGAAAAACCATTGTCTATAATCCAATCAGCTTTCTTTTCTACTTGAGAAACTAAAGCCTTTTCTTCCTTAATTTTAGTTTTAGGATTTTCTTCTTTAATTGCTACAAATCCTATATCATCATTCTCAGTTTCACTTTCACTCAAAGATTTCTCCAAACTAGCTTCAAGTTCTTCATCATTTTCATAGTAACATTCTTTAGATCTCCTAGGATTAAATTTCTTCCTATACTTCTTAACTCTCTTAGGACATTTAGATGCAAAATGACCAAATTCTTGACAAGTCCAACATTTAAAATTTTTCTTACCATCTGGTTCTCTTTTCACAAGCAAGGAAATACCTTCTTCAATCTTCCCATCTTCTTCATTTCTAGATCTACTACTGCTAGCATAATCTCTGCTCACACTGATGCTTCTTGACAAAGTAGGGAAAACACTAAGTGAATTGAATGCTGTCTCCATTCTAGGTAAGTCTTCTGATAGCCTCAAGTTCATCTATGCTACTTCCAATCTTCCAAGAAGAGTCTCTCTAGTAAAGTTCATAGTACAAGGTATAATTTGTTCAATCATTTGTGTTGTCTGCTTAAATGCAGGAGTCAATGCCCTCATAATTTTCTAGATCACTTCATTCTCTATCTTGGTTCCTCCACAAGATTTTATACCTACAACAATCTTTGACATTCTACCAATATAGCTTCTAACAGATTCATCTTCCATCATTCTTATATCTTCAAATGCACATATCCAATTATGTAATATGACTTTCTTAGCATGTTCATCACCTTCAAAAGTAGATTTTAAAGATAACCAAATTTCATAAGATGTTTTTAGATATTTTACCTGACTGTACTCATTTTCTGAAAGGGCTGCCAAGAGTGCTTCTCTAGCAAGTATGTTACACATGAATAGATCTCTCTCTTCATTAGTACAATCTTCAATCTTATCTTCATCAATGATAGTCTTCTAATTCTTTGTAATTAACCAATAACTTGGTCCTAAACAAAGTAGATGTGTCTTCATCTTTTCTTTCCAACTGTCAAAATTTACTCCATCAAACTTAGGGCTTTCTTTCCTAAAATAATTTTCCATGGATCTCCTTAAGCTGTTAAACTTTTCCTTCAAGGACCTGCTGCTTTGATACCAATTGTTTGAAAGTAAAGTCCACCAAGATAATTGAGAAGGGGGGGGGGTTTTGAATCAATTATCAAATAAATACAACTTTTATCAACCTTAATAGATTTTAACCATGTAAGCAATGTAATCAACAAAGAAAGATATACATGCACAATAACACAATGACACAAGATATGTTGACTAGGGAACCTCTTGATCAAAGAGTAAACCCTAGTGGGAATGATGCCCACAAAAGATAAACTAATATGAAAGTTCCTTGTGAGAGGATGGACTCTATTAGGAGTCTTATAAAATACATTCAATACATATGAGTCCCTATTAGGAGACTTTGAATCCCTACTAAAAGATTCTAACTCTTTTAGGAGTTATGGAAGATAGAAGGACCCACTACCCAAACAACTTCAGGGTAAGATCACTGAACTCAATGTCCAACTAATCTTTGTATTACTCAATAGAATAATACCAAAAGATTACTGATCTCAATAATTCAATACTCCTTCTCTGACTTTGCCAAACCACACAAACTACTTCTTCAATTCTCAATGCCAGATCTCTATACTTCGCATATCCTCTTCAACAAATATTGCACAATTCCACAATTCAAAAATTCACTCTTTCATTCACACTTACATATTAAAAAAAGGAAAACATTCCTTCCTATATACCACACACAAGTAATTACAAATGAGTTGGCATATAAATTACAAAATAAAAGTTTCCACACATTACATAAAAATTACACAAAACTGTCAGCTTCCAAATAAGATAATTCTTCAATCATGCGACCTCAGATCTTGTGCTCATGACCATGTCACTAAAATCATGTCTCCAACTACCTCATAATTGCACATGATCATATTCCATCTTGATTAGGAGATATCATCCGATTTCCACAAACCGCTATTTAGGAACACTGCCTGAATACTACTTCCATTGATTTCCTCATAACTATCATGAACAAATGAATTTCCATCTGTGCTATTAACCATGATCTTATAGAACATCATAGAGTAAGTCCTCAAATCCACATAGCTTCATCTTCAATATCCCATGTGCACGAACTCAAATACTGTCTGCTTCTCTACAAATCTCCAGTAGATCATTGTGTTCACATCAATGACAATCACATTCATGAATGTAACAACTGCTATAGAATGGCTACAAATACTCCCCCATAGGATATATTCAGCATTTATTCCTAACAAATCTTACAACACCACCATCATAATTCATTAATTTAAAAAAAATATTTCTATCCCGAGTCATATGATGTGAACAACCATTGTCTATTATCCATTTAGTTTTCTCATCAACATGAGATACTAAAGCCTTTTCCTCATGCACTAGTTCATTTCTAATAGAAAAAAATCCAATATCTTCATAATCTAAATCATCTTTATCATAAATGTTGTCACTAGCATAATATTCTTTATCCCTTTTAAACTTGGAAAAAATAGGTTTGTGCTTAGGAACTCTTGTAGGACATCTAGATGCAAAATGACCTACCCTATTGCATGAAAAATATTTGAAGGGTAACCTGCCTTCAAATTTTCCCTTACCTCTCTTTTCTCTTCTAGAAATTAGTGCATCAAGCTCATCCATCTTTCTTTCCTCTACCATTATCTATTCCCATTCCTCAACATACTCACCAAGTTCTTCTTTTAGGTCTTCCTTGCTAGTGCTAAGAATTGCAAACATTTTCTTGTGTGCAGATGCCTTGAATGTAGATTCCACTTTTGGTACTGAATCTCCCATTTTAGTAGCCTCAAAGGTAGTTAGCTTTGCAATCAACATCTCTCTGCTAAAATTCTAAGTTAAAGGTATAGTCTCTTGAATAGACATAGCCTTGAACTTGTATATAGGTGTCAATGATCTAAGGATCTTCGCAAAAACTTATTCTTCATCCTAAGTACCTCCACAATTTTTCATTCCTACCAAAACTTCTGCAACCCTTTGAATATAAGCCCTAATGATTTCATCATCCTTCATTTGCATCTTCTCCATCTTTATTTTCTAGTTCTATAGCTTCTCTTGCTTGGTATATTTATCTCCTTCGTATAAAGCTTCTAATCTTTTCCAAATCTCATATGCTGAATCCAAGTCTTTAACTTGAGTAAACTCACCTTTAGATAGTGCACTTATCAGTGCTTCCCTTACGAACATGTTGTATGTGAATACCTTCTTTTCATCATCAGAAGCTGATGAAAAATTACTCTCAGTCTTTATAGCCACCTTATTCTTTTTGATCAACCAATAGTCGATGCCCAAGCATAGAAGATGAGTTTGCATCTTGTTCTTCCAATTGCCAAAGTTTTTAGGATCAAATTTTGGACAATCCTTCCTATAGAGTTCCATCTCCAAGATCACATCAAGCTATTAGACTTTCTCTCTGAGGACCACAAGCTCTGATACCAATTGTTAGGAATAACAGTCCACAATACAACTGAGAGGGGGGTGAATCAGTTGTATGGAAGATTATTAAACTTTAAACTTTAAGTAGTAGAAATATCAGATCTAATGAATAAAATAAATCTGCACACAATAACATAATATTTTGGTGTCGGGGAAACCCTGTTAAAGGTAAAAAAACCCCAGTGGGAAGTAGTACCCACAAATAATGTACTGAGAGTATAGTATCCTTTTTAGAAGATTTAGCCTTGTTAGGAGCTTATTAAAACATTACAGTACATAGTCCTTGTTAGAGGACAGATCCTGTTAGGAGTCAAGAAGAAAGGGAGGGCTCATTGCCCAAAGAGGATTAATTCCACCTTCAAAACTCACTATTCACAACACAAGTGTATATGAAGAAATACACAATCTTTTTGAACTGTTCGACAACAACTATCTTTGATTGATCAGTTCCAATGAAGTCCACTAGTAAACCTCTACTCTACATACAATAGATACAAGCTCACAACTTTTACAATCTCTTCATTACACCTTTTTCTCATCCATATCTTTTTCAAAGAAAAGACCTCCCATATATACCTTATTACAATTCTCATGATCAGGTCGGCTTCTAAGCCTTTCCTAGTTACAAATAATTACATAAACCCTTACTAAGATACACATGGTATCTAAAACAAGTATACAATTATTACATTGCATCATTTAAGGATCGACATCCTCAATTTATGTTTTCCAAGAAAAAATGATGCTTCATCTCCTATGTCAGCTTCCAAACAGGTCTCCTATAGAATGCATGCCACAACTGACATCACCAATCACTCTGTACCTTGTGCTAAAAAATGAACATCCTTTAGTATCTAGTGTATGCACCCTAAAATGGTCGCCTAGACTTTGGGCCCCATTTATTCAATTTGTCAAATATCAATTTTCTAAATCAATGCTTTATAATATATTCAAATCAATTTCCTTGATCAAATCATAACTATTTCAATCATTTCAATAATCTCCTAAGGTTTAATCATGTCATCAATAATTTTATTTAATTAAAAGAAATAATCCCTTTTAAATAAATAAAATAACTTTATTTAATTGAATGAATATCTCTTAAGTAAAATAAATTTATTTAATTAAAACCCTTTTTAATTAAATGATTTTATTTTATTTAATTAATATTCATCTTTTAATTAAATAACCTTATTTTGTTTAATTAAAAGAGAATTATTGTTTTAAAATAAATAAAATCATCTCAAAAGATCTTTTGTGATTGAAAAAGGAAATAAGTGAAATAAAAATAAATAAAATAAAGAGATTTCCTTTTCTCTCCACACTTTCTAAAAATGAGATTTCTTTCCTCCTTTTGCATTAATCCCACATTGATCTTGAAGATGCATTCTTTTCATCAGTTTCTTATATAAGGAGCCCTCTCCTTCTCAATTAGAAATCCTAAATTTTCATACTATTGTTTGTTGGAAATATTCAAGACTATCTAGGTTACTGAGAGAGGAGGGGTGAATCAGTAACTTCAAAACTTTTAACAGATTCAGATCTTAATAATATTAGATTGATAATCTAACTGCATGCATGAGTAATAGAAAGAAAAAGTAAACTGGGGTGGGGATGATACCCACAAAACTTCAATACTGCAGTATAAAGTTTGCCGGTTAAGGCTTACAATGATCACTTCTGATGATCTACCCTGTTAGGAGCAATAAGGACTGCTAGGTCCACCTTGTTAGAGGTTTTACAAACATACAATGAAGTATGCACTCGGTTAAGAGATTTTTACAAAGACTGTTAAGTCTACCCGGTTAAAGAATTTCAAGTTGATTCACATGTTAGGATGAAACAGTAGATCTCTTACTTGCAACTGTACTTGCTGATTGAGATTCTCTGATGTACTGATCACCTTCTGTGATGGATAGATCTTTGCTGCTTCTTATACTACTATAGCCCTTTGTAATTCACTTATCTCCGCCTTTCTCTCTTTTTCATACTTCTCTATATCTTCATTTTTGGATATGACATAAACATTGTTTATATATCAATCTAAGTCAATTCCAAAACAATTACAAAGTCGGCTCTTAAACAAGTAAACACAAATATTACTGAGTTGGCCCAAATATAGTTACACGATTACTGCAAACTAACTCGGTGACTTTCTGATCCTTGGCATCCACTGCGTTACTTGGCATCATCATGCACTCGATAAAAGTGGAAACTCGGTCCATACTAACCACTCGGTCATAGTTTCGAACTCGGTAAATACTAGAGACTTGGTAGATAAAGTGTTACTCAGTAGAAACTAAGTTTCCTATTTAACCGTGCAGCACTCAGTAAACACTGTGAAACTTTGCGAGCTCGGTATGCACTATTCTACTCGATAAGCTCTGTTCTACTCAGTAAGCTCTGCTCTACTCAGTAAGCTCTGTTCTGCTTGGTATGTACTGTTCTACTCAGTATGTACTATTCTGCTCGGTATGCACTGTTCAGAATAAGTGTTGTCACTAATGACAATCATGCTTAATGCCAACAATCTCCCCCTTTGGCATTAGTGACAAAAACACTTATTGCCAAAACTTATATACAAGAATCATGCTGAATCTTTTTTTTTATTTTTCAAAATTTATCTTTGTCAAACTGTTGTTTATACATTTCATGACTCCCTTATATTAGAGTACTTTCTCCCCCTTTCGTATTACACACCTTAATCTTATACACTTTCTCCTATACATTTTCTCCCCCTTTTTGACAATAATGCCAAAGGTGTATATACAAGTATTTTACAGGGAGAATCCAAAATGTGAAAGAAAATCAGAATGTACCTTTATGATTAGTGCCAGAGTTCTGTCCCAATTCTCTTGCAGAATCTTGCATGTTTGGAGTGCAATTTGGACATCTACAGAGATTTCAATCATGTGATCTACAATGGAAAATTGATTGTCATGGAGTAATTCTTTTGAGTGAACAATGTGCTTTTGCATTATGTCCATGATGGGAAGGATCACGTTCTGAATATCTAGCAGTGTTGACCGGATCTTTGTATCTTCTTTTAATAATTCTGACTGCCTATTTGATAGGAATTTGATTTTCATATGATGTGTAGAGCTTGAACTAGGTTCAAGTTGCAACTTCTGTACACTGTCCTTCAGATCCTCATCAATCTTATTCAATTTATCCTTGACTTCCTTAGTGAACTCGAAAACATTACATAGCTTAGCAACAAGTGAGGTAACATTGGATTAGGAGGACTCAATATCTGTCAAAACTAAAGATAATTCTGCCTGATTAATAGCTATATGCTGAGCAACATGCTCAAGCACTTTATTGTCAAACTTCTTCTCGGCTTTCTCAAAAATCTTTTCTGACGCAGAGGAATCCTCATGGAACTTGTTTACTGCCTTAGCTAACTGTAACAAAATATGTTGAGAGGAATCAACTTTAATACCTAATGTTTCTAACAAAATATCCTTTGCATCTTCAATAATTTTATATTCCTTGTCCCTTTCTTCTTTTAGTTTCTTCTGCTTTGCTTTCTTTTGGAGGATTTCACCAATGTTTTTCATTTGGTCTACTGAAAGATTTGCAAAGTCTAATTTTTGGAATCTCTATCTCCTCATCTAAGTCTATATCCTCTTCTACATTCTTACTCAAAAATCTTGTACTCGGTTGAGCCTTAGGATCAACTGTTATTGCACTTAATGCCTTTGTAGAAGTTATTGTAGACATTGTAGGACTAGCTGTGAAAAATGATAAACTACCGACTAGAATACTTGAAGGGCTCAAAACTAAAGTATTCACAATTTTAGAATCAAAAACTGAAATACTTACTGAAGTATCCAAAACTGAGGTACTTACTACTGGAAAACTTGATATGGAAGTAGGTACTGAAGTAGATATAGGAGACTACAACTCGGTAAAAGAGGTGGTAGTCATTTCTGTCGATGATACATTGAGTTGTGCTAGTGATGATTTGACATTTGATGTATCTGTGGAAGTTGTCACAATCGTACTTGAAGTTATCTCCGTGCTAGGTGTATCAACTTTTGTTGGAGAGTAAGGAAGTGAGGCAATGACTTCTGCAACTATTTGAACAATATTATCTTCCTCATCACTTTTCTTGTCTACCTCGGTATCTTCTTCATGTTCATCACTGTCATCATCAATATCCTTGATTATCACAGTTTCGACACTCGGTTTGTGAAGATTATAGATGTTTTTCCATGTGTCAGTGGCACTCTTCACAACCGACTCAATATCTTTGATCAAAATCAAACAACTGTTGAATTTGAGTGTCAACTTATTTTCATTATCTATCAATGCCTTATTAATTTCAGCATTTTTCAAACTTGGCATTAATTGCCTCAAGGTTTGAGCATAGATGTCCTTGACAGTTTGTCTTGCATTGGACCATCTCAACTTAATTTTGTTCAGCAGAATTCCTGGGATTTGAGAAGCTATCTCTTCAGGTGATTATTTCCATTTTCCCATTTTCTTGATAACAACATCTTCAATTTCCTGCTGCTCTTCCTCAGATCTGATTTCATATTTGAGAGATTTGAAGTTTGCAATTACAGATCCTTCTCTCATATCCTTGATCTTTTCTTTTAATGAAGGAGGAGGCCTTTTGAATACTATTTCTTCACTGTCTTTTCCTGCCTTGCCTCTTGCACTCCTTCTTATAAATACTGCAGAGGGTTTCTTGGGTGCCTTGGTGATAATTACTTTTCCTTTCTTCTTTGCTGGTACTTGTTCTTCTTCCTCCTCATCCTTTTTCTCTTCTTCTTCTTCAAAGTCCTCTCCTTTTTCCTCGGTTGACATTAGAGGTGTGCTAGCTTGTATTTTGGCCATCCTCTTTCTTCCTTTGTTAACCGCCTGTGGAAGCTTTATACTAAGCTCAATTCTCTCCTTAGCTTCTTCATATGTCCCAAAATATGGTGCCTTTGGATTAGCAGGTTGATTAATTAGGGCTTCAATAATATTCTTGGTTTCATCAATATTTACCTCATAGGGAAGAGGTTTCACATGCACAATCCTTGGTTTTGCTTCCTATATATACAGATTATCACATTCCACCATGAAACAAATATCATCTTTGTAATCTTCCACCAATTTCTGTGGAATCCAGAATCTATTGTTCATTTTCTCTTTAAATGATTCAAAATAGTTATCCATTATGCTTTCAAAATTGTCACCCATTTTTGAAATGTATTCATTCATCTGATAAAGAACCGGCACATCTTTTCTCCATACTACCGTGCCTTTTGATGGGAAAAACTTTTGAGCATAGAAAAATAAACAAACCAATAGTGAGCCAAACTTACATGGATTGTTCTTTGAGGTTTGGATGCTCTCCATGTTCTTGTTGAACTATTTCAACAAAAGATCTACTAGGTCAAATGATAGATTGTTCTTTACAATTTTATACGCTAGGTCAACTGCTTCACATGGAACATTGTTCTGCCGACTTGAACTATATATCTTGTGAGCTATGATATGTATACCAAACTTCAATTTTGCATCAATAATTTTTCTTATCTTCATACCTCTACCATCCCACTCGACTAGGGTTTTCTCTTCCAGTTCCGTTCCACCTAGGGTTTTTGTAGATTTTGCCTTATCGAGCATGGGAAGACCAGTGATTCAGTGAATCATCTTCTTCATAATCTCTACTGGTTGCTCAAGCCATATTTTACCTTCATGTACTCGGCTAAGGATATATCTGACCCATTTTATCTGAAAGCTCCGAGGAAAGTGTGTGATGTGAACTAAACCCTTATCTTCCAAATGTTGATGCTCCAGTTTGAGAACACCATCGACACATAGTTCCTCACAAATAGTATCTATCTCTAGGGTTCCAAGCTCTTGAATTGTACACTTAAAATGACTACAAATATCGTTAATAAGGAGTACCTTAGGAGGGATCTGAGATTGAGCTCCACTTAGGTCTAGGGTTCCAGCAACTGCGGGCATGAGTTTGAAATCTGGTGCTTTCCATTCTCCATGAACCAACATTTGTGAATCTTTCTTCACTTTAGCGCTGGATGATGCCATGGTAGCTCGGTGAACACAGTAAATTCTTCGAGGAAAGAGAATATCTTGTTGAAATATGCTTTGAAACGCTTGATTGCACTAGGAGACTTTTGTTCGCGGTGAATAGTGAACTTGATTTCACTCCTTTTGTTAAAACTTTGTCATTAATGCTCAGTATGAATTAGGGTATTGAATTAGATAGGTTGTCATCCACTATGAATTAATTACTGAGTGAAGACTCCGCAACTCGGTGATCATACAAATTCATACTTCTCTGACCTTACTCGGTAACCAAATGAAGTTAGGTTACTCCCGACCTTGCTCGGTGGTAACTAATACTGACCTTCTGGTGATCTTGCTGTATCTTGCATACTAATTTGGATCTGTCTTCCTTTTAGTTCAAGAATTGTTTTGGAATATGTCTATGAAGATACAGTTCCAGTGCTTTCTTGGAGACTAGTTAGAGCTCATAGAGCCACTCCCTTCATTAGTGACTTCAGGATTGGTTTGCTCGATAGGTTTAGGAATCCACTTCTGTCTCATCTGCTTCCTAATGTTATTTTCTTTTGCTTTCTTTTCATCTTCAATTTTGCCTAAATTCATGCAGTTTTTAGCTATGTGACCAAGCTTAGTGCAATTATAACATCTTATGGTAGAATCCCTTTTTCTCAAGTCGTGCCTTACACAATTCATGCCAATGTGTCCATATTCTCCACAGTAATGACATCTACACCAAGTGTTGTAATCCCAACCAAACATTGCTTTAATAATTTGTTCCGCTGGATTGGGTGTTTTAGTTCTGCATTCTAATGCCTTATGACCTTGTTTGCTACATTTGTGACATCTGCCTTTAAATCTTGGTTTCTCCTTGCATTCATTTGCTTTATGACCAAGCTGATTGCAATTGTAGCATTTTCCATTGAATTTTTCTTTTCCATTGCTCCAACATTTGTTTGAAGTATGACCAATTTTTCCACAGTGATTACAGGTAGGTTTCTGATTCTTTTGAGTACCTTGTTTGGAGGATTCACCTTCCTCTTTGTATCCAAGTCCTGCTTTTCCTTTTTGCCTATGAAGGTTTCATTCATACACCTGATTCATATCTTCTTGAGATTTCAACATTCTCTCATTGATTTGCCTTTCAGCATCTAGCTCACTCATCACTCTTAAATTGATTTTCTTTTCAGATCTCAGCTCTTCTTTCATATTTTCATTTTTTGATCTTAGAGTCAAGATTTCTTCATTTGCATTGGAGATTTGATCAATAAGATTTTCTAGCTCAAGAGTTTTATTTTGGATTTCATTGTTCTTTCCATCTATTTCATCTTTCATCTTGTTTCTTTCTTCCAAGACTTCACAGAATCTTGTTGACTGAATTTCCTGTTCTCTTTTCAATTTTCTCACTTCTTCTTGCAGAGATCCACTCTTTTCTAGAAGTTCTTTGATTGCATTGTTTGCTTCATCTAAGCTGCTTGAAGGGAAAAAGTCTTCAATCTTTTCTTCAACATATTGGTGGTCATTGATCTGATTTGCAAGTTCCTTCCTTCTTTTTAGGGAAAGGGAAAGATCCTCTCTTGTTTCTTTGAGTTGAGTTATGGCCATTTCCAGATCTAGCTTTTCATTCTCAATTACTTTGTTCAGTTTGAATATCTCCATTGTCCTAAATCTTTTCTCAAGCTATCAAAATTTATTTTGAGATCCACTGAGCTCTGATACCAATTGTTGTAAATATTCAAGACTATCTAGGTTACTAAGAGGGGAGGGGTGAATCAATAACTTCAAAACTTTTAACATATTCAGATCTTAATAATATTAGATTGATAATCTGACTGCATGCATGAGTAATAGAAAGAATAAAACATTCATAACACTTAGAACACAGAGATTTGGTGACCCAAAAACCTTCCAAGTAGAAAGTAAAAATGGGGTGGGGATGATACCCACAAAACTTCAATACTGCAATATAAAGTTTGCCAGTTAAGGCTTACAATGATCACTTCTGATGATCTGCCCTGTTAGGAGCAATAAGGACTGCTAGGTCCACCTTGTTAGAGGTTTTACAAACATACAATGAAGTATGCACTCGGTTAAGAGATTTTTACAAAGACTGTTAAGTCTACCCGGTTAAAGGATTTCAAGCTGATTCACCTGTTAGGATGAAATAGTAGATCTCTTACTTGCAACTATACTTGCTGATTGAGATTCTATGATGTACTGATCACCTTCTGTGATGGATAGATCTTTGCTGCTTCTTATATTGCTGTAGCCCTTTATAATTCGCTTATCTCTGCCTTTTCTCTCTTTTTCATACTTCTCTATATCTTCATTTTTGGATATGACATAAACATTTTTTATATATCAATCTAAGTCAATTCCAAAACAATTACAAAGTCGGCTCTTAAACTAGTAAACACAAATATTATTGAGTTGGCCCAAATATAGTTACACGGTTACTGCAAACTAACTCAGTGACTTTCTGATACTCGGCGTCCACTGCGTTACTCGGCATCATCATGCACTTGGTAGAAGTGGAAACTCGGTCCATACTAACCACTCGGTCATAGTTTCAAACTCGGTAAATACTGGAGACTCGGTAGATAAAGTGTTACTTGGTAGAAACTAAGTTTCCTATTTAATCGTGCAGCACTCGGTAAACACTGTGAAACTTTGCGAGCTCGATATGCACTGTTCTGCTCGGTAAGCTCTGTTCTGCTCGATAAGCTCTGCTCTACTCGGTAAGCTCTCTTCTACTCGGTATGTACTATTCTGCTCGGTATGCACTGTTTAGAATAAGTGTTATCACTAATGACAATCATGCTTAATGCCAACATTGTTATGCTGCAGGTTTTCTTAGAGACTTTGGAGCTTTGGAGCTCACATAACATTTAGCTTGCCTATTTACATATAGATTAACATTCGTAGCATTTTAGTTTAATTTATTTCATTATTTTAGCTTAATCTCCATTTTAATAAAGTAGTTTATTTTCTTGCATTGCAATCATATAGATTAATTTCATTTGCATGCAAGAACTTGATGATTCAATGGAGATTAGCATTCTTGCTTCTCATCCTTGAATCTCTCATTCTATGGTGTACTTGCATGGGTTTAACTCAGTCAATTTGAGGGCCTCATAAACAATCCATGTACTCCAAAGATATAGAGCCGTGAATCGATATTCGAGATCTCATTATTGGGTATTCTCAAATGCAAGGATTCACAGAAGTGGTCACTTTTACACCACACATTTTGGCACCCAACGTGCTCTGTTCTCTGTTATTCAGAATACTAGCACAAACTCTTTGATTTGCGAACTTCAGATTTGATATGAAATTGAATTGATAAGCTTGCACTTTAGAATCTTTTATACGTTGAGGCACCTTATAAATCACTATTTTCTGTTTGGCCTCTGCTACTTTGAATAGGAGAATGGAATTTTCTGTTTAGATCTTTAGTTCTTCAACACTTGTGAGTCTCTATTTTGATTTGATATCTGGTTATTGGTATCGATTATATGGAAGGAGTGTGGAAGTTTATTAAAATCAATTTTGGGTTCCTTAAAAGAAATTGATAATCAAAACTATTTGTGATTTATGGATCAGAATTTTATGTTGGAAAGATCTCTATTTTAATAGGGTATGATCTAATTCCTTGTCTCAAATTTTTAAGGGGAAGTTTAACATTATTTGTGTATCGGTTTTATGGAAGAAATTTCAATTGTTTATTGAAAATGATTATGATAGTAAAAACTGAGTATCAAACTTTTGGATAAACATTAAGTTTATAACGGTTTGTTTCAAGAACCGTGATACAAAATTCATGCTGGTTTCGATTCAAAGTATAATAGTTTACTTTCGACATTTGGTTTGTACTCAATGCAACTGGATTTGGTTATTTTGGAGAATAGTTAAATTCTTGAGAGCATGCAATGTTGTGGAAACGGTTTGCTGTGATAAATAAATGATTCAAAAATAGTGAGTTCATTATTAATTGCATTAAAATCATAACATTTTTTAAAGAAATTGTTAAATGCAATTAGATTGGTTTTATGAAATTGTACAAGCTGCAAAGAGCCCAAGAAACTTGTGTTGGGACAGTTACATTGACAGAACACATAGATCATTTGTAGAGTTATTCGAGTGATTCAAATGAATTCGAAGAAGATTTCTAAGTCACAGGCATTGTGTCCAGACTTTGTAATCTAATTGCTAGTAGTCAAAAAGTTTATAGTGGAAGTGTAAAGGTCAATCTTAGTGATAAAATCATGTGGTTATCAAGTATTGAAGTGATGAATGATTGATTCAAAGTGCAATATAAAATATAGTTGGTATTATTTAGAAGACATTATCATCATCGGTATATTATAAGTTTTTGTGTACAAAGAAGAACTCATGCAGATTTTCAAAATATTTTAATGATGATCTAAGAAAGTTTTTTAAAAGATATGCAGATTGAGTGTTCATCTTGAATCTCTCTGCATCAGGTGGATATTCATTTCTATTTTGATTGAACCGGTTTCATTGAAGTTTATTATTTATATAGTTTTGAGAAGAGTTACTAAAATGTTAATGTCGTATGGGATTCAAAAGTTAAATCTTTTGCATTTTATTGCAAATTTATATTGTTTGCAACTCAATTATTATTTTGATTTTGATTGGGCTTAATCACTTAATCATTATTATTCTGTCGATGTCATTGATTGGGATTTTTATTTCTAACACTTACGGTTTGCCATTGATTTGTCTTAATTTTGTACTTTTGGATGTGTGCTAAATTTTGGATTGCAGATCTTTGGACCTAAGGTGAGTTACTACAATCTCTATAACACTTGGTTTGGGATTAAAAATGAACCTCTCATGTGTTTGGCTTGAGTGTTTGTATGCTTTCATAGAACACATTTTTTATGCTCTTAATGGGAAATGGATGAACATAGATTTGCTTTCATACAAGTTTGTGTTTAAGTGAATGCTTGTGTTTAAACATTAAGTAATTCTTGGTTCCAATATCAAAAAAATCTCATTGAGTAATCTAGGGCATGGATTCATTCTTGATTTACATGAAGAGTTAAATGCACCACTTTCTGGACTCGCTTCATGTTTACTTGGAAAGTTAAATACTCCATGATTCAAACCCTCTTGCGCTTATGAGTAGTATTGATAAGCAATCTTAGAGTACTTTTGATTGATCTTGTTAGCTAAATTTGGTTGTTGAACTTGCTTTTTTTAATCACCCATTGTTCAGCCCTTTGGATGCAATCTCAGCACCATATTCAGGGGATGGGTCTACCTAAAGAAGCATTGAGTGCTCCACAAATTTTTTCCCATTTTGTGCTTTCTTGATCTCATTAGTGTTATAAGGTGTGGACTCACTTTGAGTTTGTGTAAGGAGTTAAATGCACCACTTTGTGGACTCACCTCACATTTACTTGAAGGGTTAAATGTACCACCTTTAGTGCTTTCCAATACTTTTGATAGTGAATTACTTACTTTTTTATTTTTAGAAGGCCTACTTGGGGATTTCATCACCTCAAGGGACGACCTTAACTCCTGTGTTCCGACGCAGTATAAATATCAGGAGGTGAATCCAAAGACACCTCTCTTGGGAATGAGTTATATTTCACTCTTGGCTAAGCCTCAAAGAACTTTATACCTTTGAGAAGTGAAGGAGAAGATTTGGGTTACCGTCTCTCCCCGGCTGTGTGATTTCAAATTCTTCTCATTTATAGATTTGTGCCTCATGTACCTTGCGTATATCAAGGACTCCTTTTAGAAAAGCCATGTATATCCATGTAGACAGCTTGACATGATGTTGTTGTGTTCTAAGTGCCTGCTAAAACATTTTCAAGAACATACACAAGTAGAATCTTTAAGGAGTAGCATACTAAGTCACTATTCTTGTTCATGTGCAAGGTTGCTTTGCCCCTTGCTCATTGTTTGAAGACAATTTCTTGCTTGAACTCCTTGATTGTTGTCTTATGTGCTTGATCAATGATAAAAATCTGTTGATGTACTTACTTGATCTTTGAAAATGAACAAGAAACTGAAATCCTAAGTTTTTCAATTAGGTGACTTGTCCCAGTCAGATTAGGTGACTTGTCCCAGTTTTAGAAACCTGTTCTGTATTTAGGATTCTTGTTTTTTTAACCTTTTGAGTTAGTGATCCTTGATCCCATAAGAGATTTTTCTTGAGAGTGACAAATTAGGAATTGTTCCTATCAAATAGATAAATTTTTTGACTCTTTGATAACACACTTGGAGAGTGCTAGTAATCTCTTTGTCCACCCATTTTCATAAAATTCAAATTCAGTATAATTTGTGTAAGTCATCCTCCTGATCCATATGTGCTAGGGTATTCACCCAAAATTGAGCACCTTTGTGGCAGTGTTGGTTTGCACCTATTTGCAACAGTTCTATTTCACCATCTCTCTCAGACAAGAGAAAACTTTTACTATCCTAGTCTGGTATTGACGTTTCTTAAAATTGTCTTTTTTCCTTAAACTCTCCCTTTCATATTAGTAACAACAAGATATCAAGTGAGCCAAGGAAAGAGACCTCAGATAGTCTTCAACCAACTACCCCTAGTTCAAACTTGTCAAAAGAGAAAGGAAAAGGAACCAATATTTGACCAGTCACCTAGGAGTAAGTCTGAAACTTGGTTTGACCCAAATAGCCATTTTAGTGAGTTGAGTACCCCCTCAGCACCTTCCCACTTAGGTATGGATATGAGTTACACTATTACTCGGTGGGAGAGGGAAACCATGGATCAAACTCTTGATCACATCTATGAATGACACAGAAACAACATTATATTTGGGAATTCTTCTCATGATGATCAACCTGGTTCACCCCTCATTAATGCTAGATATTTGGATGCTCATCAAAGGGATGAAAGGCATAAGAGACAAGCTCACCAAGAACAATGGTCACAACATGAAGACCAAGACAATGAACCTAGTGGTGCTCATGTCAATGCAATGTATACCAATGACTTGTTCAAGAAGTCTAGACCAAGTTCACCACTTCAAAATACCTCAAGGTACACAAGTGAAAGTCTCAGAAGAATTGAGTGCAAAAAGAAAGCCTTTCTAGATGAACAAGCTACAAAACAAGAAAAGTTTAGACATCTTGAGGCAAAGAGTCAAGCTTTATTGGAATTACAAAGGAAATTCACTCAAGAGGAGAAAGATAGGCTGTTAACCCAACAATTAAACACTCAATTCAACAACAGGGGTGCGAACAGTGGAAATAATTTTCCTCCCTCCACCCCTTCCAGAACACCAAGAAGTAGAAGGCGGTCAAGAACCCCTTCTAGATCTCCTAGTCCTAGAGGAAGAAGGGCCTCTTAGTATGCTCACTATAGGAGGCAAACCCCTCCTAGAAACTCAAGACCACACTCCCAACATGGAGGTAGTAGCTCAGACTTTGATCTTAATTCTCAAGACTTCATGAGAATGCAACAAGAGCCGCTCTTCCAATAGTATGTAGAGAAGTACTTGGAACAGAACAAAGATAAGTTCCTCGAAAGTCTAATCAACAAGGGTGAAAGAGTCCCTTATAATTTTGATGTGGATAATAAAATTAAGAAACAAAGTCCATCACAAGAGGAAGAAATTAGACAAATGAAGAAAATGATGGAGAAACTTTTGGCACCTAAGAGTTCATTTTCTCTTGACTCGATATGTCCTCACCCTTTCAACAAGAGTGTGAGCATGAAGGATTTTCCTAGAAGGGTTGAACTCCCTCAGTATGACAAATATGATGGTAGTGGCGATCCACATGATCATGTGCACCAATTTTACACTATGAGCTTTGAGTTTCACCAAGATGATTCTTATCTAATGAGGTTATTCCCAAGGAGTCTTAAGGGGAAAGCAATGGAATGGTTTACCAACATAACTCCCCCCGTCCAGACTTTCAAGGAGCTTGTTCATAGATTTGTTCAACACTTTGCGTACAATCGTTCAAGATCTGTCACTATGTTGGACCTATGTAACCTAAAGCAAAACCAAGGGGAATCCTTTGTCTCATTCTTGCAAAGGTGGAGGTGACAGTGCTCTCGTTATCCTAGGACCATTCATGAAGATGAGAAAATTGACATCCTTGTCAATAACTTGGTGCCTGAAATGCGATATGAGGTTCAAAAGATGATCTTCAATTCCTTCAATAACATGGTTGAAACCACGTGCCGAATTGAGGATGTCTTAAAAGAGCAAGGAATTTTGACAAAAGATGGAAACAATAACAACAGTCAAAACAATAATAATTCCAACAAGGATAAAGGGAAGAATGCACATTGGAACAAAAAAAAAAAGTGGTCAACGATGGAGTTGTAGACTCTCCCCAACCTAAAGATCAAGGTGTCCTTCACTTGTCTAGTGTAGTTCAAGCTATGAAGCTCAATGCACCTCCTCAACAAGAGAGCAGGCCAAGGTACCAAGAGAAGCCCAAGAAAGAGAGGCGATAATTTTCAAAGCTTGGTGATTCTTATGAGGATGTTTTCAAAATGCTCATTGCCAATAATCTTGTGCATCCACAAGATCCCACAAAACATTACATCCCTGACATTAAGCCACATTGGTGGGATGAGAAGGCTTTATGCACATTTCATAATGGCATTGGGCATACCATTGAGAATTGTTGGAAACTCAAGCACATTATCCAAGATCTCATTGAGAATGGAAAGCTTAAGGTGGATGGACTGAACACCAATGCTGATCACAAAGCATTTAAAGAGCCATTTCCTAAGTATGAGAAGGAGGAAACCTCTAAACCAAAGGATGGCAAGGCTGCGATTAAATACCCCTACATAGTTGCAGAAAATGTTATCAACATGCTTGAAGTTGTGGAGGAAAGTGTCAACATGATGAGGAAAACAGAGCCATCTGGCTATGACTCCTATGTGAAGTCTCCCCCTATCTTTGATGAAGAACCTATTGTGGTGCTGAGGGGTCCTCACTCTAGGATGACATCCCAGGCTCTTAATGCTATCATAAGGAGTCAAGGCCCTATTGTCATTAGGGGGCCCAGTTTAGGTTAGCCTAATAAACCAAAGCCAGTGGTATCCAAGAATGCCACTATAAAACAAGCTATCAACCCCAAGTTGAATTATAACCTTGTTGATCAGTTACAAAGAACACTAGCTCAAACTTCAATCTTGGAGCTTTTAGAGTTGTCCCCAAAACACAAACAGGTCCTTGAGGATGCTTTGCACATAGCCAATGTTCCCAAAAATTTAGATGTCGACCAATTCAAAGGCATGGTTAATCATATTACTAGTCCTCACTACCTTACATTCTTAGAAGATGATGACAAATCCTTGAACCACCCACATAATCTTTCCCTTCACATCAAATTCATGATCCACAAAACTCATGTCAGGTGTGTGTTGATAGATGGGGGTGCTGGGCTCAATATCTATTCTTTGAGTCTGTTAAAGACTTTGGGTTATTCTGAGGAAGTGATCGATACCAGAAAGAAGATCACTATAAAAGTCTATGATGAGGCAAAATGAAGTTCTAAGGGGTTGGCTATCCTTCCTATCAGGATTGGCCCAGTTGAAAAAGATATCTTGTTCCAAATTGTTGATGCTGGACCCCTTGCATACAACATTTTATTGGGTAGACCATGGATTCACGACATGTAGGCAGTGCCATCTACCTACCACCAGTGTGTTAAGTTCCCCTACAATGGAGTAGAAATTTGCATACCAGGGGATAACACCTTATCAGTCAATTCAATCTCAGCTAATGTTCATGTCCCTCTTAATCAAGAAGCAAAGGATTATCAAGCAACTTTAGCAGACTGTCGAGACAAGTTTAAATCATTAGACCTTGGCATGGGGGGGTATCAACTTGACTCTTTTGCAAAGATGCATTTTTCCCCTAGGACCTATGGAAAGCCTTCAAAGGAGATGAAACCGTCTTCTTCGGCAATGACATTATTTGACACATTTGTTGAATCCTCAGTACCAATACAAGATGAAAAAGAGGAAGTAGCTGTTTGAGATTGAATATACAAAGAGAAGTACCAGCACAATGAAATTTTCTCCCCCTCTCCTAAGTCCTATTGGAAAGGATATACTTTTTCAAGTAGATAGGTTATCCAGGATATGGCCCTCTTAGTCATAGGTTAGATGCTAGAGCTGAACCACTCAATCATGATCTTTTTGGACATAAGTCTAAGAAACCAGTTGGCCTAGGCTTTATGAACAATAACAAGTGCATTGTCCCCATTCATGATAGGTGGGATAATAAAGATGACATAGAATATGTACCAAATTTGAAAAATCAACAAGACATGACAGATGATTGGGTACCTTCAACAAATCTCCTCTGGGGAGATTCAAGAGATTTAACAATTGATAGTCCTCCTATCCCAGCTACGACAGATAGTGACTATATGAATGCTAGATTGACTATGGATAGTGTCTCCATCCCAGCTATGATGGATGGTGATAATTCAAATAATTTTGTGATTGAGAAAATTGTTAGAGGAGGGGAAACTCTTCCAAACCTTGAGGCTTCTACATCACAAGGCCCCAACAATAATTCAGAAATAGACTCTCATGAGTTTGAATGGGATTCACTCTTAGATGCAATAGTTGACTTGGATATGGATGTTGTCCAAGCTTATAGTTCTCAACCTGACGTAGCTGACGAGTCGTGTGTCAGATTAGAAGATTGGAACCCACATGTTGCATTAGTAGATGATTCTTCACTTGATAGCATAAATCCTGATTTAGGTACCTTAGAGGGATACTTGATAGAATCCAATTTTGTGATCACCAGAGATGACATCAGCTATATCCTTAATATTGAACTAGTCATTAACGTAACCCTTATTGACTCCAACCTTATTGATTGGTCTCAACATTATCAAGAGCCTCAACTCTTGACATTTCATAATGACTATGAGATCACCTACTATCTAAATGCCATTGAACCTATAGTCTCTTCCACTAGTTAGCCAGCTACCAGTATGACAGAACCTGACATCAAGTACCTTAGTCACAAGATAAAATAAAAGAAAAAAAAGAATAAGAGTTCTGATGGCAAAAACCACTATGTGGCAGTGTCAAAACCAAAAAAAGTAAAAATGAAAGATGTATCCAAAGGTGAAAACCTCTTTGAGGTGCCTATGGGTGAGGTACTTGATAGTCACCCAAGCTATTTTTAGGATAGATCATCAGTACTGGTTGGACCTACAGAAGCTATTAATTTGGGCACAGAAGAGGCTCCAAAAATTGTACACTTAGCTAAATCTTTATCACCTCCAAAAAAGAAAGGCTACACTGAGTTCCTCCAAAAGAACAAAATTAATTTTGCATGGACATATTCAAACATGCCAAGGTTGGACATTAATCTCATTATGCATCATTTGTCCATAGCTCCAGGTGTGAAACTAGTCAAACAAAAGTTGAGAAAAATGCACCCTCATATAGCTCTTTTAGTGAAAGCTGAATTAGAAAAGCTCCTTGGTGCAGGATTCATTAGAGCCATAGACTATGCTGACTAGATTTCCAACATTGTACCTATTTCTAAACATGATAAATCCATCTGAATTTGCACAGATTTTAGAGATCTTAATAGAGCATGCCCAAAGGATGATTTTCCACTTCCTAACATAGACATGATAGTGGACATGACGGCGGGCTATGAGATCTATTCTTTGATGGATGGTTTTTCTAGGTATAATCAGATCAAGATTGCTCCTAAGGATCAGGAAAAGACTACATTCACATGTGCATGGGGTACTTATTGTTGGAACGTCATGCCCTTTGGATTGAAAAATGCAGGAGCTACTTATCAAAGAGCTATGACAACCATCTTCCATGACATGATGCATAAGAATATGGAAGATTATGTGGATGACACCCTTGCTAAGTCTAAGAAAAGAGGAACACATTTAGCTGATTTAGAAGTAATTCTGGATCGCATGGAACAATTTCAACTAAGATTAAACTCAAAAAATTGTGCATTTGGTGTTACTTGTGGCAAATTATTGGGATTCATCATTTCAGCCAAAGGGATAGAAGTGGACCCTGAAAAGGTCCAAGCCATTATAGACATGCCATCTCCCAAAAATATCAGTCAAATGAGGATTTTTCAAGGACGCCTTCAATCCATAAGGATTTTTATTTCACAATTGGCAGATAGAGTGCAACCCTTTAACAAAAACTTGCATAAAGGTGTTCAGTGTGTCTGGAATGAGGATTGCCAGAAGAGCATGGATCAAATTAAGGAATACTTGGTAAATCCTCCCATTTTAATGCCTCCCATTCCAGGAAAACCTCTCATTTTGTATGTCTCAGCTACTGAATCTTCACTGGGGGCATTGTTGGCTCAATTAGATGAACAAGGGAAAGAAAGGGCCATATATTATATTAGCCGCACTCTTGTTTCTTATGAGGTCAATTATACTAGTATTGAAAAAGCTTGCCTTGCAGTAGTGTTTACTTCTCAAAAATTGCAACACTATATGCTTGCGCACACCATACACCTCATAGAAAAAATTGATCCTCTCAAATACTTGCTCGATAAAGCTTCTCTCATAGGTAGACTCGCTAAATGGATGATGATTCTTTCTAAATTTGACATAGAGTATATTGAGTGCAAGGCAATCAAAGGCTAGGTTATTGCAGATCAACTGGCTAATTTCCTAATTCAAGATAATATGCCCATTCAAGTCAATTTCCTAGATGAACATCTTATGTACATGACTGAGAGATCCTGGAACTGTTCTTTGATGGTTCCTACATGCAAAATGGTTCTAGAGCTGGTGTGTTGTTTGTCTCTCCTCATGGGTACACTATTCCCAAATCTTACAAGTTACTCTTCCCATGCACAAACAACATAGCTGAATATGAGGCTTTAACAAATGGACTAAAAATGGCTATAGAGTGGAATATCACAGAACTACATATCTATGGGGATTCTCAGCTAATCATTAATCAAGTCAATGAACAATACCAAACAAAAGATGACAAGTTGATACCTTACAAAAAAATGGTTGATTCATTAAGATGGTACTTTACTTTTGTCACCTTTCAACAAATCCCTAGGGCTGAGAACAAAGCAGCTAATGCTATGGCCACCCTTGCTTCACTTCTTTAGTTAGAGGAACATGAGTCCAGATATGAATTCCTGGTGGAAGAGCTATGTTTTCCCATTTATGACTCTCAAGAAAGCCATGTCATTTTTACCCTTGTCAATCATGAATCCTCCCGCTATGGTGCTATTTACTCATATCTTCATGATGGCATCATCCCCGACACATTTAACTGATCTGAAAGAAGAAACCTTGTCCATAATGCCTCTTGTCATTCCCTCATCTTTGGTGATTTGTATAGGAGGGGTCTAGATGGGACACTTCTTAGGTGCTTAGAAAAGGAGGAATTTGATCAAGCGCTAGTTGATATCCACAAGGGCATATGTGGGGGACATTGTAATGGTCTTTCCATGGCTCGAAGGTTTCTTAGGGTGGGGTACTATTGGCTTATGATGCAGATAGATGCGGTAGCTTTTGCCAAGTCTTGTGAAAAATGTCAAAAACATGGACACCTGATACATGCTCTAGGTAGGGAGCTAATTCCTTCTATATCTCACTAGCCATTTCAGCGATGGGCCTTTGACATTGTTGGGAAGATTCATCCCAACTCATTAGGTGGACATAAGTTCATTATCATTGCTCCTAACTACTTCACAAAATGGTTAGAGGCTGTTCCACTTTTTGTTGCCTTAGGCAAGACCGTGTCTTTATTCATTTTAAACCATATCATTTGTCAATATGGAGTGCCAACTGAGATCATCACTGACAATGGAGGTCAGTTCAAAAATAGGGACCTTACACAACTCTGCCAAAGATTTAAGATAAAGCAACATTGGTCCTCCATTTACTTCCCGCAAGGAAATGGTCAGGAAGAGGCTTCAAATAAAACCATTCTCAAGATTTTACACAGAATAGTTCATAAGAATGGTCAAGACTAGCACCTACAGATAAATCCAGCCTTGTGGGCCTATAGAATGAGTATTCATACTCCAACTAGGGCTACTCCTTTTGCCCTCACATATAGCACTAAATCAGTGTTACCTTTAGAGGTTGAGATTTTGTCACTTAGAGTCTCTCTCAAAGGTCTAGTTATAGATGAAGATTATCGCGCCATGAGATTACAAGAATTGGAACTTATGGATGAAAAGTGTAAAGCATCATTTGACCATATGAGGGTCTACCAAAAGTAGATGTCCAAAGCATTCAACAAAAAGGTTCACCCTAGAGAATTCCAATTAGGAGATCTTGTCCTGCAAGAGAATCCTAAGAACCAACAAAATAGAGAACAAAAGGGAAAATTCGAACCTAATTGGCTTGGACCCTACATTATCATAGTAGCTTTTGGTACAGGTGCTTTTCTACTATCTATTGAAGAGGGGGAGCAGCTCCCTAAGCCTATCAATGTTTTGCACCTGAAGAAGTTCTATCCTTGATGCCCATTCTGTCTGGGGGCATCCTTTGTATATAATTATTGATCCTGAAAAAATTCCAAAAAAATTCATATATGATGTTGAAAAAATACAAAAAAATCAAAAAATACAAAAAATACAAAAATTTAAAAAATTTAAAAAAAATAGAAAAAGTGCCTTGGTGAAAAACTGGAAATAGGCGCCTTGGTAACAAAAAATACAAAAAAATTATAAAAAGTCCTAAAAAAATTCTTCCAAGTGGTGAAAACTTGGAAACGGGAGCTACTTGAGGCCTTCACACCCCTATGTCTTAGCATGCATCCTCGACACTTAGCCTTTCTCCATCATGCCTTGTCCTTGTCGCCTTGGTTTGCAATTGGGCTTTGTCTTTGTCTAGGGGGCATCACTGTGTTAGCTTTGGTCTCTTGGATATGCTTGTCTTTAGGACACCTCACAAACAATGTTTTTCAACACCAACCCAATTGTGTTTTTCAACACAACTCCTGACATCAAGTGTTTTTCAACACTTATCAGTTTGGTCTTATCCAGTTTGGTCATGTGATCTTACCTACTTGCAAGCATTTGATTCTTATCCTCAAAACTCAATATCAGTTTACACACTTAAATTTTTAAATGCAACATTTAGTGCTTGAGATATGTCATATTTTTTTCTTTGTGTGCTGACTGTTATTGATTTTCGTTGAGTGTCCCTATCTAATAAGTCTATCCATGATGCATAGCTAGAAGAGTTGGGGCATGGGGCATGTTTTTATTTTCTTTCTGCTTGTGGGTGTCATCTTGAACCTCTTCAGTGTCTCTTGTTGTCTCCTTGACACACTTAGGAGATTTAAGGCATCATCCTTGATAGTTTTTGCACAACCGTTCTTATGGTCATCCTGGTGTTTATGCCTTGATGCGAGTGTGGTTTTGCTACATTAAATTGGGTAAGATAACATTGCAGTCATCTTGACCTTTATGTCCTTGATGCTCATGTTAGAATCTTTCCACATTCCAAGTTGATATAAATCACATTCATATCTTCATAGTAGCATTTGTGACTAGTGATGATTGTGTGATCGTCCGATGTCTGGTAATAATGGCCCTATGATTAAAATAAGTTCTCTTACATTCTCTAATGAATGATGAACACAAAAATCCTATGTTACCGTATTGCAAGTACACCTTTGCATTTCCATGTAGCTTGCATTATTTAGACTTCATGTTAAATTTGCACTTTTAGGTTGCATTATGAGTTTGAGAGGGTTTCCTTCATCTTTCTTGTCGACTTTTAGTCAGTTGTGGTCACATTTTGATCTTCATTTCCTTACCTTCTTTCGTGATCTCAATCGAAATTCCCTATCTTAAACAGTTGATTGATTTTGGGGCATCTTCTTTCTCGAGGCAAATTCTCTTTCTTCTCTCCATTTCTTTCCATTCACTTTCACCCCACTTCTTTTCTTCTAAGTCAACCTTGGGGCATAATCTTTCTTGGTAAGCTACCTTAGTTCTGTGATTCTTATATCTTTCATCTTACATCAAGAACCTTATCTTTAGTTTGATTTGATCAAATTTATCAATTTACTATTTCTCCTCTATCTCATTTCGATTTCGATCATGAGGGGGCAGTACCTACCAAACTTCAATGCTTGATACAGCTTTATCAAATTTATCAATTGCTTCTCTTGGGGCAACCTTGCTTGAGATTCTTATCTCTTATTTGAGACTTGACAATTACCTATTCACAGGTGTTGGCCTTGTCTTTTTCAGTCTGCTTATATATGTCCTGATGTGTTCCCATCCGTCGAACACACATCTTGGTTGTTTTGTGATCCCAAATCGATCTCACACTTCAATTCCATTCTTTGACTACATGTGATCCCAAGTTGACTTCACATTAGTCAAAGAGGGGCAAATGTATGCACCCTAAAATGGTCACCTATAATTTGGGCCCCACTTATTCAATTTGTCAAATATCAATTTTCTAAATCAATGCTTTACAATATATTCAAATTAATTTCCTTGATCAAATCATAACTATTTCAATCATTTCAATAATCTCCTAAAGTTTAATCATGTCATCAATAATTTTATTTAATTAAAAGAAATAGTCCCTTTTAAAGAAATAAAATAACTTTATTTAATTGAATGAATATCTCTTAAGTAAAATCAATTTATTTAATTAAAACCCTTTTTAATTAAATGATTTTATTTTATTTAATTAATATTCATCTTTTAATTAAATAACCTTATTTTATTTAATTAAAAGAGAATTATTGTTTTAAAATAAATAAAATCCTCTCAAAAGATCTTTTGTGATTGAAATAGGAAATAAGTGAAATAAAAATAAATAAAATAAAGAGATTTCCTTTTCTCTCCACACTTTCTAAAAATGAGATTTCTTTCCTCCTTTTGCATTAATCCCACATTGATCTTGGAGATGCATTCTTTTCATCAGTTTCTTATATAAGGAGCCCTCTCCTTCTCAATTAGAAATCTTGAATTTTCATACTATTGTTATGCTGTAGGTTTTCTTAGAGACTTTGGAGCTTTGGAGATCACATAACATTTAGCTTGCATATTTACATATAGATTAACATTCATAGCATTTTAGTTTAATTTATTTCATTGTTTTAGCTTAATCTCCATTTGAATAAAGTAGTTTATTTTCTTGCATTGCAATCATATAGATTAATTTCATTTGCATGCAAGAACTTGATGATTCAATGGAGATTAGCATTCTTGCTTCTCATCCTTGAATCTCTTGTTCTGTGGTGTACTTGCATGGGTTTAACTCAGTCAATCTAAGGGCCTCATAAACAATCCATGCACTCCACAGATAGAGAGCTATGAATTGATATTCAAGAGCTCATTATTGGGTATTCTCCAATGTAAGGATTCACAAAAGTGGTCACTTTTACACCACACACCTTGTCTATCATTCCTCAATTGCGCATACCTTGAATCCATATCATCTAGAAGATATACCAGAAACACTGAGACTAACTCTGTCATTTCTCACTATCACAGTCCAGTGACCAGTCTCCACCAAATCATATGTAACTCATCCAATATGAAACATTTCATGATGCGATCTTGGATATAAGATCACAACATCTCCCTGAACTCTCATCTGACTCCGTAGCTTTTGAAACATCTGTACAATGTTCGTACACTATGATAACTAGCATGTTCTCCTCAAAGAAACATATGTTGACATCAATGACAAAACACAAATGACAATAGTATGAGTACCCATTCAGTAATGTAGTGATTAAACATATTAAATGTCTCAATCAACTCCCCATGCATTAGCAATATCCAATAATCTCCCCCTTTGGCATTAATGTCAACATATGGGAAAATTCATCATCCCAAAGTTATATCAATCCAAAGTTCTGCTACATACAATCTCCCCATACAGTAGGGATTTTCTCACAGCAACACTCCCCCTTTGACAAAAATTTCAAAGTGTTCAATGAGTCATCAACTATTTTACAACATCTTTCTTCCACAATCACTCCCCTTGAGGAGTAGATCCTTGTATCTAGTTCAAAATATGATAAGGCTCTGAAAAAATTTAGATGAATGCATCTCTGCATCAGTTAATTTTCACTAGGAGAGGCCTAAACCCCCAGCATACCTTTAATATATACAAAGGTATCTTTTGGCAGTGACTTAGTGAAGATATTAGCAATCTATTCCTTAGTGCTAATATATTCCAACTTTATCTCCTTTTCTACCACCTTTTCTCTCAAGAAGTGAAACATGATAGAAATATGTTTGGTTTTAGAGTGCATCGTTGGATTCTTTGACATATTCACCATACTGGTGTTATCACAATGGATAACCACATGCTCATCAAAATTTATTCCAATATCCTTGAGCATTTGTTGTTGGATATTGCTAATGCATGGGGAGGTGATTGAGACATTTAATATGTTTAATCACTACGTTATTGAATGGGCTCTCATACTGGTGTCATTTATTTTTTGTCACTGATGTCAACATATAACTCTGTGAGGGAATTAGACTGGTAATCACAGTGTACAGACACTCTATGAATGTTTTAGATGCTGCGAAGATAGACGAGAGTTTAGGAGGATGTTGTGATCTTATATCCAAGATCACATCATGTAATTTTTCATACTGGATGAGTTACATATGTTTTGGTGAAGACTGGTCAGTGACTGTGACTGTGAGAAATGACAGAGTTAGTCTCCAAGTTTTGTGTATAATGTTCTAATGATGCAGAATCAATGCATGCAAACTTCAAAGATGAAAGATGGAGTATTGAGGAATGGTGTATTAACTATGCAAGGTATAGAATGAAGGATGACATTAGCTTTGGTGTGCACTCTGAAAGGTGATCTATTTGGAATCCAACTACAGAGATGTAACGTGTATGATGGATGGTGAACTTGAACTAAGGATGTCAGTCCTTAATTATTGTAATGTAATCATTGTAGACTTGTCCTAGATACCATTTTTATCGTAGCAAGGGTTTATATAATTATTTGTAATTAGGAAAGCCTTATGGGCTGACCTATTTATAGGAATTGTAATAAGGTATAAATGAAAGGTCTTTTCTTTGGGAAAAGATGTGTATGAAAAGAGTATGATATAGAGAGGTTGTGAAACCTATGAGCTTGTGTCTATTGTATGTAGAGTAGAGGTTTATTGGTGGACTTCATTGGAACTGATCAAGCAAAGACAGTTGCTGCATAATAGTTCAAAAGATTATGTATTTCTTTATATACACTTGTGTTGTGAAGAATAAGTTCTGAAGGTGGACTTAACCTTCTTTGGGTAGTGAGCCCTCCCTTTTGTTCTTGACTTCTAATGGGATCTGTCCTCTAACAAGGACTATGTACTGTAATGATTCAACAAGCTCCTAAAAGGGTTATATATTCTAACAAGGATAACTATACTTTCAGTACATTATTTGTGGGTGCTAATTCCCATCAGGGTTTTTACCTTTAACAGGGTTTCCCCAAGACCAAAATATTATGTTATTTTGTTGGCATTCATTGTGTTCATTGGATATGATATTGTGGTGTTTAAAGTTTAAAGTTTAATAATCTATTATACAATTGATTCACCCCCTCTCTCAGTTGTATTATGGATAGTTATTCCTAACAATTGGTATCAGAGTTTGTGGTCCTTAGAGAGAAAGCTTAATAGCTTGAGGTGATCTTGGACATGGCATTCTATAGGAAGGATAGTCTGAAGTTTGATCCTGAAAACTTTGACAATTGGAAGAACAAGATGTGAACTCATCTATTTTGTTTTGGGATTAACTATTGGTTGATTACAAGGAACAAGATAGCTATAAAGAATGAAGATGAATTGATAACTGCTACTGAAGATGAAAAGAAGATATTTTCACTGAATATGATCGCAAGAGAAGCACTGATCAGTGCACTCTCTGAAAGAGAGTTTACTAAAGTTAAAGACTTGGATTCAGCTTTCCAAATTTGGAAAAGATTAGAGGCACTATATGAAGGAGACAAGTATACCAAACGAGAAAAGTTTCAAAACTAGAAGAAAAATATGGAGAATCTACAAATGAATGACGATGAAAGCATTAGGGCCTATGTTCAAAGGGTTACATAAGTTGTAGTTGGAATTAGAAATTATGGAGGTACTTATGATGAAGAATAAGTTATTACAAAGATCCTCAGATCACTAACACCTTCTTACAAGTTCAAGTCTATGTCTATTCAAGAAACTATACCTCTAACTTTGAACTTTAGCAGAGAGATGCTGATTGCAAAGCTAACTACTTTTGAAGCTGTGAAATTAGGAGAAGTTGTACCTAAAGTTGAATATGCATTTAAGGCATCTACACACAAGAATTTATGTATACTTTCGAGCACCAATAAAGAAGACCTAAAAGAAGAGCTTGGTGAGTATGTTGAGGAATGGGAACAGATAACAACAAAGGAAAGAAAGATGGATGAACTTGTTGCACTGATTGCTAGAAGAGAAAAAAGAGGTAAGGGAAAGTTTGAAGGCAAGTTACCCTTGAAATGTTTTTCATACAACAAGGTAGGTCATTTTGCATCTAGATTTCCTACAAGATTTTCTAAGTACAAACCTAATTATGAAAAGATCAAAAGGGATAGAGAATGTTATTATGCTAGTGAAGGAATCTATGATGATGATGATTTAGATTATGAATAAATTGGATTTGTTGCTATTAGAGATGAACGACTACATGAAGAAAAAGTTTTAGTATCTCATGTTACAAGAAAATTGAATGGATAATTGATAGTGGTTGTTCTCATCATATTACTGGTGATAAGAACAAGTTTGTTAAATTAGTAAAATATGATGGAGGTGTTGTGAGGTTTGGGGACAATCTCCCTAAATCTATCATAGGAGTAGGATCCATTACTCTAGATGGAAAGACTAACATAGATAATGTACTACTTATTGAAGGACTGAAACATAATCTATTGAATGTTGGACAGTTAATGGATAAATATTTTTAGTTAAGTTTTGTTAATGGTAAATGTTTTATTAGTAGTAAGGAAGGAAAACTAATTGCTACAAGTTCAAAATATAGAGGTAATGTATTTGAACTAAACACATTTGGAGCCTCCTATTTTTTTGCAAAGGTAGATGATAGTTGGTTATGGCATAGGATATTTTGTCATGTTAATTTTGATAACATTGTAAAGGAAAGTATGGCCAATGCAGTAAGAGATCTGTTGAAGATTGTGAAACCATCTAACACTGTATGTAGAGAACGTGTTATGGGAAAGCAGACTAGAAGCAGTTATAAAAGAAAAGCATATAAATCAAAAGGAAGGTGGGATATAGTACATACAGATCTATGTGGACCTACAAGAACAAATTCATACTATGGTGAAAGGTATTTTATACTCTTTGTTGATGACATTTCTAGAATGATGTGGGTTACTTATTTAAGAGAGAAATCAGAAGAATTTGATAAATTCAAGTTGTTCAAATAAAAAGTAGAGAATGAATCAGGTTTAAAGATCAAGTGTTTAAGGTCAAACAAAGGTGGAGATTTTAATTCAGACTTATTCAATTCATACTACTAAGAGCATGGGATAATGAGACAAACATCTTCTCCTAGGACTCCACAACAGAATGGGATAACAAAGTGAAGGAAAAAGACTATACTTGATGCACTAGGACAATGTTGATTATAGGAAATGTATCTCATGTACATTGGAGAGAGGCTATTAGGACAAAAGTGTATACATTGAACATAATTCAAATTAGAGAAGGTACAAGTAAGACTCCCTATGGATTATGGTTTGATCATGATCCTACTGTAAAATATTTTAGAATATTTGGTAGTAAGTTTTATATCAAGTAAGTGTTATATCAAGAGAGATGATGAGATAGGGAAGTTTGATGCTAGAAGTGACAAAGTAATCTTCCTTGGTTATTCTATTAAAAGAAAGGCTTACAAATGTTTCAATCTAAGATTGAGAAAGATGATTGAAAGAAACAATGTAAGAATAGATGAGAAGTTTCAGATACAAGAAAGAATCTATGACAGCAATCAGATTGCAGAGATAAAAGAAACTACTATTTCTTTAGAAGGAGAAGAACTTATTGAGGAAGAAAGTGAAAAAGAGGCTTGTGATGCTAGCACAAGTAAGGCTACTGAGAGTCCTAAAACACTGAGCTATGTAAAGAATAACCATCCTGAAAATCAAATTATTGGCAATACTAGTCAAGGAGTGCTAACTAGATCAAAGGTTAGAGAAGACATTTGTTTGATTTCTCAAGTTGAACCTAAAACTACAAATGAAGCATTTAAAGATGAATCTTGGATAAATGCTATGAAAGAAGAGTTAGATTAGATAAAGAAGAAGAATACTTGGGAATTGGTCCCTAGACCTAAAAAAAAAATGTAATAGGAAAAAATTGGGTTTTTAGGAACAAGATGGATGGAGAAGGAACTGTTGTAAGGAACAAGGCAAGAGTAGTGTGTAAATGATACTCACAGAAAAAAGGCATAGACTTTGAAGAAACATTTTCTCCTATTGCTAGAATAGAGGCAGTAAGATTGTTCTTATCTTATGCTACACATAAAAACTTCAAAGTGTATCAAATGGATGTAAAATCTACATTTTTTAATGGAGATCTTGAAGAAGAAGTCTATATAGAATAACCAGATGGATTTCCTCTATGTGAAGATAAAGACATGGTGTGCAAATTGAAGAAAGCTCTGTATGGGCTGAAGCAAGCTCCTAGGGCTTGGTATGCAAGGTTAGACAAGTATCTACTTGGGCTTGGATTTAGAAAAGGTAGTGCAGACAGTAATTTGTATCTAAGAACTAGTGAAGATGGAATTCTGATTATATAAGTCTTCATGGATGATATTATCTTTTGAGGTAATGACATGACCTATGTAAGAAATTTTCTAAAGAAATGGAAAGTGAATTTGAGATGTCCATGATAGGTGAAATGAAATTCTTTCTTGGATTATAGATAACTCAAAATGAGAATGGTATTTTCATTTCTCAGACCAAGTATCTCAAAGAATTGCTTAAGAAATTTGGAATGGAAGATTGTAAACTAGTAGGAACACCTATGGTGATTGGTAACAATTTAATAGTTGATGATGAATCAAAGTGTGTTTTGTAGACTATGTATAGATTAATGTTTAGAGGATTACAATATCGAACCCACACTAGACCAGATATTACTAATGTTGTTGGAATTGTGGCTAGATATTAGGCAGAACCAAAAGAATCACACCTAGCTTCTGTGAAAAGGATACTGAGGTATCCAAGAGGAACCATAGACTATGGCTTATGGTATGACATAAATGATAGCTTTGAAATTCATGCTTATACTGATGCTAATTGGGAAGGAAATATTGATGACAGGAAAAGTACTAGTGGTGGTGCATTTTTCCATGGGAAAAAGTTGGTTTCTTGGCTAAGTAAGAAATAAGATTGTATAGAACAATCTACTATTGAATCAAAGTATGTTGCTTCTACTATAAACTATACTCAGATTGTTTGGATGAAACAAATGCTAATAGACATTGGAATAACCTTTGATGAGCATGTGGTTATCCATTGTGATAACACTAGTACAGTGAACATGTCAAAGAATCCAGTGATGCACTCCAAAACTAAACATATTTCTATCAAGTATCACTTCTTAAGAGACAAAGTGGCAGAAAAGGAAATCAAACTAGAATATATCAGTACAAAAGAGTAGATTGTAGACATCTTCACCAAGCCACTTCTGAAAGATACCTTTGAATATCTCAGAGGTATGTTGGGGGTTTAGGCCCCTCCTAGTCAGAATTAAATGATGCAAAGATGCATTAGTCCAGGGGTTTTCAGAGCGTTATCATAATCTAGACTGGATGTAGGGATCTACTCCTCAGGGGGAGTGATCATGGAAAAGAGATGTTAAAAAGTAGTCGATGGCTCATAATACCCTTTTCCATTATTGTCAAAGGGGGAGTGTTTCTATGAGAAAATCCCTAATGTATGGGGAGAGTGTTTGGTTGCAGAACTTTGGATTGATATAACTTTGGGATAAGATTTTCCCATATGTTGACATCAATGCCAAAGGGGGAGATTGTTGGATATTGCTAATGCATGGGGAGGTGATTGAGAAATTTAATATGTTTAACCACTACATTACTGAATGGGTACTCATACCGGTGTCATTTGTGTTTTGTCACTGATGTCAACATACGACTCTGTGAGGGAATCAGACTGGTAATCATAGTGTATGAATACTGTACGGATGTTTCAGATGCTAGGAAGACAGATGAGAGTTCAGGAGGATGTTGTGATCTAATATCCAAGATCACATCATGTAATTTTTCATATTGGATGAGTTACAGATATTTTGGTGAAGACTAGTCACTGATTGTGACAGTGAGAAATGACAGAGTTAGTCTTTGAGTTTTGTGTATAATGTTCTTATGATGTGGAATCAGTGCATGCAAACTTCATAGATGAAAGATGGAGTATTGAGGAATGGTGTATTAACTACACAAGGTACACAATGAAGGATGATGTCAGCTATGGCATGCACTTTGAAAGTTGATCTATTTGGATGCTAACTACAGAGATGTAGCGTGTATGATTGATGGAAAACTTAAACTAAGGATTTTGGTTCTTAATTATTGTAATGTAATAATTTTAGACTTTTCCTAGATACTGTGTGTATCTTAGCAAGGGTTTATATAATTGTTTGTAATTAGGAAAGCCTTATGAGCCGACCTATTTATAGGAATTGTAATAAGGTATAAATGAAAGGTCTTTTCTTTGGGAAAAGATGTGTATGAAAAAAGTATGATATAGAGAGGTTGTGATAGCTACGAGCTTGTGTCTAATGTATGTAGAGCAGAGGTTTATTGGTAGACTTCATTGGAACTGATCAAGCAAAGACAATTGCTACAGAACAGTTCAAAAGATTGTGTATTTCTTCATATACACTTGTGTTGCGAATAGTGAGTTTTGAAGGTGGACTTAACCTTCTTTGGGAAGTGAGCCTTGGGTAGTGAGCCCTCCCTTTTGTTCTTGACTCCTAACAAGGTTTGTCCTCTAACGAGGACTATGTACTATAATGATTCAACAAGCTCCTAACAGGGCTATATCTTCTAGCAAGGATAACTATACTCTCAGTACATTATTTGTGGGTGCTAATTCCCACCGGGGTTTTTTACCTTTAACAAGGTTTCCCCAAGACCAAAATATTGTGTTATTGTGTTGGCATTCATTGTGTTCATTGGATATGATATTGTGGTGTTTAAAGTTTAAAGTTTAATAATCTATTATAAAATAGATTCACCCCCCCTCTCGGTTGTATTATGGACAGTTATTCCTAGCATTTTTTTCATCCAAATAATTTGAGTGCAATTGATAGATCCAACAACATACTCTGATTCCATAGTAGATTGAGCTATACAATCTTGCTTCTTACTTAGCCATGAAACCAACTTTTTCCCAAGGAAAAATGCACCACCACTAGTGCTCTTTCTGTCATCAATGTTTCCTACCCAATCAACATCAGTATAAGCATGCAGTACAAAAATATCATTCCTATCATATCATAGGCCATATTTAATTGTCTCTTTTAGATATTTGAATATCCTTTTCATAGCAGCTAGGTGTGTCTCCTTTGGCTCTGCCTGATATCTAGCCACAATTCCAACAACATTAGCAATATCCAGTTTGGTATGAGTCAGATATTGTAATCCTCCAACCATTGATCTGTACTTAGTTTGAAATACACACTGAGTCTCATCATTACATGATAGCTTATTACCGATCACCATAGGTGTTCCTATTAGTTTACAGTCTTGCATTCCAAATTTCTTTAGCATTTCTTTGAGATAGTCTAAGAAATAAAGATACCATTCTCATTCTGAGTTATTTGAAGTTTAAGAAAGAATTTCATTTCACCTATCATGGACATCTCAAATTCATTTTCCATCTCTTTTGAAAAATTCTTGCATAGATCATCATTACTTACAAATATAATATCATAAAAAAAACTTCAATTATCACAACTCCATCTTCACTAGTTCTCAAATATAAGTTACTATCAGGATTACCTTTTCTGAATCCAAGGCAAAGTAATTATTTGTCTAACCTTGCATACCAAGCCCTTGGAGCTTTCTTTAGTCTATACAGTGCATTCTTTAACTTGCATACCATGTCTTTGTCTTCGGATAGGGGAAATATATCCAATTGTTCTATGTATACCTCTTCTTCAAGATCTCCATTCAAGAATGCAGATTTCACATCCATCTGATACACCTTGAAGTCTTTATGAGTAGTATAAGACAAGATCAATCTCACAGCCTCTAATATAGCAACAAGAGAAAATGTTTCTTCAAATTCTATGCCTTCTTTCTATGAATATCCTACATACCAGTCTTGCTTTATTTCTTACAATAGTTCCTTCTTCATTCATTTTGTTTCTAAAAACCCATTTTGTTCCTATTACATTTTTGTTTCTAGGTCTAGGAACCAATTCCCAAGTGTTATTCTTCTTTATCCGATCTAACTCTTCCTTCATAGCATTTATCCAAGATTCATCTTTACATGCTTCAATTGTAATATTTGGTTCAATATGAGAATTCAAACAAATTTTTTCTCTAACCTTTGATCTAGTCATTACTCCTTGATTAGAATCATCAATAATTTTATTTTCAGGATGATTATTTTTTACATACCTTGGTGTCTTAGGAACCTCAGTAGCTTCACTTATGTCAACATCACAAGTCTCTTTTTCACATTCTACCTCAACAAGTTCTTCTTCTTCTGTAGCAACAATAGCTTCTTTGATCTCTGCAATCTAATTAGTGTCATACATTCTTTCTTGTCTCTAAAAATTTTCATCTATCCTTACATTGTTACTTTCAATCATCTTTCTTAATCTCAGATTAAAACATTTGTAAGCCTCGCTCTTGGTAGAGTAACCAAGAAAAATTCCATCATCACTTCTAGCATCAAAATTTCCTATCTCGTCATCTCTTTTAATATAACACTTACTACCAAATATTTTGAAGTATTTTATAGTAGGAGTATGATCAAACCACAATTCATAAGGAGTCTTACTTATACTTTCTCTGATTTGAATTCTATTTAACATGTACACTGTTGTCCAAAAAACCTCTCTCCAATGTATATGAGATACATTTCCTTCAATCAACATTGTCCTAGAAGCATCAAGTATAGTCATGTTCCTTTGCTCTTCTATCCCATGCTGTTGTGGAGTCCTAGGAGTAGATGTTTGTCTCTGTATTCCATGCTCTTCGTAGTATGAATTGAATAAATCTAAAGTAAACTTGCCACCTCTGTCTGACCTTAGACACTTTATCTTTAGACCTAATTCATTCTCTACTTTTTCTTTGAACAATTTTAATTTATCAAATGTTTCTGATTTCTCTCTCAAATAAGTAACCCACATCATTCTAGAAAAGTCATCAACAAAAATTATGAAATACCTTTCACCATAGTGTGATCTTGTTCTTGTAGGTCCATGTAGATTTGTATGTACCAAAGCCAACTTTCCTTTTGATGTATATTCTTTGCTTTTGTAACTGCTTCTAGTCTATTTACCCATAACACATTCTCTGCATATAGTGTTAGATGGTTTCACAATCTTTGACAAATCTCTTACTACATTATCCATAATTTCCTTCACAATGTTAAAAAAATTATCATGACAAAATATTCTATGCCATAACCAATTGTCATCTACCTTCGCAACAAAACAAGAGGCTCCAGATGTATTTAATTCAAATGCATTACCTCTAGATTTTGTACCGATTGCAATCAGCTTTCCTGCCTTACTTCTAATAAAACATTTTCCATTAATTAAACTTAATTGAAACTCTTTATCCATCAACTATTGAACACTTAACAAGTTATATTTTAGTCCATCAACAAGAAACACATTATCAATGTTAGTCTTTCCATCTAAAGTAATAGATCCTATGCCTATGATAGGTTTAGGAAGATTGTCTCCAAATCTTACAACACCACCATCATACTTCATTAATTTAACAAACTTGTTTCTATGTCCAATCATACTATGTGAACAACCATTGTCTATTATATTATCTATTCTATTTTCTTGTCAACATGAGATACTAAAGCCTTTTCCTCATGCACTAGTTATCTAATAGCAAAAAATCCAATCTCTTCATAATCTAAATCATCATCATCAAAAATGCCTTCACTAGCATAATAACATTCTTTATCCCTTTTAAACATGGAAAAATTAGGTTTGTCCTTAGGAACTCTTGTTGGACATCTAGATGCAAAATGACATACCTTATTACATGAAAAATATTAAGGGTAACCCGCCTTCAAATTTTCCCTTACCTCTCTTTTCTCTTCTAGAAATCACTGGATCAAGATCATCCATTTTTATTTCCTCTGCCATTATCTATTCCCATTCCTCAGCATACTATGTCCAATCATACTATGTGAACAACCATTGTCTATTATCTATTCTATTTTCTTGTCAACATGAGATACTAAAGCCTTTTCCTCATGCACTAGTTCATCTCTAATAGCAAAAAATCCAATCTCTTCATAATCTAAATCATCATCATCAAAAATGCCTTCACTAGCATAATAACATTCTTTATCCCTTTTAAACATGGAAAAATTAGGTTTGTCCTTAGGAACTCTTGTTGGACATCTAGATGCAAAATGACATACCTTATTACATGAAAATTATTAAGGGTAACCCGCCTTCAAATTTTCCCTTACCTCTCTTTTCTCTTGTAGCAATCACTGCATCAAGATCATCCATTTTTATTTCCTCTGCCATTATCTTTTAGGTCTTCCTTGCTAGTGCTTGGACATGCATACATTTTCTTATGTGCAGATGCCTTGAATGTAGATTCCACATTCGGTACCAAATCTCCCATTTTAGTAGACTCAAAGGTAGTTAACTTTGAAATCAACATCTCTTTCCTAAAATTTAGAGTTAAAGATATAGTCTCTTGAATAGACATAGACTTGAACTTGTATATAGGTGTTAATGGTCTAAGGATCTTCACAACAACTTCTTCTTCATCATAAGTGCCTCCACAATTTCTGATTCCTACCAAAACTTCTATAACCCTTTGAATATAAGCCCTAATGCTTTCATCATCCTTCATTTGCAACTTCTCCATGTTTTTTTTTGAGTTTTGTAGCTTCACTTTCTTGGTATAAATGTCTCCTTCATATAAAGCTTCTAATTTTTTCCAAATCTCATATGTTGAATCCAAGTCTTTAACTTTAGTAAATTCACCTTTAGAGGGTGCGCTTATCAGTGCTTCCCTTGCAACCATGTTGTATGTGAATACCTTCTTTTCATCACTAAAAGCTAATGGAAAATCACTCTTAGTCTTTATAGCCACCTTATTCTTTGTGATGAACCAATAGGCGATGCCCAAGCATAGCAGATGAGTTTGCATCTTGTTCTTCCAACTGGAAAAGTTTTCAGGATCAAATTTTGGACCATCCTTCCTATAGAGTGCCATCTCCAAGATCACCTCAAGCTGTTAAACTTTCTCTCTAAGGACCACAAGCTCTGATATCAATTGTTAGGAATAAGAGTCCACAATACAATTGAGAGGAGGGGTGAATCAATTGTATGGAAGATTATTAAACTTTAAACTTTAAGTAGTAGTAATAGCAGATCCAATGAACACAATAAATCTCCACACAATAACACAATATTTTGGTGTCGGGGAAACCCTATTAAAGGTAAAAACCTTGGTGGGAATCAACACCCACAAATAATGTACCAAGAGTATAGTATCCTTGTTAGAAAATTTAGCCCTATTAGGAGCTTATTGAAACATTACAGTACATAGTCCTTGTTAGAGGACAAACCCTGTTAGGATTCAAGAAGAAATGGAGGGCTCATTGCCCAAAGAAGGTTAAGTCCACCTTCAAAACTCACTATTCGCAACACATGTGTATATGAAGAAATACATAATCTTTTTGAACTGTTCAACAACAACTATCTTTTCTTGATTAGTTCCAATGAAGTCCACCAGTAAACCTCTACTCTACATACAATAGACACAAACCCTGTTAGGAGTCAAGAAGAAAGGGAGGGCTCATTGCCCAAAGAAGGTTAAGTCCACCTTCAAAACTCACTATTCGCAACACATGTGTATATGAAGAAATACACAATCTTTTTGAACTGTTCAACAACAACTATCTTTTCTTGATTAGTTCCAATGAAGTCCACTAGTAAACCTCTGCTCTACATACAATAGACACAAGCTCACAGCTTTCACAATCTCTTTATTACACCTTTTTCTCATCCATATCTTTTCCAAGTAAAATACCTCTCATATATACCTTATTACAATTCTCATGATCAGGTCATCCTATAAGCCTTTCCCATTTATAGATAATTACATAAACCCTTTTTAAGATACAAATGTTATCTAAAACAAGTATACAATGATTACATTACATCATTTAAGGACCGACATCCTCAATTTATGTTTTCCAAGAAAAACACACATTTCATCTCCTAAGTCAGCTTCCAAATAGGTCTATCATTCCTTTAGTACATCCTTTAGTACCTTGTACCTTGTACCAATGAACATCCTTTAGTACCTTGTCTATCGTTGCTCAAGCTCGTATACTTTGAATCCATATAATCTCAAAGATATACCAGAAACATAGAGACTAACTCTATCATTTCTCACTGTCACAGTCCAATGACTAGTCTCCACCGAATCATTTATAACTCATCCAATATCAAACATTTCATGATGTGATCTTGGATATAAGATCAAAACATACCCCTAAACTCTCATCTAATTTTGAAGCTTCTGAAACATTCGTACAGTGTCTGTACACTATGATAACTAGAATGTTCTCCTCACATAAACAGATGTTGACATTAGTGAAAAAACACAAATGAAAATAGTATGAGTGCCCATTCAGTAATGTAGTGATTAAACATATCAAATGTCTCAATCACCTCCCCATGCATTAGCAATATACAACATGCTTGGCACTGCATCCCCTTTGATTTTAGTATTGACTTGATTCTTCTCAGGTTCCAAATCTTACCATCATTTCCACTACATTCTTTCAAAAATATCTCATTAAGGTTCTTATAACTGGCTTGCTTGATTGCAATGTTTAGTCTTCTATTATTAGTCCTTCTTCCAGTATTAGGAGTTCTCATTTTGTTCATAAAACCATTACATCTACAATTTCTAGCTGTGTGACCTAAATTATTATATTTAAAATAAGTAACATCTATATTTCCATATCTTGGTCCATTCTGTTTGACTTGTGACCTGCAATCTCTGGTAATGTGTCCAAAACTATTGCACTGGTAACAAATAATGTCATTTGATATACCATTATTTATCACAAGTGGTCTTCTTGAATCAAAGTTTGTTATTCCATTAGGTCTTTCATAAGTTCACTGATTAGATCTTCTACATTCATGTGATTTGTGTCCATAGTTGTAACGAGAGAAACAATATCTTGATAATGGTTTGGCATCTGCATCACTTCTGTAATCTTTCTTCATGTGTCCAAACTTGTTGCATGCATAACATCTTCCCTTCAATGAATTCCTTTGCATCTTAGGTTCTTCAATTTGATCTACTTGATTAGTACCTTGCATAGGTTCTTGACTAGACTTACCTTCTGATTCCTTGGAGCATTCACCTTCATTATATCCAATTCCTATCAGATCTCCTTTAGGCTTCTGATTCATCAACTACTCATCAATTATGTTAGAATTTTTGTATAGATTTTCCATATGTAACTTTGTTTCAATAAGTTCTCCTTTGATAATGTTAGTGTACTTCTCAAGTTTTCTATACTTGCCTTTTGAATCTTCAAGTTTAGATCTTACCTTTTCAAGATGATCATTTAACTTCTTGCATTCATCTAATTTACCTCTTATATCTAGTTCAAATTTCTCCTTATGTAAACTATTACTAGCCTTATCAACCAATTGGAGTGACATGTCTTCTAGTTGTTATTTCAGTGACTAATTTTCCTTCCCAAGATCTTCAATTGCATCTAATTCATTATTTGATCTAGATTCCTTGATATATTCTTCTAACTCTTTTCTCTTTGTTCTTGAGAGTTCAATGTGATATTTAAGCTTCTTGATCTAATATTGTGCTTCCTTAAGCCTGTACTTCAACATCTTTGTCTCCTCAATAGCTTTATCCAAATATTCAAGTGCTACATCAAAATTCTCTTGCAACTTTTCTGAATCCATCAAGAATTTCCTCAAGCTATGAGACTTCTTTTGAGGAACCACACTCTGATACCAATTATTAGAAATAAGCACTACAGAGGGGGGGGGGGGGGTGAATCAATATTGCAACACTTTTAATTTGATTGCATAATTGTAAAGTTAAACATGTACATCCATAAATAAATAAGCTGAAAAGTAAAGCATACAACCATAGGAAACTCATAAAACCATGATTTGTTCTTGGGGAAACCCCAGCCGAAGGGAAAACCCGGGTGGGGATGGTACCCACAAATATGCACTAATGTGAAAATAATTTATAAGTAGTGTTAGACCCAGTTAGAAGTCTATTTACATGAATTTAGTACATAAGTCTTTGTTAGAGGATTGGACCTTGTTAGAGGTCTTCAACCCTATTAAGAGTTGTTACAATGGAGCTCACTACTCATACAATGATATACAACCTATACAAGAAATAATAGATATAATACCAAAAGGGTGACTGTCTTGATATTTGTAATATATGATTAACACTTTGAATATCTCACATCTAATTATGACTATGCATCAATTGACTACTTTTGATCATCAAAACATCATCATACTATCATATATATGGCTCACATATCATCTCTTATGTCATACCGTACTTCACATTACCAAATGGTTCTCCTTATATATCCTTTTAATTATTTTATCTGGTCATCTCCCAAAATAAAATGTATGGCACAATAACCAAAAATAATTATTAAGTCATGCAAACTGAGGGTTAACATCTAGGATGTCATCCCTATATTGCCAAGTAATTTAATTGACAAGAAATTTAATTCCCTAAGCCAAAAAATCCAATCTTTACCTTATGCTCTATGAGCTGCAATAATAATCAGACTTCATGAAATCAATCAAAAACATGTGCCAACTTATGTCATATCACTAGCAACATGATACTTATAGTATAGATCATTCTAACATAAATACAATAGTATAGATCATGATACTTATCATGTGAAGATCACTGATCAAAAGTGTGCCTCTACAAGCTATATTTTATGTATAGTACTTAGGAAATTTTATCATCAAACAATACCAAAATTGTATTCCATGTAATGTCCCCATTTTTCAGACTTTTTGGATTAGCTTGGTTTGGCGACCATCGCAGGCTAATCAAAGGATCAGAGGGGGTCAGTTGGGAGAGCCAGTTTTGGGATTCCATTCTGGAGGTTTAGCTTATCATGTCTGCTCTTTGTTCGGGTCAATTTGGTCAACTTACTATTTATAGTAAGTGGTATTTTTGGGTATGGCCAAATTTAGTAGGGCGTTTGCATCGGGTGTCAGATGTTTCAGGACCGAATTTCAAGGAATCTCTAGTTTGAGGGACTTACTATTTATAGTAAGTCTAATTTTGGCAGTTGGCTATTTTTGGTAGTTGGTTATTTCTGGCAGGGCAGTTGAAGTTTGAGGCTCTGATGTTAGAAATGTGTTTGTTGCAGTCAGTGGGCTTCAGTGGCTTTTTATTTTAAAGTTATCATTATTAAATTAAATTATTTTAATAATTTAATAACTTTATTACTTTATAACTTTAATGTTATGAAATGAAGTTGTGATTAAAAAGCCTTTTAAGTGAAAAAAGTGAAATTGAAGCTTTTTCCAAAAAAGCTATATATTCAATTTGAAAAAGCACTTTCATAATTCATTTGTTGATTTGATAAAATTTATGAAGCTTCTTGGCTATGAGAAATGGCTAGGGTTTTGAGGATTGATTCCTCTTTCCGCAATTTGAATCATCACTAATTGATGATGAATTTTTCTTTTGAATTTCTTATAATTTTATTTTGATAAAGACATAAATTTGGCACTGAGATATGCCAATTGGAATGGATTGATTAATATTCAAGCTTAGAGGTTTGATACTGGCTGCATTGAATTTCTTGTTGCATCAAAATTCTCATAGAGGCTGAATTATCTCTTTGAGTAGAAGAGCTGCTACCTGATGATGTAAAATTGCTCCCTTAAGCAGCAAGTGTATTAATTTGTTTCTATGTTTGGATTTGAGAGGCCACGCAAGTCAATCCTGGTTGCATTTTGGGCCCTATGCTGGCATGTGCTTCCTTCTTGGACTCACATCAATACAAGGAGAGTGCCAGCCATTCATTCACATACCTAGAGTAATATCTTAGGCTGCTGCATCATATTGGGAAGGTGACATGATTGTTGTTGGGAGATGGACACTTGCGTCAGTTGTTGTGTGTCTCTTTGCTTAGCTGTTTGGAGCTAAGTGTTGTTTGCTAGCTCCATACATCATTAGAAATGGGACGTGATCTTTCCAGCCTTGTAAATTAATTTTGGTTGCTGCATTTCTTTCATATAAGAGGTGACATTTTTTTTCCTGGAGATGATTATTTTAAAAGTTGATAATGATAGAAATTACTTTGATACAATTTGGTGAAAGAATATTGTTAGCAATAGGAACTGTCATTTGATGATATTCATTTGAAATTATTCCTTGTGGAGAATTTATAAAATTAAAGACAAATAAAAGTTGAAATCTTTTGGTGCCTGTTGAATTTACTTGGGAAAAGTTTAATTAAATACAAAGAGCAAGGAAGGCTCTTTATAGTGGTATCAGAGAATTTTTCCTATCATCTTGTGGGGTTTGGATTCATTTATATTTAGAAGTTATTTTAAAAGTGATCAGCACTTCCACTTTCCCTAGCTATGGATAAATAGAGGAGGCCCAGTTCTGGAAGTCACCGTAATAGTATGGGAAAGAGAGAGGAATTAAATGTCTTAGTGAAAAGTATGGAAAAACTTAGGCATCATCAAAAGAGATTGATAGAGAGTTTGTCAGATCTAGTGACAATAGACATGGCAGCGAGATATATGGTCTCTTCTTTTAGAAGGCTGACATCAAGAATGCAAGGAAGAAAGCTAGAGTTTTCTCTGATAGGTGTCCATGATGTTGATGTTCCAATATCTTGTACAACACATGCTATTCATATGCAGTGCTGATGATGGATTTATTTCACAAGAACTAGAAAATGTTTCAGTACCATTGGTCGATAGCAGCATTGAGCATCGATAGGTTGAGGCTCCCAGAGTAGTCACTACGAATTGTATAGAGGCAGCTGATGTTGTAGTTATCACTGAGTGTTCAAACTCTTTCATGGAGGGAGTTGTTATTGGAGATTTTTATGTTAGGTATAGTAGTGTTGCTCCCATTCAGGAGGTAGTTACTTCCTCAGATGGGACCGAGGCATGTACAGAGTCTCCTAGTGGTGATGTTGGTGATTTGGGCATTACAGTGGGGTCAGTTGATGATAGTTCATGCTTTGACAATATTGGTGCACAACTTGACGTTGAGTCATGTGTGTAGAGTCAGGTGTCAGTAGTTGAGATTTTAGTAGGGGATGTGGAAGTTGATAGTATAAACACATCTGATGACACTTTTGAGGATGCTATGAGCTGCATTAGGGATAACACCCCCTATGAGATGTTGGGTGATGACTGCGAGGAGCATATGAGCTCTGACAGCTCAGAGGTTTATGATAGCAGTCGCAGTGTAGGATCAATACAAGAGACAATGGTTATTTCATGTATTGAGGATGTGAGCATGGAGCTATCTAGTGATGACATTCAGGATGGGAGTGTTACAGTTGATTTGGGTGATGTAGTTTCATGCCATAGTATAGTTGATTCACATGATGACATTGATTCATGTATGCAGCCGGAGTTAGTGGAGGAATTGTGAATAGATGATATGGACACTAGCATCACCGACATTGCTGATGTTGAGAGTGAGGATGATGAGTGCTATAGGGTTTCTAGTTTCCTATATCTAACTTTGGGTGTGGACTTAGCATTGTCATATGGTGGTGGTGGGTTCCAGGATTCTTTGTTACAAGGACTCACAGATGAGGACATGGAAGCATATGAGTGGAAAGAGTTTGTTATGGCCAGGGATTCCACTATGAGAGATGGGGTTACTTCTATGGTGACTCGTGGATGATTCTTCCTGCAGCGAGTCATGCTTGATTTATCAGACCTTAGGGGAGGACTCTAAGTTGTTATTGAGTGAAGATGTATCCTAGGATCTAGATTCCCAGGTGGTTGCAGAGGATGAGGTAGCTAGAGATTGTGTTGAGTTGGATTCAGTAGTAGCTTCCTTAGGGTTAGATGAGGATGAGTCTGATGCCTGTACTTAGTTTGTAGATGTGTACTTAGATGAAAGTACATAGAGATACAGTGATCTTGAGGGGAGTTTGTTGGATGTAGTTTCCTCTCATAGTTGAGGTTGTTCATAGGAGGTCCATTGTCCAGAGTCATAATGTGACTAGCCAATTGCGAGTTGATGAGAGAGATATTACTTCTACTCTTGAGCATTTTGATGCCACTCGTCAGTTGTTGGTTGTTTATGGTTGGGGTGCTCCTATGATAGATGATCACAATGGTGGTTACCTTTCCTTGACAGAGATTCATTCCTTGTGGGAGGCTGTCAGGATATTGAGATAGAACTATTTACAGTTGGTAGCCGACCGAGATCACCTAGTTGAGTGGGGGAGTATGGCATATGAGGTGTTGATGAACAAAGAATAGGAGGTGAGTGAGCTTACTCAGGAGCTCATAGTGACTACTAAGGCTTTAGAGGGCACTCAACGGGATCTTTAGGAGTTACAGATCCAGTTAGGGGAGGTGACCATGGAATTGGAGCATTTACGATCCACACCAGCCCCAGACCCATTTTGATTACACATCGATGTGGTTGGTGGTGAGTTTTCTTCTACGGTTGGGGATGTGTGACATGATGATGTGGCAGACACATCTATTTAGGATATGGGTGTACCAGTTATAGATGAGGTAGGAGTACTAGAGGAAGCAAGCTCTCAGGTTGAATTGTTTCCTTTTGCTGGAAGTGAATCTATTGCTTTATCTCATTTAGTTGATAGCATGGGATAGTTGGCTGTGCCACATTTCCAAAGAGATCAGCTATGGGTTGTGGGGGAGCAAGTTGATGCTTCCACATATAATTTCTACTGCATCAAGTCATTCATGGAGCATTTACTTGAGACTGCAGATGTGCGAGAGGGTTCATACAAAGTGTCTAAAAGTACTCTTATTTGTAGTTCTTGTTCTATCTAGAGGTTGGTGGGAAAGATTTTAGAGACTCTATCTACTATGCTTCCCCACAGGGATTTAAAGGTTGGGTTTGCTGAGAGGGTTGTTCAAGATCCTACCCAGCCTACAATTAGGTGGACTTAGAGATTAGAGCCATCTCATGATTTTCATTTTGGTGATGATGAGTTGTTGACAGGAATTGGGGCTTCCTACCGACATTATACGGTGGGGTATGCTCATCATTTTTCTTTTGACCCATAGGTGGAAGATTTGATCTCACACAGGGGTAAACCGACTCCAATTTCTTACCATCCATTATGGGATGGATTAGTACCATCTTGTGCAAATAGAATTGGTAGTTGCAAGTTGGACCACTTGCAGTATCGACACATCCAAGACAATCTATCAGAGGTTGGAGTTGGAAATAGTCATTCAGATACATTTGGTCATTGTCATCTTCTCAGTGCAATGGGTGTGAGTGTCAGATAGACAGGGACTCAAGTTTTGACAGAGTTGGTGTTTTAGTTGGGTTGAGTTCCACTGGGTTGTTTTTTGCATTAGCATCTATAGTTGGTCTTCAGATGATGTTTTCAATGATGTCAGTTATTTGGGTGTTGAGTGCAATTTCTTAGTTGCTGGTGTCTGTACTGTTGATGTTGTTGGCTTCTTCATAGGAGTATGAGGTTGATTAGGACATTATTTATGACCATCCTTGGGATCCAGGTGGTTGTGATGTTGCTTGTTTTTCCTGATTGCTTGACGACAAGCAATCTTAGGAAGGGAAGATTGTAATGTCCCCATTTTTCAGACTTTTGGGATTATCTTGGTTTGGCGAACTTCATAGGATAATCAAGGGATCAAAGGGGGTCAGTTGGTGGAGCTAGTGTTGGGATTCCATTCTAGAGGTTCAGATTATCAGGTCTGCTCTTCGTTCGGGTCAATTTGGTCAACTTACTATTTTTAGCAAGTGGTATTTTTGGGTATGGCCAGATTTAGTAGGATGTCTATACAGGGTGCCAGATGTTTCAGCACCAAGTTTCAGGGAATCTCTAGTTTGAGGGACTTACTATTTATAGTAAGTCTATTTTTGGTAGTTGGTTATTTCTGGCAGGGCAGTTGAAGTTTGAGGCTCTGATGTCATAAATGTGTTTTTTGTAGTCAGTGGGCTTCAGTGGCTTTTTATTTTAAAGTTATCATTATTCAACTAAATTATTTTAATTTAATAACTTTATTACTTTATAACTTTAATGTTATAAAATGAAGTGATTAAAAAGCCTTTTAAGTGAAAAAAGTGAAATTGAAGCTTTTTCCAAAAAAGCTATATATTCAATTCGAAAAAGCACTTTCATCATTCATTTGTTGATTTGATAAAATTTATGAAGCTTCTTGGCTGTGAGAAATGGCTAGGGTTTTGAGGACTGATTCCTCTTTCTACAATTTGAATCATCACTGATTGATGATGAATTTTGCTTCTAGATTTTTGATAATTTTATTCTGATTTTGAAGACATAAATTTGGCACTAAGGTATGCCAATTGGAATGGATTGATTAATATTCAAGCTTAGAGGTTTGATATTGGTTGTACTAAATTTCTTGTTTCATCAAAATTTTCATAGAGGTTGAATTATCTCTTTGAGTAGAAGAGCTACTACCTGATGATGTGAAATTGCTCCCTTAGGCTGTAGCTGTATTAATTTGTTGCTGCATTTGGGTTCGAGAGGCCACACAAGTCAATCTTGGTTGTGTTTTGGGCCCTATGATGGCATGTGCTTCATTCCTGGACTCACATCAATATAAGGAGAGTGCTAGCCATTCATTCACATGCCTAGAGTAATATCTTAGGCTATTGTGTCATATTGGGAAGGTGACGTGATTATTGTCAGGAGCTGGACACTTGTGTCAGCTACTCTGTGTCTCTTTTCTTAGCCGTTTGGAGCTAAGTGTTGTTTGTTGGCTACATACATCATTAGAAATAGGACGTGATCTTTCCAGCCTTGTAAATTAATTTTGGTTGCTGCATTTCTTTCATATAAGAGGTGACATTTTTTTTCCTGGAGATGATTATTTTTAAATTTGATAATGATAGAAATTACTTTGATAAAATTTGGTGAAAGAACATTGTTAGCAATAGGAACTGTCATTTGATGATATTCATTTGAAATTATTCCTTGTGGAGAATTTGTAAACTTAAAGACAAATAAAAGTTGAAATCTTTTGGCACCTATTGAATTTACTTGGGAAAAGTTTAATTAAATAGAAAGAGCTAGGCATACTCTTTACATTCCAAGTCCATGTGATCACTCCTTAGAATAGTGTTTCCATAAATGAAAACATTCATGCAACCATACTTTCCAACTTGCCAACAAAAACTTGAAATGCCAAGTTGCCATGAAATCGCCACTTGTCATTACCTCACATGTTTGCAGCCTTAACGCTTCCTTTTAATTGACTACGGTGAGGTTGTGATAATGACTTCTAATGACCTCTTGAAGCCTCAAAACCTCTAATGGAAAGAACAAACAAACCTCGTGATGCTGCAAGTAAGAAAAAACTTGAACACTCATAGGTTCACAACAACTACATACTAAGACTCCTTTTAAGTTGCAACTTTGCGACTAGAGTAAAAATGCAAATTGACTCTTGACTCATTTGACTTGTGGACGTTGACCAATAACAATGAGACATGTACGATTCTGACCTAATACGACCAAACCTATAGGGGAAACTTGAATTAAAAATAGGCATCAACCCCTATTGAAAGACTTTGAACAAAGACATGGGAAAAATTTGAAACCAAGAACATATTGTAACAAAGGGCTAAGGAAAAGAGTAAAGGATTTAGACAATTTTTGTGGGTTCTACTAGTATCCTCATTTGGAACCATGAATGATGGTCTAGTCCTATCCTATGAGGTTTGTGTACATGGTCCAGGCTCTCATGTGGTGACTTGCATGTGGTTTGTCTATTCTTGTATGTATTGGGGGTTATCTTGGGACCCTTGGAAGAACCATTGAAACTTTTTCTTATGCACAATAATTTGATGATTATACAATTTTTATGTCCCTTCTTATGCATTATTATTATAGATGCACTTATGTTCATGATGTTATCTTCATGTTAAAAAAAGGTATTTATTTCATATTTTACCCAATGTTCTAAGGGTTCCTTGGTGGGGCATTATAACCCTGAAACTTCTGATAGTAGAGGGAAAGCCCTATAACCCCTATCGCCCATGTATGAATAGTAACCTTTTATTATTATAGGGTTGAGACACCATTTTATTAACAATAGAAACATTTAATTACCTACTTTTAAATTTTGGATTTCCTTTTGTTATATATACAACTTGTAGAAACTCAATCCTTAGGAATCTATAATCATCATAAAATATTGACACTATACTAAGAATATATATCCTTGGATTAACATGTAAGTAAAGTAACATTATGTATGTGAAAAAAAACCTACCTATTGGGAGAAAGCTCAAAAATGCAAACATTAGAGATAAACAACATATTCAATATTAATCTAACATTTTATAATCTTGCAAAACTAAAACAAAAGGCCTCTACCACAACCTTTGATGAGCATGAAGCAAGTGCACCCAAGACTTTCTTGATTTAAGCTCTTAGAGATGGTTGTGGATGTGCTCTCCCAACACAATAAACTAAATCCCACTTTGATTAAAGAAACGATGAATGCAAAGAACTAAATGAGAACTAGAAATGAAGATGATATTGAATGAACTCAAGAACTAGTTATAGAGAACTAGCCTCAAGCATACAATGTGAATAGGAAGAGTAGAAATGAACTAAATACAACTATCTACCCTTAATGAATGCAAGAAACTACCAAACAAGTTAGATAAAACCACTAAATGCAATGAAAATAAATACAATCAAGAAACTAGCTTGATAACTCTAAATGCAAATGATGTGTCCATTACCCTTGGCAAGGCTTCTATTTATAGAATTTTGGAGGGCTGGGGTGAGGTGGATCACATGCCATGTCCACATAGGGGCCACATGAGGGAAACATAAGTCACTCTCACACATGTGTGAGTAACTTGAGATGTGATGGGTCAATATGTACTTCAAGTACACATGTGTAAGAGATGTGTCATAGGTGTCATAGGTTTTGTCCAATGAAACATTTTTAGCAAGTGTAAGAAAATGTCATCAAGGTTGTAAGAAACCTTTTTTTACATATTTTTGGAATTATTTTGAAAAGTTATTTTTTAGAAATTTCCTTACACATGTCTGAGCAAATAATTAGGACTAATGGGTGTAGGAATCCAAAGATAGTTAATTAGCAAGTAGGTCTATTTGTTGAGAGTGATGTGAGTAGGGTAGGATTTAGGTCTAGATTTAAGATTAATCTAATAAAAAATTAGACTAATCATAGTTTATGAGAATAATAGAATGTGAGGGGAATTAAATAAATTAAAATTTATTTAAAGGGGGATTATATGGAGGAAAGGTATTAAATAAAATTTAATACACTTAAAGAGGGTATTCAAATTAAATTTAAATACTATAGAAATAATGAGCCAAATTTAATTAAATAAGTAGAAGAATACAACAAATATAATTAAATAATTATAATGTTAAGGGACTATTTTAAGCGTCTACACATTATAACCCAAAAGATGTTTTGATAACTTGGATAATTTATTCGTTGAGTTGTGGGAGCCTTAATACACTAGGTTTAGTGAGAATTGACGATAATAATAATCACCAATCACTCTACTAACTATTGTCCATTTTATGATATTTCTATTAGGATTCAACTTTTTAGTTTTTGAGTCAAACTCATTGACCCATGTTTCATGAGTAGTGGTTCACAAGAACCCATCTCTTATGAGAATGAATAGAACACTTAGCACTCATTTCATCTAGTTTGTGTTCTCAAAGAGGCAATGCGTACTAACTGTTCTATTCATTCTCATGAGAGAAGAGTTCTTGTGAACCACTACTCATGAAATATGAGTCAATGAGTTTAACTCAAAAACTACACAATTGAATCTTGATATATCATAATTTGACTTCTTGTGGAAAATATCTCCTACTAATTGATTATCCATTTTATTTTATGCAATTAGGTGATGATTTTGTTCTCAATATTTTTTATTCTTTTAATTATATATTGTGGGATATGATTCATCAACTTATGTCTACCTTAACTCTTAATTATACGATATGATCTTTATTATATTTATATTTAGATAGTTAAGCCATTTTATGTGTAACTTTTAAGTCTATTCATTTTGGTTAACATCTAAGGCTTAAGAAGGGTATATATATGTGAGAGTGGTTGTTTAAAATAATCATATTATGAATTGTGTTTCAGAGGTATTCCCAATGGTTTGCGCCCTTAAAGTGGCTTATCATTCTTAACTAATTTTAAGTATTCACAATATACTTCCTAATACTTGTACTATGCAAGTTATTTCATTACAAATTCAAGGTTTGATTAGTGACATCCATATGAGTCTAATAGTATGACATGATTGACCCCCTACATGGACTATGGGTCATTCTTATCACTATTGCATTAACCCTATATTCATAAATCTATCCTCTAAAATTCTAAAAAATTAATTCAAGTTTTTGTTAATTATTACATATTTCACTAGCTATTAGGAGCCAACTAAACACACGCTTATATTTTCCTAACCACTTAACTAATTATAATTCAATTTATTTCATGCAATCAAGGGAAATTTTTTAGTCTTCTAATTCAATATTTGGTTAATGATCTCCATGATGATTGCAATAGTACATGTTTGACTCACTACACAGATCATGGGTCATTCTTGTGTGGCATTAGATCAACCCTATAGTCATGGATTTCACCCATACAATTCCAAAATGTTAATTCAAATATTTGTTGACTCCTACCCATTACACTAACAAAATCATTCACATTCATAGAGCAATCAAGGGGCATTTAGTTCAAGAACTCTTTGATTCATGCACCATGAAGATCAATGTTTACTTAAAGATAATCATCTACATGACATTCACATGCTTTCTTGTTGCCTATAGATCCTTAGCATGATTATAAAATCACTCTTTTATGAGGATCAACCTAGGAGAATGTGTCCTCTAATAGCCTAGAGGCTCTCTAAAGATATTCTCAAGGCATTTAATTCAAGAACTCTCTAATTAATGCACTATGAAGATTGATGTTTACTTAAAGATAATCATCTACATGACATTCACATGCTTTCTTGTTACCTCTAGATCTTTAGCATGATTACAAAATCATTCTTTTATGGAGATGAACCTAGGAGAATATGTCACCTAATAGCCTAATGGCTCTCTAAAGATATTCTCAAATATTGTTAATCCTTTTAGTAGAGAAAATAGGTTAGATGGTGTAATGAGCCAAGAAGTAAAAGTACATAACTATCAAGATTAGATTTGTGGCCTAAGAAACAAATATGCATTTGTAGAAATTTCCAATATTTTTGAATTCAATTTTAGAAAAATTTATTATTTACATAAAGTTTAAACAAACACAAATTTAAAAAAAAATCTATTTCAAATTAAAAGAATAATAAATTTTAAGATTACACTAGCTAGATTATTCTTTATGAATCTAATATTAAATATACTAATATATTACATATACTTCTCATAATATTAATGGTTCAATTATCAGTGTCACAATAAAAATAGTTAATCACAACTATTTTATTATAAATTATGCACATTTATTTAATTAACCTACAGTTATCAATTCCTTTAGAGAAGCTGCTGTCTTTTGAGTTGTAGATGTGCATGGCATAGAGTACGAGGCCCTTAAAAGAGAAGCCCCGATATTCCATAATTATTGTCAGTGTGGAAAATTTGAAAAAGTAGAAGTAAAAGATAAAGAAAAAGAAAAACCAAAACCAAAATTCGTGCACTAAACATTAAGAATGGTATTCTCGCAGCATATGTCGAGCTCGTTTACAGCTCAAAAGAAAGAATATGGTCCTCTCCTCTTTACCGACATTTAGTAACAAATCTCTATTCCTTTATTCACTTATGCTTTTTCAACTAATTCTCTAAATTTCGAACGTAAGGATAATTAGGACTGTATTTCTACGTACCTAGTAGTTTGTACTTCCAGGTCATCGTTCTTAAGCATAAGAGAATTGGGACAAAAGTTGCTATTGCTTTATCTTTTAAAAAAACCAAAAAATTAAAAAATCAGGGTTCATATTTATCTTAGCAATGTAGAGAATGGTACAAGTAATTATAGTTAATTTTGTGCATCTTAAGTTCTTAAATGTTATATTAGATTTAGATGATTTTTTTATTGTCTTTGTATGTAACTTAACTGTTTATAGCTATTGTTCTCAATTTTGAATATCAAAGATGAATGTTGTCAGATCTGTTATTCACCCAAGTGTCAAAAAGTGGACATTTCAAAGTGTCGTCCAAAACATATTTTATGCTGCTCCATTATTCGTTCGCTTTGATAACTAAAAAAATTGCACGATTTATCCAATACTTATGCACAAATGCCCCAACAATCATGCACTATTGGTACAAATAAAGTTGCATAATTGATCTAATTACTAACTCTTTTCTAGAAAATGAGTGCCTATTGACATAGTGGATGACCTTTTAGTAGATTTTTAATTTGCAAAATCCAATGAACAATAATTAGAACACGGGCAGTGAGTGTTGTTCTTCCCCTATGTATCTATATGGATAATTTTGTCAAAGGTTACATTATAATATTTCTTTCTTCTTCTTCTTTTTTTTAAAAGTGATTTCATAAGGTTTTCATAATTTATCATTTCGCATAAATTATAAGATTTTTACAAATATATTTATAATATCTATTATATACATGATTCATATCTTACATGCTTATTGTTAGCTGCATTTTCATATCATGCATTATTTTTTCTCTCTCCTAATTCCTTGCATTTTACATGGATTTAAGTTATCTAAATGATATATATTGTCATTAACATTCTTATAAATGAACTTTCAAGTCTTGAAGGATGTTATATGGACATTTATCACTATCTTTAAATAGAGCTTTTCTACATAAATTAGCTAGTATGTCACATGGGAACATTTTGTGTCACTTTATGTAGAATTACAATTTATTGAGTCTATCGATTTTCATTTGCATAATTTCTAATTTTATTGATAATTAAGAATAATTTTGTTCTATGCCTCTTTTATTGGTGAGATAGAAATCTACTCGTTGCACAATTTCTCCCGTCTTATAGGGTTCTCATTAAGCATACATGTCAAAAATGGAAACACAATGAAATTAAGCAAGCTTCATTCCTTTATATGGGTCCAAATGCCATTTTACATTTGAGGGTTTATTCTAGATGCATTTTTGTGAGTACTTATGTACTTTGAGGTAGGAAATAATTGTAGGATTAACATGCACCTCAATATAAGGGTAAAATAATTAGTGAAAATTACATACTCAAACCAATTTTATTTAGCTTTTCGTTAATTATGAGAGAACTCTTGATACAATGAATATCAACAAATAATCCTCAAATTATGTAATCTTCTGTAGATTTGGAATCATTCTCTTAGTCTTCACTTTTCTCCATTACATAAATTCTCTTTCATTTTGGCCTTATCTCATCCATATCAATACATATTCCCTTACATTTTGTATACACCTAAAAATTATCTTATAATAATTTTTTTATTCTTAATCTAATTCTCATTATCACTTTTAAATTAATAAACTAAATTTTATATGTTTAATTAATTTTCATTTTATCTACTAACATTATTTAGATGATTATAATTATTTAACTATCCATCTAATCATTTGTCTAATATTAATTAAATATATTATCACGCTATTGATTCAATCAAATAATCCCATTTCTAAAGTCTAACATTACATGAATAATTCTATAATTTCATATTTAGGCCGATCATGCACATCAATAAAATTTTAATATATGAATCTTATTTATTCAATTCCATCTATTTCTCATGTCTTTATTTCACTTAAATCAATTAATTAATCTAATTAAATATTTTCATTAGTCAAATCATGATTAACTTAATTAATATTTCTCATTACTCCAATTAATCATTTGTCACATATATCCCACTTATCCATAAAATGTTCATAAAATCCCGGCCATCTATTTTCTCTTAGAATATACACATCTACTATTTTAGACATGTGACCCACACACACGAGTGAAATCTTTCACTTGTCAAATATCACATCCCAATGTAATCCTCACACATGTAAGAGTATTTACATGCCATAATCCTATATTCCCATTTGGTCCTGACATGACATATCACTCTTCCTTATTGTCCTTCTTACATATGTGTGAGGACTTTCAATCTTCATCATTTGATCAAAATAAAGTAATCTAATCCATCTAAACCATCTTGATCTTTACCCTCTTCAGACACACCAATCACAAAATTTCACATGGAGGCTTATCTTTCCTCTAAATCTCTCATGAAACCATAGCCATAAAAATCAAAATCCAATCTCAGCCTTTGATTGTCCATCATCAAAATTTATAAATGGACCCTCTTGGAGGCTATTTTGGAATACAAAATGTTATACTACTAGTTTGAAGAGCAACAACATATCTTCAATAACATGTCCTTGATCACAAAAAACCAATGGTGTACAATAAAAGATTTTGGGATATCTTTTTGAAGACTTTTTAAATAGTGTGATCAACCTGCTATACTCAAATTGAGGCATGAAGGGAGGTAAGGGTTAGGTTATTTTCTTTGTAGATATGTCTTTTTTAAATTGTATTTCAACTTATTAACATATTTCACCATTTAGCACCCATATATTTCATCCCCATGTTTGAACAAGATATTTCCTACCTATATATTATCACTCTCTCATGATAATTTGATCTATAAAGAGCTAAATCTTATACTTTAAAATCTCATCAATAGACACATACCATTTCACTTAGCACATAAAAAATCCTATTATAATGTATAACATACACATTTCCAATATCGTGCTTAAAATATAGGAAATAAGACGAAGCTCATATATAAAAGAGTTCACAAGATGAAAAAGAGACATGCACACCATCATATAGCTACAGAAATCCTCAAATGAAATAAAAATGTTGGAAGAGTTTAATTTTTCATTCCATGTCACTATGTTAGATGCTTTACAATCATCACACCACTTCACCAATTTTATTTGAATATGAAAGCCTCACCTTACTAGTCTTTCACGTGTAATCTACCTCCAAATTGAGAAAACTCTATCTAACTTCCATACATTACCATTTAACAAGAACTATTCAATTTTATTTTAAGACCTAACCTTTAAAACAATATGAAAAACAAGAATATAAGCATCTTCCAACCTTGTTAGAAGAATCTCAAGACTAATAGGGGGTGAATCAGTCTTATAAATTTTTTAATCCAAATTCACAATCAATTAATCTTTATTGTGTCTAGCAGTGTAATGAAGATGAAGCAACATTTTAACCTCATGCCCAAGAGAACACCATATTTATGTGGAATACCAAAGAAGAGAAAAGCCATGGTGAGGGTTTAGTCACAATAAATGAAACAAGTATCACAATATTAATTTTAGGGTCATTTTCAAGAAAGAATGTATATGACATGATAAAAAATGACTTGCAAGGTGAGACACATTGCTCAGGTAAAGATACAAGAATTTCAAAAATAAACACTATCTTTGAGAAAGGTACATGAACATATGAATCAAGATAAACAAACCTTCAACACACTACCTCCAAGAAATCTCCAAACATGAAGTTGTTCTTTAATTTCTTCCTTAAGAAACCAACTTCATAATGCCATCACCACCTCTCTTTCTGCCAATAATATGTAACTCTTTATTTTACACTATTCTATTTGATACACACACTCTTGCAAACTATGATCAATATCAATTTGGTCTTCTATATATCATCTTCTTCATTACAAACTTCAAATAGGTTGTTTAGAGAAGAGGATAAATATATGCCCTTTAACATTGGTCATCAAAACATAATTGTAGTGAAGGAAGACCAATGCAAGAGATAGAGAGGACCTAAAAATATTATAACACATCTTTCACTACATTAGAAATACTTTACATGCTAACAAACATATTCCAAGGTCAACAACAAGGTAATATGTAGATACATAACGAAATACATCACTATTCACCCCCGAAAAACATATTATAGATGAATAATCCTAATGCAAATTACCACATGCAAAGGTATAATAACAGAAAAAATACAAAACCATTTTCAGGCAAGATGAAGACGCCTAAATATTCATCAAAAGTTGAAGAAAAAATTTTGTTAGCCAAACCAGAGTAGATACCTTGAAATATAAGCATATCATTTAGCAATATTTGAAGAACACCAAGTCTTTCCTTCACAATCCAATGAATTATCAAATCCTTCTATGTGCTTACTTCAAGATCAAATTGACACAACACATATGATAGAATCAGGTCATTCTAGAGATACAAACATAAACAAATAATTTCTATCACAACTTGCATATATGTTACCAACTTTTGGAAATTGAATTGTAACATAGCACATATATTACATATATGTCTTCTAAGATGCAACACCTAAAACATCCATTTTGTAAACTATGGAGTATTTCTCAGACCAACTTTGAAAAATAAATAAACTATTGGCCAAATAGAAATACTTTAACCATATCAGCTACAACACCAAGGATGTGAAAAGATATTAGTGTAATGTACATATATCATACTAGTGCAAGGGAGGATGGTAGAGCCCAAACAATCGTACACCCTAACCTAATCCACCTTTCTCAAATGTACGTAGAAGAAAACACAACACAGTGAGAGGGAGAAAGTAGGATCATTTATATATTACTTGTAATAAACTCATACATGCCGGGCTGTAAGGCCTTCCCGGTTAGGGCCAGATATTACAATGAATTGCAACAATCCTCAAACATGCGAGGATCTGTCAGAATATCATTAATTTTCTATCTCCTATCTCCTAGCTGAACTGCCTAAACTAAACCAAACAACTACATTTATACAAGAGTCTACCAAATTGATTCAGCCTTCAGATCCACAATAAATGGAAGTAACAGTCAGATCTGGGACCACACATTTCTCAATGATGGATTCCAGCATTAAATCTATGACCCAAAATAAATGCACAAGTCAACCTCAACAGAAACTAAAATAAACTCGTCGGTGAGAAAGGATAATTGAGCAAAAGACAAGCAACATCGAGCGCCAGTGAGCCAAAAGACCACCCAGGAAATAACTGACCACACTCGGTAACCAGAGGAAACTGACCAACTATTGACCAACTCGGTCAAAGAAGGAACCAAGCAACACAGACGAACTTCAAATTCTTTTTGGTGACACAGGATTGCCAAGGACCCAAGATGCTCTTGCATCAGACACCTAGGGTTATTTTGAAAAGATTCTCTGAATCATTTGGTAGGTATGATCTGAGCTGCATCCAACTCAGACTATGAAATCCATGAACTATCTTCAATCGGTCTATTCTTCCACTTTACTAGATACTCCATGTATTGTTTACCTCTTTTACTCTTGCCAACTCTATGTTCCAGAATGTGTTCAATATCTTCATTCTACTTCCTAGGATAATCTGTCGGTATTCTCATTTCTTCATCTGACTCATGGTACTCATAAAAATCAGCAATGTTGAATATAGGTGATATATCCATATCATTAGGTAACTCAATCTCATATGCATTTCCACTGTTAAATTTCCTGAAAATTTTGCAAGGACCAAACTTCTTCATCTTCAGCTTCCCATATGTTCCAACAGGAAATCTACCTTTCTTCAAAAGAACCATCACTTCATCACCAACATCAAAAGTATTATGTCTCCTTGATCTATTAGCTCTGTCTTTGTATTTCTGATTACTCATTTCCAGCTTGTATTTCACATCTTTATGCAATGTCTTTATGTACTCAACAAGTTTTACTCCTTCAGCACTTCTTTTATTTTCATCAGCAATGTCTCTCAAATCAAATATACCTCTCAGTTGTATGCCATTTACAATCTCAAAAGGTGTTTTTCTAGTACTTCTATTCACTAAATTATTGTATGCAAAATCTGCTTGTGCCAATACAAAATCCCAATTACTCAGTTTATCTCCAACTAAACACCTCAAAAGATTACCCAAAATCCTGTTCACAAATTCAGTTTGTCCATCGGTTTGTGGGTGAAATGTAGAACTATATTTTAAATCAGTGCCAAACTTCTTCCAAAGAGTCTTCCAGAAGTATCCAAAAAATTTACAATCTCGGTCAGAGATAATACTCCTTAGTAATCCATGCAATCTGACAATTTCCTTAAAGAAAAGATCAGTTATATTTACTGCATCTGAAGTCTTTCTACAAGGTATAAAATGTGCCATTTTAGAAATTCTATCCACAACAACAAATATATAATCATTACCTCTTGCTGTCTTCGGTAAGCCAAGAACAAAATCCACATTGATATCAATCCAAGGTTTCTTAGGTACAACAATAGGTGTATACATTCCAGTGTTCTGACTCACACCTTTTGCAATTTGACAAATTCCACAACTTTTCACAAATTCCTAAACATCTTTATACAAGTGAGGCCAAAAGTATTTCTCCTTAAGCAAATTCAATGTTTTATCAATGCCAAAATGTCCACCCATACCACTACTATGTTTCTCCTTTATGAAATTATTTCTCATTGGTCCTCTCGGTATACACAACTGAATACCTTTAAACAACATACCTTCTTGAATAAAATATTCATCCCACTTTGGAGTCTATTGATCTTGAATAGGTGCTCTGCACTTTCTCCATGGCTCAGAAAAATCAGGGTCATTCTCATACAAATATTTCATCTCATCAAAACCAACAACTTCAATTTTCATGTCAGTCATCTAAGATCTTCTTGTACTCAATGCATCAGCAACTTGGTTAGTGACTCCACTCTTATGTTTTATCACAAATGTATAGCTCTGCAAATACTCAACCCATTTCATATGTCTCTAATTCAGCTTATTCTGACTACCCAAATATTGTAAAGCCTTATGATCAGTATACAACACAAATTCACTCGGTATCAAATAATGTCTCCATTTCTTTAGTGCTTGAACAATAACATAGAATTCTTGATCATACAAAGAGTACTTCCTTCTAGCATCATTCAACTTTTCACTAAAGAAAGCAACAGGTTTACCTTCTTGACTTAACACAGCTCCAATTGCACTACCACTTGCATCACATTCCACTTGAAATACCTTACTGAAATCAGGCAATGCCAAAATAGGTAATTCAGCAACCTTCTACTTCAGAGTCTGAAAACTTCTATCAAATCCATGTGTCCACTTGAATTCTCTTCTGTCTCCTCTCATAGTTTCAATCATAGCATTACAAATTGAACTGAAATTCCTTATGAACTTTCAGTAAAAACTTGCCAAACCATGAAATGATCTTACTTCACTAGCATTCTCAGTTGTAGGCCTATTCAGAATAGCTTCAAATTTTTTAGGATCCATCTTCAAACCATCGGCTGAAATTACAAATCCCAAATACACAATCTCCTCTTTCATGAATGAACACTTTTTCAGATTTATCAGCAACTTCTCCTCTTTCAGTCTTTGCAAAACTTGTCTAACATGCAACAAATGTTCTTCTCTAGTCTTACTGAATATCAAAATATCATCAAGATACACAATCACAAAATTACCCAAGAATTTCTTTATAACTTCATTCATCAACCTCATAAATGTACTCGGTGCATTAGTTAAACCAAAAGGCATAACCAACCACTCATACAAACCTTCTTTTGTCTTGAAGGCAGTCTTCCACTCATCACCTTCTCTAATTTTGATATGATGATGCCCACTTTTCAAATCAATTTTGGTAAAATACTTTTCTACAATCAAACTATCCATTATATCATCCATTCTTGGTATAGGAGACCTATATTTCACTATTATCTTGTTGATTGCTTTGGAATCAGTACACATCCACCATTCTCCATTCTTCTTCAGTGCCAATACAATAGGTACTGCACAAGGACTCAAACTTTCTCTGATCAAACCTTTCTCTAGCAACTCTTGAATATGTCAGTTCAATTCCTGATTCTTGGTAGGTGTTAACCAATGAGGTGCTTTATTTGGTAAACTAGCTCTAGGGATTAGATCTATGTAATGATCAATGCTTCTCTTCAGTGGAAAACCATCAGGTACATTATCAGAAATGATATCTTTGTACTTGGTGAGTAACTTATCAATTTCCTCAAGGACTTTATCCTCTCTTTTCTTACTCCGTTTGTTAGGAATCACAGAAAAACATACATCATTCCTCTTCAAATCTTTAACAAATTGTCTTCCTTCCATCAATAAAACTTTCACAGATCTGCAAACATTACTAACAGGTTCTTCAATCAAAGGTAACAAGATATGTCTTCTACCATCAGCCCAAATAGTATACTTATGCAATCTTCCATCATATATAGCATGTCTATCATATTGCCAAGGTCTACCCAACAAAATATGACAACAATCCATAGGCATGATATCACACAACACCTTATTACAATACTTCCCAATCTTCAAATTCACATAACATTGTTCACTTACCAAGAGTGTATGCTCAACTTTGATCCATGAAATCTGATAGGGATTTAGATGTTTCAATCTTTTCAACTACAACTTTGTGACCATTTCCTCAGATGCCAGATTCTCCAAGCTACAAATGTCAATGATTACCTTCCAAACTTTATCAGAAACTCTACATCTGGTCTTGAACAAACTTTTCCTTACATGATCTTCCTTTTTACCTTCATTCCACAATGTTATTCTTAACATCAAATTATTTTCCTTCTCAGGTTCATTCGGTGACTCTTCTTACACCAAAGCATTTCCACTACTACTGACCTTCTTACTTGTATGCGCAGACTCAAATGATCTATGTCCTTCTTCTCCACAATTGTAATGAGCTCCTCAGAAACCACCTCTGTTGTAACCACCTTGGTAGTCACTGCCTTTGCTTCTAGATGAACGTTTACCTTTCCATTCTATCTTTCCCTTGTCCTAATTTTTCTTCTCAGGTTCAGATCTATTGTTTTCTCCTTGAGATCTACCTCTTCCTCTAGGGAATTTACCACCTCCACCTCTTTGTCTCTGTTCATGACTTTTGTTCAATTTCTCCTCAGCTTTCAATGTAAATTAATAAGCCTCTTCAATGTTCTCCAACTTAATCATGCTAATCTCCTTTTGGATGGAAACCCTTGAACCATTTAGGTATCTAGAAATTCTTTCCACATCATCTTCATCATGTCCAGATCTGATATCTAATCTATAGAATTCCTTAGTATACTCTTTTACCGAGCTATCTTTCTGCCTCAAACTTTGCATTCACTGAACTAGGTTAATCTGATAATCACAAGGTAAGAACTTTCCTTTCAACTTCTTCACCATTTTGTTCCATACCTTGATTTTTCCTTTGCCCTTCCTCTTTTTGTCCAATTGCTGATGTTCCCACCACAAGGATGCATGACTTTTCAGCTTTGTGCTTGCAATCTTTACCTTCTTTTCCTCGGGTATGTTCTCATATTCAAAATATTTGTCCATCTCGGTGATCCAGTCCACCAATTCATAACAATCCAATTTACCACTGTATTTAGGATGATAAAATGTGGTGTAGACTTCACACTTGTCAAAGCCTTTAGAAATCTTTCCTCACCATGATCCATCACAGGTGCAAGTTCCACATTCGCCTATTCTTCCTCAACTTCATCATCACTCACATCTTCAAGATGTTTGCCTCTTCTTTGGGTTGTTTCAAAAGATTCTAACCTAGCAGCAAGTTGTCTCAACATGTCTGCCAATCCTGGATTCACATCTTGCCTCCCATGAATCTTCTTGAAAACCCTCTGCAATTGCAAGTCAGATTGCAATTTGCTACCCCATAAAAAATCAACTAGGGATTCATACGAAGGAAACTTTAAACCTAAGTCCGCAGACCTAGATCAAGATCTAACCTCACTCTGATACCACCTGGTGCAAGGGAGGATGGTAGCAGCCAAACAATGGCACACCCTAACCTAATCCACCTTGCTCAAATGCACATGGAAGCAAACACAACATAGTGAGAGGGAGAAAGAAGGATCATCCATATATTACTTGCAATAAACTCATACATGGTGGGATGTAAGGCCTTCCCGGTTAGGGCCAGATATTACAATGAATTGTAGCGATCCTCAAACATGTGAAGATCTATCAGAATATCATTAATTTATATCTCCTATCTCCTAGCTGAACTGCCTAAACTAAACCAAACAACTACATTTATACAAGAGTCTACCAAACTGAGTCGACCTTCAAATCCATAATCAATGGAAGTAATGATCAGATTTGGAACCACATGCTTCCCAATGATGGATTCCAATATTAAATCCATGACCCAAAATAAATGCCCAAGTCGGCCTCAACAGAAACTAAAATAAACCCGTTGGTGAGAAAGGATAACTGAGCAGAAGACAAGCAACGTCGAGCACCAGTGAGACAATCGACCACCCAGGAAATAATTGACCACACTTAGTAACTAGAGGAAACCGACCAACTATCGACCAACTCGGTCAAAGAAGGAACCAAGCAACGCAGACGAACTTCAAATTCTTTTTGGTGACAAAGGATTCCCAAGGAACCAAGATGCTCCTGCATCAGACACCTAGGGTTGTTTTGAAAAGATTCTCTGAATCATTTGGTAGGTATGATCTAAGTTGCATCCAACTCAGACTATGAAATCCATGAACTATCTTCAATCGATCTATTCTTCCACTTTACCAGATACTCCATGTACTGTTTACCTCTTGTACTCTTGCCAACTCTTTGTTCCAGACTATGTTCAATCTCTTCATTGTGCTTCTTAGGATAATTTTTCAGTACTATCATTTCTTCATCTGACTCATGGTACTCATACAAATCAGAAATGTTGAATATAGGTGATATATCCATATCATTAGGTAACTCAATCTCATATGCATTTCCACTGTCAAATTTCCTTAAAATTTTGCAAGGTCTGAACTTCTTCATCTTCAACTTCCCATATGTTCCAACAAGAAATCTACCTTTCTTCAAATGAACCATCACTTCATCACCAACATCAAAGGTCTTATGTCTCCTTGATCTATCAGCTCTGTCTTTATATTTCTGATTACTCATTTCCAGCTTGTATTTTACATCTTCATGCAATGTCTTCATGTACTCAAAAATTTTTATTACAATGTCTTCATTTAAGCACTTCTTTTATTTTCATCAACAATGTCTCTCAAATCAAATATACCTCTCGGTTGTCTACCATTTACAATCTCAAAAGGTGTTTTTCCTGTACTTCTATTCACTGAATTATTGTATGCAAACTCTACTTGTGCCAATATAGAATCCCAATTACTCAGTTTGTCTCCAACTAAACACCTCAAAAGATTACCCAAACTTCTATTCACAACTTCAGTCTATCCATCAGTTTGTGGGTGAAATGTAGAACTATATTTCAACTCAATGCCAAACTTCTTCCAAAGAGTCTTCCAGAAGTATCCAAAAAATTTACTATCTTGGTCAGAGATAATACTCCTCGGTAATCCATGCAATCTGACAATTTCCTTAAAGAAAATATCGGCTATATGTACTACATTTGAAGTCTTTCTACAAGGTATAAAATGTGTCATTTTAGAAATTCTATCCACAACAAAAAATATAGAATCATTACCTCTTGATGTCTATGGTAAGCCAAGAACAAAATCCATACTGATATCAATCCAAGGTTTCTCAGGTACAACAATAGGTGTATACATTCCAGTGTTCTGACTCACTCCTTTTGCAATTTGACAAATTCCACAACTTTTCACAAATTTCTGAACATCTTTATACAACTGAGGCTAAAAGTATTTCTCCTTAAGCAAATTCAATGTTTTATCAATGCCAAAATGTCCAACCAAACCACTACTATATTTCTCCTTTATCAAATTATTTCTCATTGGTCCTCTCGGTATACACAACTGAATAACTTTAAACAACATACCTTCTTGAATAAAATATTCATCCCACTTTGTAGTCTGTTGATCTTGAATAGGTGCTCTGTATTTTCTCCACGACTCAGGAAAATCAGGTTCATTTTCATAAAAATCTTTCATCTCATCAAAACCAAGAAATTCAATTTTCATCTTGGTCATCAAAGATCTTCTTCTACTCAATGCATCAACAACTTGGTTAGTGACTCTACTCTTATGTTTTATCACAAATGTATAGCTCTGCAGGTACTCAACCCATTTCATATGTCTCTGATTCAGCTTATTCTGACTACCCAAATTATGTAAAGCCTTATGATCCGTATACAACACAAATTCACTTGGTATCAAATAATGTCTCCATTTCTTTAGTGCTTGAACAATAGCATAGAATTCTTGATCATACAAAGAGTACTTCCCTCTAGCATCATTCAAATTTTCACTAAAGAAAGCAACAGGTTTACCTTCTTGACTCAACATAGCTCCAATTGCACTACCACTTGCATCACATTCCACTTGAAATACCTTATTGAAATCAAGCAATGCCAAAATAGGTAATCAGAGTCTGAAAAGTTCTAGAAGCTCCATGTGTCCACTTGAATTCTCTTTTGTCTCCTCTCATAGTTTCAGTCATAGCATTACAAATTAAATTGAAATTCCTTATGAAGTTTTGGCAAAACTTGCCAAACCATGAAATGATATTACTTCACTAGCATTCTCAGGTGTAGGCCAATTTAGAATAGCTTTGACCTTTTTAGGATCCATCTTCAAACCATCAACTGAAATTACAAATCTCAAATACACAATCTCCTCTTTCATGAATGAACACTTTTTCAGATTTATCAGCAACTTCTCCTCTTTCAATCTCTGCAAAACTTGTCTAACATGCAACAAATGTTCTTCTCTGGTCTTACTGAATATCAGAATATCATCAAGATATACAATTACAAACTTACCCAAAAATTTCTTCAGAACTTCATTCATCAACCTCATAAATGTACTCGATGAATTAGTTAAACCAAAAGGCATAACCAACCACTCATACAAACCTTCTTTTGTCTTGAAAGAAGTCTTCCACTCATCACCTTCTTTGATTCTAATATGATGATACCCACTTTTCTGCAATCAAACTGTCCATTATATCATCCATTCTCCATATAGGAAACCTATATTTCACTGTTATCTTGTTGATTTCTCTGGAATCAGTACACATCCACCATTCTCCATTCTTCTATAGTGCCAATACAATAGGTACTATACAAGGACTCAAACTTTCTCTGATCAAACCTTTCTCTAGCAACTCTTGAATTTGTCGGTTCAATTCCTGATTCTCGGTAGGTGTTAACCGATGAGGTGATTTATTCGGTAAACTAGCTCCAAGGATTAGATCCATGCAATGATCAATTCTTCTCCTTGGTGGAAAACCATCATGTACATTATCAAAAATGATGTCTTTGTACTCAGTGAGTAACTTATCAATTTCCCCAAGGACTTTATCCTTTGTTTTCTTACTCAGTTTGTTAGGAATCACAACAAAACATACATCATTCCTCTTCAAATATTTAACAAATTGTCTTCATTGCATCAAGCAAACTTTCAAGTATGTGCAAAAATTACTAACAAGTTCTTCAATCAAAGGTAACAAGATTTGTCTTCTACATCAGCCCAAATAGTATACTTATGCAATCTTCCATCTTATATAGCATGTCTATCATATTGCCAAGGTCTACCCAACAAAATATGACAACAATCCATAGGCATGATATCACACAACACCTTATCATAGTACTTCCCAATCTTCAAATTCACATAACATTGTTCACTTACCAAGAGTGTATGCTCATCTTTGATCCATGAAATATGATAGGGCTTTGGATGTTTCAATCTTTTCAACTAAAACTTTGTGACCATTTCGTCATATGCCAAATTCTCCAAGCTACCACTATCAATGCTTACCTTCCAAACTTTATCAGAAACTCTACATCTGGTCTTGAACAAAATTTTCCTTACCGGATCTTCCTTTTTACCTTCATTCCACAATGCTCTTCTTAACATCAAATTATTTTCCTTCTCAGGTTCATTCGGTGACTCTTCCTACACCAAAGTATTTCTATTGCTACTGACCTTCTTACTTTTATGTGTACACTCAAATGATCTACGTCCTTCTTCTCCATAATTGTAACAAGTTCCTTAGAAACCACCTCTATTGCAACCACCTCGGTAGTTACTGCCTCTGCTTCTAGATGAATTTTCAGCTTTCCATTCTGTCTTTCCCTTGTCTTGATTTGTCTTCTCATGTTCAGATCTACTATTTTCTCCTTGAGATATACCTCTTCATCTAGGGAATTCACCACCTCTACCTCTATGTCTTTGTTCATGTTTTTTGTTCAATTTTGCCTTAGCTTTGAATGCAAATTGATACGCCTCTTCAATGTTCTCCAACTTAACCATGCTGATCTCCTCTTGGATGGAAACACTTAAACCATTTAGGTATCTAGCAATTCTTTCCACATCATCTTCATCATGTCTAGATCTAATATCTAATCTATAGAATTCCTCAGTATACTCTTTTACCGAACTATCTTTCTACCTCAAACTTTGCATTCGCCGAACTAGGTTAATCTGATAATCACAAGGTAAGAACTTTCCTTTCAACTTATTCACCATTTTGTTCCATACCTTGATTTTTCCTTTGCCCTTCCTCTTTCTATCCAATTGCAGATGTTCCCACCATAAGGATGCATGAATTTTCAGCTTTGTGCTTGCAATCTTTACCTTCTTTTCCTCAGGTATGTTCTCATATTCAAAATATTTCTCCATCTCAGTGATCCATTCCAACAATTCATCAAAATCCAATTTACCACTATATTCAGGAGGATTGAAATGTGGTGTAGACTTCACACTTGTCAAAGCCTTCAGAAATCTTTCCTCACCCTGATCCATCATAGGTGCAGGTTCCACATTTGCCTGTTCTTCGTCAAATTCATCATCACTCACATCTTCAAGATGTTTGCCTCTTCTTTGGGCTATTTCAATAGCTTCTAACCTAGCAGCAAGTTGTCTCAACATGTCTTCCAATCTTGGATCCGCATCTCACCTCCCACGAACCATCTTGAAAATCCTCTGTAATTGCAAGTCAAATCATAATCTGCTACCCCACAACAAATCAACTAGGGCTTCACAAGAAAGAACCTTCAAACCTAAGTCCAGAGACCTAGATCAAGATCTAACCTCACTCTGATACCACCTGGTGTGAGGTAGGATGGCAGAGGCCAAACAATGGCACACCCTAACCTAATCCACCTTGCTCAAATGCACATGGAAGAAAACACAACATAGTGAGAGGGAGAAAGTAGGATCATCCATATGTTACTTGCAATAAACTCATACATGTCAGGCTGTAAGGCCTTCTTGGTTAGGGCCAGATATTACAATGAATTGTAACAATCCTCAAACATGTGAGGATCTGTTAGAATATCATTAATCTTCTATCTCCTATCTCCTAGATGAACTACCAAGACTAAACCAAACAACTACATTTATAGAAGAGTCTACCAAATTGAGTCGGCCTTCAGATCCATAATCAATGAAAGTAATGGTTAGATCTAGCACCATACGCTTCCCAATGATAGATTCCAACATTCAATCCATGATCCAAAATAAATGCACAAGTTAGCCTCACCAAAAACTAAAATAAACCCATCGGTGAGAAAGGATAACCGAGCAACAGACAAGCAATGTTGAGTGCTAGTGAGATAACCAACTACCCAGGAAATAATCGACCACACTCGGTAACCAGAGGAAATTTACCAACTATCAACCACCTTGGTCAAAGTAGGAACCGAGCAACACAGATGAACTTCAAATTCTTTTTGGTGATACAAGATTGCCAAGGACCTGAGATGCTCCTGCATCACATACACAATATGCTCAAAATCACCAAACTAGATTCTCAAACATGGAGGAATGTGAAGAATTTATTTGGATTGTCTATAACATACTCTTATGTAAATTATCACTTCATCAGATCTCTAGAGACTAGAAAATTTTGGAAACATAAACAACTATATATTATAATGTTATCACATCTCAAAGAATCCAATCTCTATTGGTACATTTAACACCAAGAGAGATAAAAATAATGTTCTTTCCTTCCATATTAAGAAACGTTCTCTTGTTGCATATCATGCAATATTCTCTTCTTCCTTGTCTGTAACTTCTTTCTTGCATTGTTCTCTCCTTCCATATCATCAATCCTTGTACTTATATTTTTCAATTTAATACTATCCAATATAACAGAAATTAATATCCCCATATTAATTATAGTCAATTATCTTCATACTCCAACCATCATAGGTGTTCTTCAAATATCTTTATCATCAATGAACACAACACATATTGTCAAATATCATTCTAACATCAATGACAATACATAATGCAAACAAACCTTGCATCACTAATAATCAATTCCCACTGATTATGAGCTCCTTGTTTTCTATTACTCTATTTGTTATAGAAACTTATACCCATTTATTTGTATGAATGATAAATTTATTTTCTACTGAAATAACACATTCATGAAAATATATTTCCAAGTACACTTTTTTACTATTAAACTAGAATGGAGTCATTGTAGATGTTCAAAAATATTAGTAATCAAGGATTTCACCATAGGTAAAAAAATATGTTGTATATGTAATAATTACTTTAGTTTATAGAGATTAGTTATTAGTTATTTGTTAGGGGGCTTGACTAGTTTCTACTTTGAATGAATTTATAAATCAATTGAATATAATCATGAATTTTGTTGAAGATGAATAATTGGTTGATTGAAATTTTAGAGCTTTTGACTCTACTATATGTTATAATTTCAACATGATAACAAATAAACTTTTTTAATCCTCTTTTTTAATCATCCATCTACTCATTATTTCTTCTATAAAGTGGTTCATATTTAACGATGATGAAATTTTGGTTGCATGTAATTAATATTACTTTACTCATCCACCACTCTTGCATTTTATTGACAATGTTGCAATGTAGATCGCATGAAAATGTAAGACATCATGATCCCTTTGATTTATCTCTTCTTTCCAACTTATTTTCTCTTTTATTCACTTTCTCCATTTTGATCATCATTTTTCATACAAAGAATTAGAGAAAAAAAATATGTTCTTTGTAAGATTGATTTCCAATTGGACTTATATGGAGATAAATTTTAGAGAATTGCTAAATATTTAATCCATTTTTATCAACACATTTTTATGTTACAAAAAGTAAAGGGTTTAATTTATTATTTCTTTCCTTGGATCATTAAATCTACACATGAATTGTTAGGCTAATTCTACATCCAAATTAGCCATTGGAATAATGCAAGAAATGTTATTTGAATACATTTTTCATTGGCTTAAGAATTTGAATGGTTTGGTAATTGTGGTTAGAACTATTCAGTTGATTATATAATCAATAATATGAATAATGTGGTGACAAACTAGTGGACCAAAAGGGAAAAATATGTCAAGAAAATAAGGATATCATGGTGATTGTAGTGTGAAGGATTAACTTGAGGTGTTGATCTTACAACAACATATTGAAATATGCAGGAAATTAACTTTCTTACACATTTTTCTTGTCTACAAGAAATAATATTTATTCTATTTTGAAGGTCACCAATGTGAATTTCCCACCATTTATTTGAACACATTTGTCTAAAAACTATAACCATAAAAATAGTTATCAAAGAGATTATAAATGCAAAGGCCTACACAATAATACAAAAGAGGTTATACAATAGTTCAACTTGAAACTAATAGTTTTTTCGTAATTAGATCAATAAGTTAAAATGAATTGGTAAAATAAATAATTTTGTACCAGAATTCAATTTCAAAGTTTCTTGGCCTAATTTTTGTTTAAACATGGTAATGAACAAGCCACTAGTAGCTCAACCTGGGCTTGTAGTTACAAAAGGAGGTTTTTAGAAAAAGTTTAAAATGCTTCCACCACAACCTAAAAGAGTGGATGCCTAGCTTGTAAAGAATATTCAAAGGCAATATCAATGAAACAAGGTCAAAATTCTAACCATCTTGTTGACCAAGTTGGATCTGGGCTTGCAAATCTTCCTAGCAATGAAGATTCATAATAGCTCTAGAAAAAGATCCCAAGTAGTACTTGTAATACCATGCTTATGATATCACAAAGAATGAATTCTCAGTATACGGGCCATTGAGACCCCTTGCATCTGAATGAGAGGCGACCACTATATATTATTCTGGTTAAAAGAAAGGCCATCTCTAGAACTAGCCCCATCCTAGCAAAGCCAAGGTTTAATAGCTTCCCAAGCCCACCAAATATTTTTTGCAATAAAAGTGCCTTGAATATGCACAACATCCTTCATTAAGAGAAGGTTTTGAACTCCAATCCCATTCTAGGCTGGCCTATGTGTTGAATAACCTAAAGAAATGCAGTGCCTGAGAAGAATTTTTTAGGCACTTCTCTAGCAACTCTTGAGAAGTTATCTTGTATTCTCTTCCATTTTATTTTTTGAATAATTTAGCTTTAAACTTTACTAATGGAAATGCCTATTCATCAAAAGAAAAAACATGGTAATGAGATTTCTCATATTTTAAGATGACACATGAATATAGACTCAAGGAAGGAGTTATGATATTTGGAGATAAGAAGGAACATGAGTGGAAATGGAGATGTTAATGGTCATTTATACATCGCTTCCATATAGAAATAGAGGGCATCTTCAAATGAGCATAGATATATTTTTAATTTTTCAATGATGTTATGACATGACTTAAAACTTCAAAAAAATTAATTGAGAATTTTATGTTTGTTTGATATTTGGTTAGATTGTATGAAAAATATTAAATATAAACGAGGGTATTTTGGAATAATTTTTTAATTGCCTATCAAGTAATTATTTTTCTAATAGAGGTTATTTCTTTTTTTTATAAATACTTATGCAATGAGTGGACTATTTAAGGTACTTGGAAAATGGATCTATAGTAGTTGGATATATAATTTAGAAATTGACATAAAAAACATTTAGATTTATTTTATTGAAAAGGGTAATATGAAATGGGTTGATCTCAACATAAATTTAGAAGTTGCAGGTAATAGTTGACCGAAACCAAGATTTGATGTAGTGCCAATTCTTAAATGTCAACACTAAAGAGCGTGTTAGGGTAGTGCATAACATATGTTAATAAATAAGGAAATTGCTTATTTAGTTTAAGGAGATCAATTATTAGTTATTAGTTAGTTAGGTGGTTTGGGTAAATGGATTTATAAATCCATTAAAATAACAAAATACATGTCAAAGATGAATTATTGGCTAGTTGGTGTTCTACATTCCCAAGATCTTCGCAATGCCATAATTTCAATACAAGTCACTCCTTGTAACATATTCCCAACCACTTAACTAACTATAATTTACTTTGTTATTTAAAAATGATAAATAATTTATTTCTATCAATCCATGACTTGACAAGTGATCTTTGTTATGAATTCAATGGTCCAACATGTTTGTTGTTTTACATGGAGCAATGGTCATTTCAGTGGGTGCTGAAAATACCTCATTTGTGAATTTTTACCTTTAAAATTCTTAAATTTCAATTTAAATATTGGTTGATTCCTACGCACTTCACTCACTATTGTGAACCAATTAAGTACTTATTCATTCTGTTGTATTTAAAGGAATTCAACTCCATTCATTTCATGTCTATTCTCATCCTAGATGGATTAAATTCAAGGAACATTTATTAAGAAACACTAATTGGTGCTCTTAAAAGATCAATGTTTACTTCATGATAATAATTTTTGACATTTATTGTTTTTTATTAAAGCAACAACAAAAAAAGGGTGCTGACCCAACAGTACAAAAGGCAAACTAAGGAATTAACAGAGAGTTAATCACCAAAGAGTGCAGCATGAAGCATAGAAGTCTACCTCAATAAAAAAAAAAGATGCAGAAAAACAAACACCACCACATAACGAGAGTATTGATAAAGTTCAGCTTTAACCAAGCTAAGTGCCACGTAGGACTAAAAACCCAAAACAGAGTATAAAGCTTATGGAAATAAACACAATAAACCAAAAAGGGAGGCTAGGAACCAGCAGCACTCTCCAACCTCCTTCTCATAGGATCCTAGAAAGCTATTTTCCAGTCCATAAGCACTTCGACAGCAGAATATCAGCGAACTCCTCATTGAGGAAACTGAAGAGCTCACGGTTGTTTTTGACAGCTTCTATATCCTTCGTGGCCTTCTCATTAAGGAGACAAAGAGCAGTGGCAGAGGCATGCATAACCTTAAGAGAAAATTTACTAACATCTTTTAACCGTCTGTTAGTGGCTTCCAAGTCCTTAGTGAGATTCGAGACCATGCTTTCCAAGGTATCAACCTGGAACTTAATTTTTCCCATGAAGCCGCTAGTAGAGTGCCCTTTGTTCTCACTGGGGTCCTTCTCGTTCACCTCCTCCACAACCACCTTAGTTTGGGTAGCTCCGTCAGGCTTGATTTCCATCTTGACAACATCATTTCCCTAGCTCTCTTTGCTAGGGGAGCCAACAGAGCCTTCTTCCTGAACAAAAACCTCCTCCTTAGACATGAGCTCTCTAATGGCTCTTTTACCTTGTTCTTTAGCAAGGAGAGTAGAGTGATGGGTAGAAGTAGGTGGGGGCTCAGAAATAGGGCCACAGTATAGGTTAATCATGATCTTTTTTTGCTTCTTGGGAGGGGGAAGGGGATCACCTTCTAGGTTAAGGGAATGCTTCATAGAGCTAGGAGTGGGCTGAGTTTCAACATACATAGGGCTAGAAGCAAGGGTCACCTCATCCTTAGACTCAGTGGGGGTGGGGATACCCTAGTTAAGGGAAATCGAGGGCGACGCGGGATGAGAGGTGAGTGAAACTTGTGGAGGTGGAGCAGGGCAAAGGGCATGATGAAAATTGTTAAGGCATAGGATGAGACGCTGGTGAAGATAAATAGGGTTTTTGCCAAGGGAAATGGCTTCACTAATAGTCTTCACATTAGCTTCTAGTGAATGCAGCAGAAAGAAAGGAAAAGAGATTAACAGCTTGTTACGAAAATGATTAAGGGGAGGTGATAGTAATAAAATGTACCAAATCTTCCCTCCAGAGTAAAGTACTTCATCACAAGCTTACAAATTTTAGGCCAAAAGTCTGGGAGCTCTGTAACAGTGTAGCCACCATTTATCAGAGTGGGAGTGGGGCCATCCTTGAAGAATTGCATGAAATCCATCTTCACCTAGGCCTTAGCCGTCTTCTTCCACTTTCTACCAGTCATAGGCATGTCTGTAGCCTACCCAATAACCTCCTCATTAACCCGAAAGGTGATGCCATTGATGGTGACTTGCCTATCATTCCAAGTCTTGGCGACCTGTATGGAAATCATCTCATCGTGGCCTTGAAGGCGCTCCATGAAAGGTAGAATACCTCCCTCATGGTAGAAGTACATGACCATGGCATCCGAGGTGAACTCATCCTCAATCCGGTCTGGTTCAATTCTTTTTCTATCCCCACCCATAATCTTCCAAAACAACTATCTGTAGAAAAAACTAGGAACCAAAGAGAAGCCCACGAGAAGAAAACTTTCAGCAGCTTCGGTTCTTCAAAGAAAACCCCAACTCAGATAATAAAATCCAAAAAGCAAGCTAGACCAGAGTTTAGACGTCTTGTCACTTAGCAAGGCACGATTAATGCTTTGATTGTCTTGGATTTCACAAATCTTAGCCATGAGTGCAACTGTGGTTAAAATGTGAGAAGTACACATTAACCCACACTTAAAATAATAATTACCCTGCAAAAAATCTTAGTCATATCTTTCGCCAGCCTCCAAAAATTTATTAGCCAGAGCCCAAGTGGAATGATGATTGTTTTGAGAACCCTGGTTCGTTGATAGCTGCCACATCAGCCAAGTTATGTCAATTTTGTACTTAGAATTACGCCCCCAGTAATCCATGTGGCAAAAAAAAAAATTCTTTAAAGTTTTCATAAGAATGCGCTAGCATTTAGCTTGATCATAAGGCGTCCCGCCTAAGCTTTCTTTTTTAAACATCATGAGTTTGAAAGTCAATTTCTCTCATTTCCCACCTTAGTAGGTCTTGAGTGTTCTAGGGAAGCTGACCAACAGCTCTCCAACATCTAAGCCCTTCTAGCTACAGACCGGTAGTAGCCATTGCATCAACCACCACATTCCCTTCCCTATAGATGTGTGTGATGGTGACCCTCTGCAAGCTATCCATAATGCCCCAGATATCTTTCAAAATGTTGTCCACTTTCCATCTAGCATTACCATCACCCCTGGTGGCATCAATTATGACTTTGGAGTCACCTTCCACTTCAATGTTGGTGCAGCCAATGGACACAACCATTTTCAACCCCCAGAGGAGAGCCATGCCTTCCACCTAGTTGACAGTGTGGTTTTGAAGGGGACCAACATAGGCCACCACTAAGTAGTCATTGGGATCATAGATGACACCCCCAGTAGCTTGTTGCAGGTTGCGTACCGACCCATCAAAATTTAGCTTATGCCAAGCCGCACGAAGGGAGTCCAGATAGTAGCCTTGCGAGCAATAATTTTGGTGCCATCAAACTTGGAAAATCCCTTGTCCACACCCAATTCAAAGTAGTTTTGAGATCCCACATAGAGGGTGGAAAACTGGGAGTCTTCCAGTGGGCGACCAACAAGTTTTCCTGAAGCAATTTCAGCCCAATTTGAAACACTGTCGTGCTATTCAACTTAATATCTTTGAATATCCTGTTATTGAGTTCCTTCCATAGGGACCAGCAAAATATAGGTAGAGCTTGATTCTACAAGATCTTTATCAGAGGGTGATGTGAGGGAGATCACCAATTATGAAAAAGATCACAAATGTCTTTATTAGGAGTCCACTAAATGTCGAGGTGAGTTAAAATTTTTTGCCATACCTCAGTCACATAATCATAGTGAATAAATAAGTGGTTTATGTTTTCCTCCTCTTTCTTACATAAGCAACACCTATTGGCCAGATTAAATCCCCTCTTAGTTAGATTGTCTAGAGTAAGAATTTTCCCATGTAGCACCCTCCACCAGAAAAAGTTGACCTTAGGGATGAGCTGTGGTTGCCACACCTTTTTTCCAGCAGGTAGTGTCAGCAAGAGCCATAGGAACCTGATTGTAGGTAGATTTGACAATGAAGCCACCATGGAGGGTATGGCGCCAAAGAATTCTATCAGGTCTGTCAAAAATAGGGATGTAGATGGAATGGATAAGGGTAGTGAGGTTAGTAGCCAAATTGAGGAGGTCAAGTCTGTCCCTCAGGAAAGGGGCAAAATCAATCCATTTGCCATTAGTAATGAAATTGGAGACCATGCTGCCCACTCCTAGGGTGAGAGTGTTTCTTAATTGGGAGAAACGTGTGGTAGCAAGAATACCATCAGGAAGCCAAGGATCCTCCTAGAGCCTTATGTCTCTGCCATTACCTAATTGCCAAAGAGTTCCCTTCTCCAGAATACATCTATTTTTGAGGATATTATTCCAAATTTTGGAACCTCTCAGATTCCTCTATTCCATGAAGAGCTTACAAAAGCATCCCCCATCAAGGTATTTAGTCTCCATGATTTTGTACCAATCAGCAGAAGACACAATCATTTGCTAGGACAACTTGGACAACAGGGCTCTATTGAGGTTGCTAATTCTTCTCAGTCCAAGGTCCCCCATATGTTTAGGGCTACAAACCTTCTCCCAGCTAACCAAAGGAAATCTTCTTTTTTCTTCAGTACCCAACCAAAAGAAGGTACGTCGAATCTTTTCTAACTTGTCAGCCATGACACCAAAAATTTTGAAAATGGAAAGGAAATAGACAGGAATTCCTTGAAGAGAAGCAGCAAGAAGTTGGAGCTTACTAGCGCTGCTGAGAAGTTTACCTTTCCATCCAGCCAGCTTCCATTGGGTTCACTCCAGGATGGAATTCCAAAACTCATTCTTCACATCTTTGACAGTAAGAGGGAGCCCAAGGTAAGTCGCAGGAAGCAAGTCAGCGTGGCAGCCCAAAATTTTGAGGATCTTAGATTGGACCATTAGCTCATTCTTAAAGAAGTATATTCTTCTTTTGTGATAATTATATGTTGTCCTGAAGTAGTAGCATAACTATCAAGCATATGTTTCCACTCTTTGGCTTCAAGGACCAAGGAGGTACCGAAGAAGAATGTGTCATCCACAAACTACTGCAGGACTTCAGGGGGAAGGTTGGAAGCAAGTTTGATTCCCTCAATTTTTCAAAGACGTGCCAGGTGCATCATATTACGGCCCATAACCTCAACAAGAAGAATAAAAAGATAGGGGTCCATAGAGGATCCCCTTGGCAAAGACCCTTAGCAGGGGTAAATTTGGTACCCGGTCTGCCATTAACCAACACAGAGAATTTGACAATTTTAGTGCAAGCTTTAATAAGAGTTAAGAAATCTTGAGAGAACCCAAAACAGGCAAGGACCTTATAGAGGAAACTCCAATTAACTTTATCATATGCTTTAGAGATGTTGAGTTTAAGAGCCATACCAACAGCCTTGCTATGAGAGATAGAATGCAGGATTTCATGGGTAGTGATAGCAGCATCCAAAATTTTCCTACCAAGGACAAACCCTTTCTGATTAGGATTAATGACTTTATTGAGAAGGGGTTTGATTCGACTAACCATGATCTTAGAGAAGATTTTATACAGGGTGTTACAGAGGCTGATGGGTTTGAAGTCATCCATAGTTTTGGGCTCAACACATTTAGGCACCAATGCAATGAAAGTGTCATTGAGTTGTTTAAGAATTTTCTTAGTTCTAAAAAAATCCCTGGCAGCATGTGTCACATCATACCCAACAATGTCCTAGAAGTCTTGAAAGAAGGCCAGGGGGAAGCCATCAGGGCCAGGGGCCTTGAAGGGTTTCATGGAGAACACAACATTAGGAACCTCTTCATCAGTGACTCTAGACAGTAAGGAGTTATTGTTGATGTCAGTGATCACCTTCAGTAATATAGAGATAAGCTGGTTTTGAAGGGTTTCAGAATTACCAGTATTCACATCCCTAAAGGAGTTAACAAAGTAATCAATAGCTAAATTCTCCAGCAAGGCAGGTTCAGAGATCCCATTCTCTCTACCATCCTTAATAGTGTTGACAGTGTTCCATCTCCTGTGTTTGCATGTAGATTGGTGGAAGAAGGAAGTGTTCCTATCTCCCTCTTTAAGCCACAACACTCCAGACCTCTGCTTCTAGAAAATTTCCTCGTTGGCCAGAGTAGCTTTCCCTTCTTTCCTAACCTCATCTTCCTCATTGTGTAAGTCTGGTGACAAATTCCCAGCAGCCATAAGCCCTTGGAGGTTTTCCAATTTCTCTTTCAGAGATTTTGTTTTATGAAAGATATCACCAAAGGTGGTCTTACTCCAACCTTTAACAACTCCCCTGATGATCTCTAGTTTAGAGGCCACTCTAAACATAGCCGAACCCTAATCGGACTGGACCACCATTTTTGAACCCTGTCCCTGAAGTTGGGGTGCGAAGTCCACATAATTTCATATCTGAATGGGGTAGGGTAGGTGTGCTTCCCATCCATCCATTTGAGCAGCAAAGGATTATGATCAGAGGTGGTTCTAGGGAGGGCAGTGAGAGAGTAGGAGGGACCAAGGTCCCAAGTAGATGAAATTAAGACCCTATCAAGCAGCACCTGAATCAAGTGGTTGCCCTTCCTGTTGTTGGTCCAGGTGAAGAGATGTCCTTTAAGATCAACATCCTGAAGACCATTCAAACTGACAAAGTTGGACAGGTCCCCCATGCTTTCAGTAAAATCCACTATACCCCCACATTTTTTAGATGGGTAAAGAGGAGAGTTGAAGTCCCCAGCCACCAAAAAATTTGAGCCCTGAAGGAGGCTAAAAGAGGATGAAAGTTCCTCCCAAACAACCTTTCTACCCTGGCAAGAATTAGGGGCATAAACATTATAATAGTGCCAAGTAGCTATCGGAGAGGTGAAAGAAACAACAAGATGGTGGTGGGAGAAACTGAGGGCATCCCCCTGCACTCTTGAAGGGTTCCAAAGGGTAGCAATCCCCCCAGAAGCCCCACATGCCTTAGAATAAAAGAACATAGCCCCAGGCCATAGCCACCCCACAAGAGAATTAAAGTTACCAGAGGTCATTTTGACTTCTTGAATAAGGAGAATGTCAACTTTATAATCAACAATATACTGCTTAACAACAAGCTATTTCTGCGAGTTGTTTAAACCCCAAATATTCTAGGAGAAAACAATCATTTCTTACCTTTGGGAGTGAGGTCGAGGGTTTGCTACCTGCCCGCAGCAATCTCCTTTGTTGTGTTCCTTTGTCTTCTTATCCTATCTGATGGATGTCTTGGCTTTGTGTCCACTCCCACATCAATTTTTTTGATCCTTGTTTTCTTTTGTTGGGTTTGCCATTCTCCATCCTCGCCTTTCACAGCCTCAGGTGGCTTGATTGGGGTGTTGCAAACTGCTTGTTGAGGACTGATTTCACAAGTATTCAGGACCACTTCAATCACTGGGCTAACCACCAGTGCGGGTGATACCAATCGCTCCACAATGATTTCCATGGCCACCGGGTCGACATGGTCTTGCTTTTCCTTCAACACAGTATTAGGTGAGCAAGTTCCCTCCTCAGTAGAGACTCCATCTATGGGTATTTCACCCTCCTCCAACAGACTTCTCAAGGGGACCACTTCCAACACAGAGCGATCAACCTTGGTAACTGGGGTCGGTAGCACAGCCGCAACCTGAGGCTACAGAATAATAGCCTCTGTAGTCTTCAAGGGGGAGGGGGCAACAACGTCCTTAAGCTTGGGCTCAAGTAGCTTAGGAGCTTTACAATCCTTCCTAGTGTGCCCTTTAGAATTAAAATCTTGACAAAAGAGGGTCGCATTCTCATACACGATGGCCTGAGACCATTTCTCCAATTTGGATTTAAGGACAACAGAGTTTGGGAGTGTCTTGTTAATGGGGACATTAACGCAGAAGCGGGCAAAAACAAGATGGGACTTGGTAAGGGTGATCAAATCAGCAGCAATATAATGTCCGAAGGAGTTCCCTATTGACCTAAAGACCTGTTCATCCCAGAACTCAAGTAGGAGATCCAACAGCTAGATCCAAACAGGGGCCATCTTATTTAGGTCAGTAGAGGGGTCGAAGTTGGGCTTCCATTTAGCCAGTGTGAGCAGGTGCTTACCATAAAGCCAGGAACCCGCAAGGATAAGGGCAAGGTCCTTCGCTGCCGTGAATCTGAACAAAAAAAGACCACCCAACATCGTAGAGATCGCCACACTACCCTTTAGCTTCCAGTTGCCTCCAACCCATTTTCTCACCATATCTATGGTGGGTCTAAAATCGAAAAAGCATCCAACCAAAGCCTGATGGAATTCCGCCATAGTTCTATCAACAATGGAATCTAGAAGGAGGATTTCCATGCCTTCATCCGTAATGCTAGTTACACAACAAAGATAATCCACCTCAACAGTATGGGACCCCACTAGCGCGCCTTTCCAGTCTGGCTTGGGCCCAGAGGTGAGCAAAGAATCCAAGGCCTCTGTCCGTGGAACAGCTGTAGAGTCAGACAGGGGTTGAACATGTGGTGACAACGGAGGGTCACAAGGAGGAGGGGGAGGGGGAGGGGGTTCCTCCCCAGAAGCTTCCACCATGAGAAGAAAATTTGAATTTCAAAACCGCGCCCAAGTTGCAGAGCGCTAGAATGCTTTTATTGGCATCCGACATTGATTGTTGCATATCAATCCTTAGCATGATTATAAATCCATTATTTGTCTAGAGTTTGAATTAGAAGAACATCTCTCCTAAAAATTTGATAACCTTGTAAAAGTATTCTTAAATAATACAATGGTTTATAATAGTGCAATCAAATAATAAATGTCCAATTAGTAAGATTAGTGTTGTAGCCCATTGAGCAAATTCAAGCCTATAGAAATGCTTACAATTTATGAACTCAACCTAAAAGAAGATACATACACTACATAAAATCTAAGCTAAAAGACAAATAAAAAGAATCCACTTAAATTCTTGAGAAAAACAAATCCTTATACCACATCTATTTCATCATTCTTCATTAAGCCCATAACTAAATCTTCTTATACGTTATATTTAATTTTTTAATTTAATACTAATATTTATATCAATCTCACAATTAAAAATATTCAACAGCAATCAATGTATCATAAACTATATACTTTATTAAACTAGTTTAAATCAAAGAACGTATATTTTCCTTTAGAAAGGCGTAGCATCATACTATTTAAAGAAAATGCAAAGCAGCGCATGGAATAGAATATCGGGGGCTCTTTATTGTAATCATGTCCGTTCCAGCCGACATAATTATTCTCAATTTGACAAAATCAAGAAAGCAAAAGAAAAAGTAAAAGTAAGGCCTTGCTGTTTATTCTTTAACCAATATTTGGTCCTTCATTCTTTTATATTTTATTATTAATCATATTCATTCAATCCATCCGTCTGTCGAATTTTGCTATATAAGGATAAGTAGGTTAGCAATCTTGTTTAGGAAATTGGAAGTTCACGAAGATGGAGTAGGTAATGCAACTGTTAAGCATGGAAGCAGAATTGAAGCTCATGTAGCGATTGTTGTTGTTTTCCAGCTTCTACACTGTTGCAGTCCTCAAGACTGAAGGTACGCTCATTTACACCTATTTCTAGTCCATTATTTTTTCATGTATTCTACTTTGTAGACTCTCAAGAGCTGTTAAACTTTTGAAGCCATGGATAGAACTTTATATAGTAATTCTGTTTATCCACACAATATACGTGGATTTGTTTGGGATTAGTCTGCATATCTTTTTGTAAACAATCAGAAGTATGATATAATTCTGATTGTAGTTAAATTTTTAGGTTTTGTTAGTATTTTCTTCTTAGATCTAGGTAGCTGTTTTATGTTCTTACATTTTGTATGTCAGCAAGTCTCAGGAGCTTTCGAATCAGATTAATATTATTATTAGCACTTGTACTTTTGAAAGGTGTAAAGATTATGCTGATAGTGTTATATATATTAAAAGACGTTATTGTATTGCTGATGTAGAAAGATTTCTTGTAATATTGATATGACTTCTTTATTCTTTATATATGTTTAAACGTAATGACACTATGGCAGATCGTTGGTTTATGTTAATTATCAATCCTATTTCTAAGGATTAACAAAGAGAAAGTGAATAGTGTGTATATATTTGTTCCCTAGTTTTTGTGTGTATATATTTATTCTATTTTAATTGAGCAAGATCGACCTCAGATTAATCAACTCATTTAGAAGAAATATCTTGAAAAAAGTAAAGAGGTAATAGTACCGTAAAAACTTGTCACAATGGTAATTTGTGTGGCAATGTCTCATTCTAATCAATACATGTGTGTAAGCATAATAGAACTCAACATTCATAATAACCAGTTTTTCTAGTAAACTCTCTTTCTATATATAGCGCACATATTGCTTTCTCCCCACAACTTGCCAAAAACATATTACTTCTCTACAATTATCTCAATCAGCCCCGACTCCATCCTTCAATTGTCTAGTTTCCTCTATGATAGGGTCTATCAAAAAAATTGTCATGCTTGATGTACTTATGAATTTACCATTAAATTCAAATACATGCCCACTCTTAATAGAAAGCATTGTAGTTTTTAGGAGGTAATACTTTTGTTGAAGATCTCCACCTTCTCATTTAGTTGGTGCACTCCATAGTGTAACATTGATAACAATGTGAGAAGTGTCTAGTAACTTGATCATTTTTTAAACTGACACATCTCCTTTTTTGTAGTCGCATGAAATTTTATATGCCATCTAGTTTTTACGAGTTCAAGCTTTTAACAAACATCAACATGGTCGGCACTATTATATCTGGCACTTTTTTATCTACACATCCTAAATCTAAAGATTATAATCCACCTACATATTTATAGTGCAAGTACTTGTGAGTCATAGATTTTCACACATAAGAAGAGGATAGAAAGACCTTTAAAAATACCTATGTCTATTGATAATCAAGCCTAATAAATGTAAAACCAAAGACTTCTATGTATTCTTCTCATCCTCATCCTCCTCCATCTCCTTCCCCTTCTCTGTCTCCCTATCGCTCTAACTATCATTTCTTATATGAAATGGAGAACCTAGATTTTTGAAATAAACTTCAGAACTCTCTCTCTCTCTCTCTCTCTCTCTCTCTCTCAACGTCTCTCTGTGCCTATTGCTAATCAAGCCTAATAGATGTAAAACCAAAGACTCCTACGTCTTCTTCTCATCCTCCACTTCCTTCCCTTTCTCAATCTCCTTCCCCTTATCCTTTATATGATAAACAAGTACAATGATAACTAAGAGATAATGTATTGGTGATTGCAAATCAACATTTTTACAATAGAAAAAATTATTAAATATTATTAAAAAATAAATTTAATTAAAATTAAAATAAATAATAAAAAACTATTTAAATAACAATTATAATAATTAACTTTAAGTCACAGGTCATGTATGGTTCTCAATGGAATTTGGAGGAAGTGATGTTATTTTCACAACTATATCTCCATTAAGCTATAAGAACCTTAGAAACTTTCTTACTAATATATTTTGATATTTTATTAAAATAAAATATTTATGATATTTAATATGTAATAGTAATAAAATTTATAAAAATATTTAAATTTAAAAAATAATATAAATTAAAGTTAAATTAAAAAAAAGAACAATAACTATTTTTTTAAAAGTAAATAAAAGATATTAAAATGACCAAATCGTAAAAAAATTTGAAGGAGATGGAGGAGGAGGATGAGAAGAAGATGTAGGAGTCTTTGGTATTACATTTATTATGCTTGATTATCAATAAGCGGAGGTATTTTTAAAGGGCTTTCTATCCTCTTCTTATGTGTGAAAATGGTCGATAGTAAGATATAAATCAAATGATGATATTGTGGTATATTTATGGATCTCTATCCCTCTTTATTTTTTATATGGATATATATATCTCTAACTCACACACTCTCCCTATCTACCTCCTTATCTTTACAGTTATATCAAGCTCTTACTCGCACACAAAGACATTCATCTCTCTCTCTCTCTCTCTCTCTCTCTCTCTCTCTCTCTCTCTCCCTCCCTCCCTCCCTCCCTCCCTCCCTCCCCCCTTACTTTATCTCTCTCTATATCTCTATATCCTTTTAATTATCAGGACTATATGAAATAAACAACCTAGTTTCTTGAAATTAATCATTCGGTCAAATTTAGTTCTAAGAGTGAGAGTAACAGTTTTTTGTTTCAGGGGCTCGACCAACCCCCTCCCCTCTCTATCTCTCTCTCTCTCTCTCCATTTTTTTCTCTATTGATCTTTTTAGCTCTCTTTCTCTCTTGTCTCTTTCTATTCTTCATTTTACTTACTCACCCCTACCCTTACTTTATCTCTCCCTATATCTCTATATCCTTCTAATTATCATTTCCTAAATGAAATGGACAACCTAGTTTTTTGAAATTAATCATTCGATCAGATTCAGTTCTAAGAGTGAGAGCAACAGTTTCCGTTTTAGGGGCTAGGCCAACCTCTCTCTCTGATAAAATTTGGATGGTCTTTGCCCCACTCTCTCATTCATCCTATATATTTATCACCTCATATCTCTCTCTCTCTCTCTCTCTCTCTCTCTCTCTCGACAATGATATTTCTTCACAAGAATGTCTCCACATAGTACATATTATCTAAAGATATCTCTTGACATATCAGTGAACACATTCACAAGAATATATATTATTATTTGATATGTATGCAAAATTAAATATAACTACATAAAAAACATATTAAATTTCCATTTAGACACCTTTACAATATATTCGAGAACTGTACACCTTTCCCAATAAAAGTGAGCACAAATCTTTAAAGCAAGCTATGGAAGTTTCAAAACAAGCATCAATATGTATTACTAAAAGGAGAGATACCATGAGTGATTTAATGAATAAATATTAATAACAGCACACAAGATTTGCGATGATCCACAACGCAAGTCAAAAGCAAGACCGGACAAAGGAATCATTGGAAGATTTTGGTAGTTACTAACAAAATTAAAATAAAAAACACATATATTTCAATCAATAATAAGTAAGGCCCAAGTATGTATCAGGAAAAAAAATTAATAATACCGCCCGAGTGAAAGCTCAAGAAAAGCAATCCTGATAAAACAGTGATAGTGGCACCACGGGTCAGGGAGGAGATGTTTTATTTATTTAATATGTGCATTTGCAGATAAACAATAATAATAATAAATATTGGATTTGGACCATCAAACATAAATGGCAACAAGATGCTTAAGAAAGAATGGCCTGTCCAAAAAGCTGGCGGATTGAATGATTTCGTTCTGGGAATATGATCGTAAGGGTGCGCAAATGTGCCCGTTTAAGAGCGCGCATATCAATGTTTGGTGGGCAATATCGTGAGGAATTTGTGAAGGTATGATCTGGTTTGCCTGGGTATTGGTGGTGTGGTTGGACCGGGAGTTTTCGTTACTATTGGCCAAGCGGCAAGAGACTATGTTAGACGCCATTGCAGGGCTCTCTACTTTGCTCTGTTACCTTGAGTTTGCGGTCGTCATGCCTGTTGCTGGTGGAGCTTTTAGTTACCTTAGGACGACGTTCGGTAGGTTGAGAGTCTTGTTGTGAAATGGTTTGGTTTTGGCTGTGGATCTTGAATTTTGTGTGTGTTTCAAGTGAATTGGCGGCGTATATGACTGGTGCGAATTTTTTGATGGAGTACATTCTGTCGAATGCGGCTGTGGCGAGGAGATTGACGTCTTACCTTGGGGTCGCATTGGTAGTGATATTGATGGCTGGAGATTCAAGGTGGATGATTTAATGGAGGGATACAATGAGCTGGATCTTCTTGCCGTTGCTATAATTGTGCTGATTACCTTGTGTATTTGTTACAGGTCTATCTTCATTCAAGATCTCTTGCTTCTCTGTGTTCTCGATTTCATTAGGGTTCGAACTTCTGTCACAGAGTTGAAACTGAAACTTAGACTGACATGGTTGATTGCTTGCTGCTGTTATTATAATCTTTTGTCGCGGCATGAAGGAAAGCTCTGTGTTTAACATGGTTTTGAAGCGCTGCATTTGGGATTTATTCTTTTCATCATTGCCATTGGCTTTGCATGATTACACAACATGTACGAAATGAATCTATTAAAAAGATTTTAAAAAAAACAAACAAAATCGTTTTGAACATATGCAGCCGGCTATGTAAAACCAAACTCCACAACCTGTGCTAGCATCCTCACTACCTGTTGTGTCAAATATAGAAACTCTAAGCAGCAAGAGCAGTACCAGAAGGAGGAGGATCTTTATCATTAGAATCCAGACATCATTAGGGTTAACAGGAGGGTCGGGAAGCGACCATCCGTCATCTTCAGCTTCATTCTTATCTTTCTCTTCTGCCCTGGGCGGAGAAATGGCCAAAGCCAGGCAGGGAAACTTGGAAGAAGTGGCAGGATGCCAATCAGAGCCAAGGTGAGAACCAGGAGCATCAGGAGGGGCAAACTGAGCCAAAGCTGGAGACTACCTAGAGGTACGGCGAGGCGGAGAAGCCGAGCAGTGCCGCCAACCATCATCGCCACCTCTAGGAGAGTGGTGGCGGGGTGCCTGAGACCGCAGGGTATGGCGCGCCGAGGAGTTGCGCCCATGGCGGCGACCTCTAGGAGGAGTACCTTCAACAGAAATGGCATCAGGGAGAACCCTGGCAACACTGCAGGGAGCATTGCCCCACTGATTGAGCAACTCTTGTAGGTGAGCCACTTCCAGAGCCACTTTATTAGCTTGAACTTGAATCTACATCATAACATTATTACAGTTATACAGAGCAACATTCGTATCAAGAAAGCTATGAGAAAAAATAACAGCGTTCCTATCATTTCCAGCTTTGCCATGTGAACTCTGTGGGGTGATTTTTATGTCTTCCAGCCCCTTTTTTGTTGATATGTAACTTTAATATTTTTAATAGAAAAGGAACTATTCATCAAAAAAAATATATAGAAACTCTGAAAGTCGTCAGATTCAACACCAAAAAATTGTGCTCTGTTTCAGTCGTCTCTGGCTGCCAGCTAGGCACATTTTTTTCCCAACACACTTTCCTTTTTCCCAGTGTAAGACTGTCGGGAAGTCTTAAAAAGTGGAGCATCTCCCTAAGAGAAAGTCTATCGATTTTTTTAAAAAAATAATTTAAATAAGTTCTAAATTTTTAGAAAGCAAAGACAAAAAGTGTGAAGAATTTATTCATAAATGAATGAGATACATAATAAGGATTCAAACCATTTACAAATGCATATTATATGAAATTTTTCAAAGAGACCACACAAAAACATCATGGGACACCAAAAGAAACTCAAGAAATCCAAAGCAACTGAAAGCTTTCTAAAATGACCTCTTTCTACATACTTCAAAACTCCACCCGCCTGCTCTTGCCGCTCTTTCAGCCCCTTGCCTTTGAGTTGCTTTATCCACTGGCATGCCATGTGTATAATTGCCACCTATTAGCACTGATTGCAATGCAGCCCCTATTGGCCTCAGCTGCATAAACATTGAATTATACTGACCAATTCCATCTTCCCGAGAAGATCGTGGTACACCCATGTTATAAACTTGCAATAGAAAAAGAAAGCCAAACTTCAAATCTTATGGAGATGTCAAAGGGTCTTTTGTCTGTTGGTAAAGTTGATTGGTTCTGTATGAGCTCACCAGAGATCAAGTCTTGCTGAGTGCAAAAGCTCCAATACCATAAAGAATGAGACTGAGATCGTGCCCCAAATAGATTATGGTAGAATAGATACCCCTTAATTCTTAGTTCTTAACTGAAGAAGTTCTGGAGACATGCTTTTCTGTGTGATTAAGATACCGACCATCCTGAAGGGTATGCGGGCCTAAACCAAATTCAGCAACATGCAGGTTGAGTTCTCTGACAAACGTCTTAGAGCTTTTATCTTATCAAATAATTATTCCATTTAAGAGTCAATTGTTTACACTCTCATTTCTCTACCTCTGATATAAGCAAAAGCCTTTGAACAACTGATTCCAGTACTCTTGCAGCAGTTGATCCCAAGTAAACTAGAAAGCCAAAAGGTGGAATAGTGGCTCACTGTTGCTTGCAATAACAATGTCAAACACCACAGCTACCAAATCCATATAAACAACATAGGATTCTTTCTTACAGGTTATTACAAATGCAAGTATTGCTGTGAAGAACGGATTTGTGGCTCCTATAGCTTCACTAAAGGAAACTGGCAAAATAGTGTAGAGATGTGTTTCCACAAACAACTGAAAAGGAGAATATGAAGCTCAGAGCTAACATCTTTGAGAACGGCTTCCTTGAAACAATGAACTGCATTGGACCTATTTCTAAACAAGACATTGCAATGAAGCTATACATAGCACAGTCACACATGTGTAGCATTGTGTGAAATATTGGATACTGGTACCCAATGAAACTATGAAGGTACTTGTTGAGCAATAGCACACCAATATTGGAAAAGTACCAAACCAAGCTGCAATAATGAGCAGCGTTATAAGAGTCTGAGATACTGGAAATGCACCATACTTCCCTTCTCCCGTTGGAGTAGGAGGTATGTCAATCACTTTTGTTCAAGCAGCTTAGGATTGCTGCCCTGCCTTGTCCATGTTTGGGTTTCAGCCATAACTGATTCTGGCTAATCTGAGATGCCCCGCAAATGATTTCTTTTGATTTGGGCAGTTGAAGTTGCAGCAGTGGCGAGATCTGGCATTACAGATTTCACCACTCTTCCTTCCTTCCTTGCCTAATGTCATTTTTCTTCACAACGATCATAGGGTGCAGGGTATGCAACCTTGAACCTATTCTTGCAGCCTTCCAGAAAACCTCAAAACCCTGTTCTGTGCTCGAGAAGAGCAGGTAAATGGATTTTGTTATAAGTGCAGATGCATATCACTAGCAGCACAAAATTATTAATAAGGACTGGAAATTTAAGAGAGCCAATATTTTTAAGATCTGCAACAGTGTATCCTTATCAGCACAAGCACTATAAAATTCAAGAGTGAGCGAGCGAAAAATTTACTCAAAATATTCATGTGACCAATGAAAGGACAGAGTCAAAGTAAGCAAGATTCGTGGCTCTTAGATTTATGTTCTCCATAGCTTGAAGTATACGGCTGGAACTCATTTGTCCCATTATTTTTGTGTTCAAACACAAGGGTATGTGGGGGAAATTTAACACAGAAATAAAGATCCAGCCTACTCGTTAACACAGAAATAAAGTCATCCCCAAACAATTACCAAAAGTTTGATCTCAAGATTTCAAACCAAGAAGAGTTTGCAAATTAAATTGGGGATCAAATCCTTTTCCATCTGTCTCGGATTCAGAGGGCGCAATCACAAATAAGTGTGACAAGAATGGAAAAGTAATCTTGATGCCAATAAACATGAACCCCAAAGAGTATGAACACTAAAGTGGTTCACAACAATGCACTTCATCCAAATGGATAATTAGGCAAGTAGGACAAAAAAAAATCTTAAACTGTACAGTAACCAAAAAAATATATAAGTAGGGTAAAAGTAATATAAAAATATATGCAACATAACAGCTTACTTACAGATAAACACCTCCTATGTTTTGAGAATAGCCTATATCTAGACATGGTCGATCGAGCGAAGCTATGAAACTCACCGTAGAAAATTGCCAAGTCATTGTTGGTACCATGGAATCATGCATCGAAAGCCTTAGAAGATGCAAAAAGAGTTTCTGCCTATATTATAAAACCAATATAGTCTCTTGGAATTGTTCTCAACAACTATATAGTTGACATGTATGCCAACTGCAGAAGGTTCGAGGATGCATGCCAACTGTTTGATAAAATGCCATTGAGATTGTCTTTTCATAGAACACCATGATTACATGATAATCGAAATCGGATAAGACATAGGATACTTGTGAACTGTTTGAAAAAATGCTTGAACGAAACGGCGTGTCCTGAAATGCTATAATTGCTAGATATGCTGAGTAGGTTAAGGGGAGAAAACCTTTGAACTCTTTTAACAAATGTATAAAACAAGCCTAGAAATGAAGAAGATTACTTATGGAAGTGTTCTCAAAGTATGCACGAGTGTTCTATATCTAGTTTGAAGCCAACATATACATAGCCTAGTAGTTAAGAGAGATTTTAAGTCGAGAGATGTTGCAGAAAGTGGTTTTCTTGATGTGTACACTAAGTTTGGCTCTATGTACCGCATAACTAGCCCAATAGCCTTGTCATTTGAGCGGATTCTAAGGTTTAACGCAGATTCTCATATTTTTGATAGAAATCTTGACACTCAATGACTTTCTTGAATATCTAAACAAAATCAATAAATTACTAAACCTCAAAATTATAAATATATAAGCCTACTTGGTTAGAAATCAATGAAATTTTCTGCATAAATTATAATATATTAAATAAGGTGACTGAACCAAATATTAATATATTAAATAAGAACTGACTGCTGCTTTCATACGCAAGTCTTCTGTTTTGTCATTTTCTGTCGATATCCTTTACTACAATATTATCTTCCATATATATATGTCCCACCGAGGATACATGTCCACGAATGGACGCGACTTCACTCCCATGGAGTCATGTCCCTTCGTGGACATGCCTCCACACAGGCACCCTTACCATATATGCGATGTCTGTTGTATACACCGTCAATACCGATTTTGAATATTTAATATTTAACTAGTTATATATATATATATATATATATATATATATATATATATATATATATATATATATATATATATATATATATACAAACAACTTATAGACCGTTAACTTAATGACATCTAACACTTAGTTGTTGTAGTCATCATGATCTGTTTCAACATTATAAATAATGTATATCATGATTTAAGTTATTGTAAGATCGTCACCTTCCAATAACTTCTACAAATATAAGTGATAATCATTTGGAAGTCGTCACTTCCGCATGATTTACACAAGAGGTAGGCCCATTGAGATCATATATTCACACACATGAATTTTCGAACTCCCTCTGAATATCAATCATCTGAGCTCCTCATTAATGATGCTTTCAGACTTCGTTTTTCCTGCAAGAGCATCCTCAGAAAAGATCAAGGTAAATAGTTCATAAAAGATTTTATTTAGATTTATACAATAAATATAGTACAGTAATTTGGTATTTACTTAGAGATGTTCTACATTAGTGAAATGATAGAACTCCCTCTTAAATCTAATATTTCACAAGTATTAGAGTACAAGTTTCTCAGTGCAAACTTCGGGAAAAGATGCTTGATGTTTGAGTCTATCTGGGCACTTTGCTATTGAGTGACCATATTCATCACATCTGTAGCATTGCATTTTAGAGTAGTCCATATATTTTCTTTTCCTTTTGAATTTTGGTTTCTTCCTTTTATCAACTTGAGTTGTGAGAACCTAAATATCTTCATTTGAGGATTCTATACTGGTTCCTCTAGATATCAGATTATACTCTTCTTGAATGCAGTCATCTTTTAGTCGATCAAATTTAGGAAGTTTGGAGCGAGCACTTATTCCTTGTCTGAAGTTTTCCCAAGACTTAGGAAGTCCATTTAAAGTCACCATAGTTAATTCTTTACTATCATAGATGTGACCAATTGTTGATAATTGATCTCTTAATTCCATTATCCTCATAAAATATGAGGTGATAGTCTCTCCTTGTTTCATTCTCATATTAGAGAGTTGATTTTTAAGAGTAAGAATCCTGCTAGTGTTATTGATCTCATACATGTTTTCTAGGGCTTTCAACATTTCGTATGCAGAGTCTAATTTTGTTATAATAGGTAGTAGATGATCTTTCACTCCATCTACCAATAGTTCTATTGCTCTGGCATTTTCATTTTCCCATTTGTTCTTCTTCTTATTCTCAATAGATTTAGGAGGATTTTGAACAATAGTATTTAACTCATTCTTTGTTAGTATAAGAATCATTCGTAGTTTCCAAGAATCAAAATTTGAAGCACCTTCAAGTCTGTCTTCAAGTCTAATTCTGTTCACCATTTTGTGAATTTAAGTTTTCCTAGAGAATATAACTTTATAAGGAATTATGATCTTGATCTCCCTTCAAATTAATTGGATCTTCCTTCAAGCGATTAAACTTTTAATGAAGGAACTTGCTCTAATACCATGTTAAATTTGAGTAGATTATATGATCGTTTTAATTTTTTCAAATATTCTTATGACTTCTCAAATAATATATTTATCATATATATAAAATTCAATGAAATTCTATGCATAAATTATAATATATTAAATAAGGCAACTGCACCAAATATGAATATATTAAATAAGAACTGACTGTTGCCATCATACGCAAGTCTTCTGTTTTGTCATTTTCTGCCGATATCCTTTATTGCAATATTAACGTCCATATATATATATATATATATATATATATATATATATATATATATATATATATATATATATATATATATATATATATATATATATATATATATATATATATATATATATATATATATATATATATATATGTCCCATCGAATATGTCCCATCGAGGAGATATATCCACGAATGGATGTGACTTCACTCTCATGGAGTCACGTCCCTTCGTGGACATGCCTCCACGTGGGCACCCTTACCATATATGCGATGTCTGTTGTATACACTGTCAATACCGATTTTGAATATTTAATATTTAATTTTATATATATATATATATATATATATATATATATATATATATATATATATATATATATATATATATATATATATATATATAATATAATATAATCAATAGAATAAATTTGTATTTCATAAATATAAATATTTATATAATTAACAAAATAATTATAATTATCTACTAATCTTAATAGTAGTTATCCGACTGAAGCTATAATTCATTAACAATAACAAAATCAAACATGTATTCCAAAAGGAGGAACAGGGGCCAGTATAAATTTGGGGAAGTGATATTGATTTTGTACACAACATAATAGGAGTTGAGAGGAAAAGCACTTGCAAAGGAAACCTGGGAAGTTGAATGCCCTTGTTTGAGTTGTTTATGCATCATTAGTGAAGGAATTTAAAGAATAGGTGTTTGATTTGTTCAAGCTGCCATGTTGATATCTATATGCATTGCCATAAATTTCTCAATTAATGCTAACTGAATTCCATAAGTTTTTTTTTTATCTTGAGAATAATCTTGTTGACTTGTAAGGGTTGTGTGACTTTGAGTGGTTTCTCTTTAAAAAAAATAGTCTTTGGTTTAGGATGTTTCTTAGATTAAGAGTTTTAGGTGTTCAATTTATTTAAATGAAAAATTCGTTTCAGATAACTATTAAGTTAGGTTCTAGGTTTCTAAGAATTGAGATTTTTTTTAAAGATTATTTATATTTGTAAATATATAATATACATTTCTATGATATTTCCATTGGTATTTTTATTAATATTATGATGCCATCAAAGTTTGTTTGAGTGTGATTCTATTATTGGAATGTCTAAGGAAATGAGAGCCTCTTAAGATAAGATTTTCTTAGAATAATATAGCATATAAATAAATATTATTCTAGGGTGAGAACATAAGAGTGACTACTTAGTTTAAGAATTAAGTGTTCTAAAGTATTTAGAGGAAGGAGAGAAATCCACTTTAAAAAGTATAATTTTCTATCCTTTAAGAAGAAAAAACTTAAAATTGTAGTACACTATTTTGCAAGGTAAAACTGTCTATTACAAGGGAGGGTAAAAAATTTCTTGCAACAAACATGTTAAAAAAATTGAATTGAATTTGCTAGTGCCAAAATTTTAGAAACCTTCAAATTTTTTGAAAGGAAAGGATTCTAGATAATCATGTGTTCTATTTTGGAAGGAATGAATAGAATGTTATTGTTGTATTGTTGATGAGGCCAATGAAAAAATCATCTACCTAGATATTTGAGTGACAATTATATATGATGGGATCATCAAAATAGTTAAGAGGAAGAGATATTCTTGAGATCTCAAAATGATAGTGATGTGATTATTTGATAGTCTAGTGGATGTTTAGCTCTAGGGGAAGTGTTGCAAATGTAATAAATTAAAATTTAACTTTACAAAGGAAAGACTATCTTTCTATGATAGGTACCGGACTTATCATGCCATACAAAATCAATAGGATATTTATGTTTAAACTAACTAACTATACAAAAAGTTGTGTTAATTTCTAATATCTTTATTTTAAACATAAATATATTTTATAAAATTAAACTAAATAATAAAGAAAATAAAACTTATTCAAAATAACTAAAAATAGATAAATTAAAATAACATTTTTTATATAGAAACATAAATTTACATAATGAAGAACCTAGAAAAAAAAATAGAGTTATCTATCATAGATAGTAGTGTTTTATAAGGACATTTTTGCAAGAAATTCTCATTTGGAGAAAATTGTGTCAAAAAAATTACATTTACATGGAAAACAAGATTTAAAAAAAAAGAGAAGAATAATGAAATACAAGTGAACAAAAATAAGATTCTTAAGCAAGTAGATAACTCTATTATCAAGAACTAAATGAACGACAACAATGAGATTTTTTCTTAGTGAAATTTCCACTAATTGAATTTTTTTGGGGGGGTTATTTATATTTTTTATTAATAAGTTTCATATTGATCTTTCAATATTTGTAAATAGCCTAATTTTAACGTATATTTTGAAAATAAAATATAAAATAAAAGAATATTTTTTTGTTTTTTTGTATATAAATGTGGCTAAGGGGCCACTCCCAAGTTTACAGATTGTACCATGTGCGCACTCTACATATCCAACACCACCCTTCATAGACATGTCCAAGATATAGTTCAAATTTCTGATCCATTTTTTCAAGGTTCGTTCTAATCCATCATCTTTTGTGCTATATCCTCCTCTTCAAAGTCTAATAAATATGCCATAAACAATTGGGAAACATCTACATTGGTCCTAAATTTATTCTCCAACTCTATTTATTCATCACTTGATAACATTTTAATAGCTAATTGCAACTCTATGGCAGATTGACAGAGGAAAATGTGTGATATTCTCTCATCTGAGATTTTTCCTCTGAAGGTAATTTGTATCACTTTCATACTCAAAGTGAATGAAGCCTCCACTATTTTGCAAAAACTACTATACATAATGTCTATTAATAACATCTTCCTCTATTGGCACATGTGAGATGCCAACACCATTCTCATCCTATAATTAGATCTACTAGCTTCCTCTTTAAAATCATCACACATACAAGAAAATATTTGCATTTAAATTGTCTTGAAGATTTAGTGTCTATACAACCACTAGGATTGCATTTGACTCATGTGTCATACCTCTTGTAATATTTTCCAAATTGGAAAAATAAATTTATTTAATTTATAGTTTGGGGCTATCCTCTTTCCAAGGGCATTAAAAACTATTTTTGAATCTCCCTCCAAGTGAATGTAGATAAATCCCATCATTTAATAGGTTTTTATGGCTAGCCAAGCCATATAAAATTCTACTTCATTGTTAGTCACTTCATTCACTCTTTTCAACTCAATTTTATGTTATTTCACTATCAATCTCTAATAATACATCATACACTTGATGGTCTTAGATTTTTCTATGCAACACCATCAAAATTAGTTTTGACCCAACCAAGCTCTAATGGTGTTCATATTATTTGAATCTTTATATTTTCATACTCAGGTTAACCAAAGGGACCCAAGGGACGCCATGAATCAAGGATAAATGATCTAATGTTAAAGTTAGTGACTAAACCTAAGTCCCAAATGCTAAAATGAACAAAAGGAACCAAGGGAAGATTAATGAATCAAATGTGTAAAAAGAGATGAGATAGGAGTAAAACATAAATGAATGCTACCACCTTAGAGACATGCAATATCTATTAATAGATGCTACCAAAAATCTCTACGAAGATTTGTAAACAAAATGGTAATCTTCACATGAAGAAATATATTGATAAGATCTCCAAATCTCAACAATAGAGATCTTGCTAGCTTGTTGGTAGTAATTTGAGCATATGTAGAATTCATAAGTGAAGTGAAGTGATGAAGGGATAGAAACTACAATTCCTTTCTTGAATTGTATTACAAATAAGTCAAACAAAGACATGTGCAAGGTTTAGATAATAATTTAGATGATGTCCAAATCCATTATCTTATAAAGTGCTAATCTTATGGGTAAAATCAAATGTTTGATTGGCCACTAGAGATATTATTTTTTGTAGATATCTACATAAATAATGGCCATCTAAATTATTCAAACATGTTTTAAACATTTAAAATACTACAAAAAGCATAAGGATTTTAAAAAATAAAATTCAATCGTGATAAGATTTTTGGACTAGGAAAATTTGAATTATTATAAAAAATTAAATATTGAATATAGCATGAAATTTCAAGGGTGCATAATTTTTTGTGTTAAAATTCCCCCCAGACATATAAATTGAAACTAGTCTACATGCTAGAGTAAACTAATCTGCATTCTAGAGTAAACACACACACACACACACATACATTGAGGGGAATTTTATAGTGGTGTGTGGTTAGAAGAAATTTCCATCCATGACTAGAAAGTGGTCTAAAGATAGTGGCCATATGATACTTTCATGAATTATAATAACTTCAAATTGCATACACGTACAATAATCATGAAGAGTATAAAAATAGTAGGAAATATAAAAACCCATAGGATAGCAAGTTACAGTGCTAAGTGGTCTTGTATACTAGAAAGTTGTGTAATGATAGGGGACCATATGATAGTTTCATGAATTACAATAACTTCGAACTAAATACAAGTCGGGTGATCATGAAGAGTATAGAAAATGGTAGGAAATATGAAAACCCATAGGCTAGCAAGTTACAGTACCAAGTGGTCTCATAGAGTATAAATTAAAATAATGTTATTAGGGGTAACTCCTTCAAGGAACATAAAAGATTGTTTTGAAATTAAAGAAAAAAATAGGTTTTACAGGGACCCAAACCCCAAAATTTTATAGAATTAGATAGGCATTAAGAACTCCAAAAAGAGAAGCTAAAAAAAATAATAATAAACAGAAAGAAAACCTAAAAAACCAGCCAGTTACTACCATCCTTTCAGAATCTGGATGGAGTCTTCCATCTTTTTCTCCAACTCTATCATTTTTTTCATATTCTCCTTGAGCCCCAAAATCTCCTTGTTGGACGAGGTATTCTAGTTCATCTTTTCTCTAGTTTTGGACCTTGGGCCTTTCCCTTTAGTGTTAGGAGTCTGCAAAGCTTCCCATTCCTTTTTCTCCAGCATGTCAACTAGCGAACGAAGATTACTAGTTGCAAACTTCAAGCCTTCCATCGAATGCTTGAGCAAGTTTTCTAGCATTTTTTAACACATTCAATCCTAGCCATAAATTAATAGGGGCACAAAAATCCTAAGAGTGATCATAGTCCTTACCACTATTATTGCCTCTATCCAGAAGAGTCTGATACTTAGCCTCAAGGTCAGTATTCTGAGACTTAAGCTTTTCAATCTCGTGAAAGCACCATTTGTCATTTTTGAAAGAAAAGAGAGCTCTAGATTTAGTTGTGTGTAAAATGCCCAAATACAAATCCTCCTTATACATAAGATCCTCCATAATCATTGACATCGAGTCCTCTCTCTTAGTATCCTCTTGTCTATGTTCTTCCCTTTATTTTACTTGGCCAGCATCTCAACAGAATAGAGAATGTCATCATCCTCCCCTTCCAGCTTTTCCTTGTAATTGTTGATACCCTCATCCATGTTTCCCTCTTCAATGGTATCCTTCATAATAGTATGGTCTTTATTTATCCCTATTTCGGCGTCCCTTTCTATTTTCTTAGGCATTTCCACCCTTTCCTGTTGTTCCTCCTCTTTAACCAATGTATTCTCCATGGAAGAAGGGTTGAGGTCAATAATAATGTTATCAATTTCCTGGTTAGGAAGAAACTCCATAATAGGATCTTCCCTAGTACCCTTGATAGAGCCCTCCTCATTTCTGGTATTGTCCTCTTTACCTTCGGTATCAATTTTGTCAGCATCATCATCCCCTGTTTCATCCACAATATCCTTCCCAAAATTCTTAGAGCTCTCCTTCTCATCCATGGAAGAATACCCTGATAAAGAAGAACTCTTTCCCTCCACTTCCGATCCCTTGCTCTTCTTCCTCACCATTTTCTTTTTGCTAGAGCTTAGGAACTCTGAATCTTCATCTTCAGTAGAGTCGTTGTCAGAGTCTGTCTCCTTATTCTCCAAGCTCACTGAATACTCAATCGACACTTTCTTCTTCTTCTTCTTCTTCAAAGACGGAGAAGGGATTTCATTCATCTAAGAGTCAACATTTTTGGTTCTTTTAGCTGGTGATTCATCCTTTCCCTTGGAAGAAGAAATACTCTTTCTCTTATCCTTAGGGTTTTTTCACAAATCTCTTAGGGATATTATTCAGCATATGGTCATGAATAAGCAAGATTATACCCTCATGGAGAATGGGAATATCATCATTCTTACTATTCGTAGTGAGGCTACGAAGTAGAGAATTAAAGAGATAGTACATGAAAGAGATAAAATCCTTATGGTGAAAGTGATTTAAAAGAACAAAGTAGTGTGAGTGGGCTATGGTAAAATAACCTTCAAGAGTAAAGTATTCCATAATGAAAATAAAGACCTTGCACCAAAAATCCTTAATATTATTAACAACATAAAAACCCCTCTTTTTGACAATGGAATCCCTTTCTTTATTAAACTAGGGGAATTTATTACAGGCCATTTTGGAAACTTTCGTATTTTTGTAAAATTTCAAACCAAACAAGGGTAACCCAGTTACCCGAGAAATAAGCTCCACATTGAGGATGATTTTCCTTCCATGAATTGTCACTGAATTATTCCTCCATCTTGCTATGAATTTTTGGGTGATTCCCTTATCGTATGCATGCAGCTTCTCCAAGTAAGGCATAATCTGATCCTTCTCTATTTTCCTCCATAGTTTAGGGTTTTTCTTGAGTTTCAAACAGTCAGTTGGTTCCTCTCTATTTAAATCACCCCCCATAATCACCTTTCTCTACAACTTAAAATTTAGATAATGAATTAAAGAAACCCAGAGCCAAACGGTAAAAAAGCCAAGCCCGGGCACCCAAAAAGCATGTGAATAGTAATCATGGTTCATTAACATTCTGAGTCTACCATGATTTTTGATGATGTAAACTTTACTCCACGATCCTTTCATCATTTCCAATAAATCTCACCACCTTACTACTTGTCTTATCATAATCAATAAGACTAATAGCATATGTGTCTAGGTCCTTAACTTTATTCCATGTCACAAGAGAGTTGAGATTGATCCCTTTGTTGGTAAAAGCATTAGCAACGGTATTAGATTCTTGAAAGGTATGGGACATGAGATTTTTTAAAAGAACCCAATATATCATTGACCATGTGTCTATAGTATTGGATATGGACCATGAAACTTTTGACCTCCCTTTTATACCATTTATAATGTTTATGGAGTCCCCTACTAACCACACATTATTAACATTCATTTGTTTAGCCAACTTTAAGAAATAATAGGCTCGAAGAGCCTCAACAATATGATTAGTTTGAGAGCCAAGATGAATAGCAATAGCAGCAATGACGTTACCACAACTATCCCTAATAACTCACCCACAACCAGCTTTTCCAAGGTTCCCCCTCGTCGCACCATCAAAGTTGACCTTCACCCAATCCTTAGGAGGAAACAACCAATTGTAAATTTCTCTATCTATATTCTTTCTATTTATTGAATTGATATTCCAACAATCAATTTCCATGCTCAATTCACCAAATTTATTTAAATGTAGAGAGAAATTCTCCTGAATGCTTCTGAAAATAACATTATCGAGCACAATAGCTAGGGCTTCTTTAAGTATCCCTAAAAATCCTATTATTACATTCTTTCCAGACAATCCAAATTAGATATGGAACACCAAGAAGCCACACCAATCTGACTCTCTTATTTGAACTAGGGCAATTCCATTGCTTGAAAAATTCCTAGATAGTTCTAGGAAAAACCCAGGAAATATTCCATCTCTATACAACGCTTTCCAGTATAAAAACAACAATATATGACTAAATAAACTATTAAAAATTGTACATAAATGACTAAACTTAGTCACGTGATCATTAGTAGTTTATTGCCGGTCATTTATCTTGCTACTAAATTTATGACAACTATTTTTGTCATTGATTTGGTCATTGATTTAGTCATATATTTAGTCATTAATTTAGTGATTATTTAGTCATTAGTTTAATCATATATTTAGTCATACATTTAGTAATACATTTAGTCATATATTTAGTCAATAATTTAGTTATTAATTTAGTTATTAATTTAGTCGTATTAGGGCACGGTGGAATTGAACCACCATCCTCTTGCTTGTAAAGCAAGTGCTCTTCCATTGAGCTAGTACCCTTTAAATTTGTGGCATGATGCATAATCCAAATAATTTTGTGTTACAACATTTTAAAGGCATCTACAATTTACTCTGCACTCACATATTCCTACACTTAGCTATGTATGCTTTACAACTATGACAACATTAGACTATCATCTACAATTTTCTCTCTAACTCTCATAGTTTTACACTTTACTTTCTGTCCTTCACTTTCTATATATTACTGTCTTATAAACTAATATACACAGAAAATATTATAGCATGTACAAAAGATTTTTGTACCACAATATTTAAATATACTATATATTTAAATTTTATATTGTATATTTTAAATATACTCATATTAAATGTATAGAATAAACATACAAAATATACAAATATATTAATATTTAATGTATATACAGTATATAGAATTCTGATTTTTACAAAAATATACAATATAATGTATATTTATGCTTATATTAAACATGGGACATGTTACACAATACAAGCTCTAGTATTAATCTCATGATATTGTTTATAAGCAGAATCATCAAGACAGTCAGCAAGAGGCCCTTAAACAATGTTTCTTTCTTCATCAAGAACTTCATGTTCAACAATTTTTGATATTGAGAATCATTATACAAACTTTGACCTTATGTCAGAATTGTTTTGCCTTATGCAATCACATGCGAAGGTCATTTACTTTATTAATTTCGGTGACTGATTTAAATTAGGTGCTTGAGTCAATTTTCCATGAAGTGACTATTAATGGGTCGTTGATCCTTAGTGCAAGGTTATGTTGGAAGGGCATGGTAGTTAAATTGGAGTATTCATATATGTGGTTTGTAGTAAATTAGTTACTAGATAAGGACTATGGTAGTAGTGCCACTGGAAGTTGTCTTAGTTGACATCCATTTGGAAAATATTGTTTTATTCTAAGGCATTGTATTGTAATATTGTTTTAATTATGAATGAAGATAAGTAGGAGGTATTTTCCGCAAAAAGTCAAATTGTGATATTGCTATTAGGATTCAACTGTGTGGTTTTTGAGTCAAACTCATTGACCCATGTTTCATGAGCAGTGGTTCACAAGAATCATCTCTCATGGGAATGAATGGAATGCTAAGTACTCATTGCATATAGGTGATAAGGGGCTCTATAATGAACAGTTCCTAAGCACAACACTTGTTAAAGGTCCATGGTTAAGCACACTTGAGCTAGAGAAATACTAGAATGGGTGACCTCTCAAGAAGGCCCAATGCTTCACCCCTGTGCGCATCACCTAGATGTAATGAGTGCTAAGTGTGCCATTCATTCTCATGTGAGATGGGTTCTTGTGAACCACTATGAAACATGGGTCAATGAGTTTGACTCAAAAACTACATAGTTGAATTCTGATAGCAATATCAAGACGAATGCAGAGTTGTGTTTTGAAATCCAGACCTTTTTCCTTTTGTTGTTCTAGACTGCTTAGTTCGCATTTTTCAGAAAAATAGATTGAAAAGAAAAAAAATAGAGAATCGGCTTTTTGTCCATGTAGTTACAAATAATGTTGGTAAAATCATGATTAGTTGGATGTCTCTTGAGATTTGTACCATGAGGGTAGAAAGTTTGTCCTTATGTTTCTCTGAAGCTTTCCATAGTTAATCTATATTAACATTTCCCTTGGCATCAGTTCCAACAGCAACAATCTTCATCCCACACATTGTAGCACTTGCAAGATTGGTTCCATGAGCAAACACATGAATTATACAGATATTCCTATGACCCTCTCCTCTTAGCTATGAGAAAGGACCAAAACAAAAAGCAGAGCTTAAATACAATCCTTAAAGAGATAATCATCATAATGTAAAATTGGAAGATTTCACATACTTGATGATATGCACGGATGGCCATTAGTCCAACATATTCTCCAGAAACACTAGCATTTGGTTGCAATGAGACATAGTCAAAGCCAGTCACATCACATAGAAGCCTACCTAGATCATTAAGCATTTCCTACAATGCAATGACCTCATTTAGCATGTTGTTCAGAACATTGAATTGGATTGATAAGAGGAAAATATATTTTGAAATTCCAAGATGTCACAAACAAGTGTCAACCTGGTAGCCAACTACTTGATCAAGTGGTGCAAATGGGTGAATCTTGGTAAAACCAAGCCAAGTAATATGCATCATCTCAAAAGTTGCATTTAATTTCATTGTGCATGACTCCAATGGAATCATGCTATGGCACAAAGAAATATATTTTCTTTGCAATCTATGTAGGTAACGAAGCATCTCATGCTCTGTATGATACCTGAAAGTACAAAAATTATTTATTTTAGCAACAAAAAGAATCTCTCCCCACTTATGAATATTATCTCTAAGAATGTGGCTAAATAGTGGTGGAAAACATCTTACATGTTGAAGATTGGATGTGTCAAACAAGGACTATCCTGGATAAGAGTCTTAGAAATTGAAGATTCTACCTCCTTTGCAAGGGACTCTATCGTGAAATTTACTTGGTGCATAAACGTGAAATATAATCAATGAGGCAAATGAAATCAGCAGTACTAATTCTAGTGGAAATAATTTTGGAAAGAAGCACAACTTACAGATTTACCACCAGCAAAGACCTTCAATAGCTTATCCACATCTTCTATTGTAGTGGTCTCATCAAAAGATACCATGATCTATAGAATTGAGGTCACTAATTACAGACCAAACTGAAACAACACAACAAATAAGATCTCTTTACTTCAATAAACATCTTAAAAATCAAAGATTTTATAAAAACTAATCATGCTTTGTTCATCATTCCGAAGAAGGTAATCTGAATTTAATGATCAGTGCCATACTTACAATGTTGGAATCTACAATTCAAACATTAACCTCCTCCTTAACAGCAGCATCCAAAATTGCCTTGGCATCAACACATTTGACCTTAACAGTGTCAAAGATGGAGCATCCTCAACTTTAACAGTCCCCAATTTCTTCAGTCCTAGAGAACCCAATTTCTTCAGTCCTAGAGAGAATACTCCAGCTAAGCCATTAACTCTTTTTGCAATGACGTTCAATCCTTCAGGACCATGATAGACAACATACATTGCTGCCATGTTTGCAAGCAGGGCCTGCATAACATTGGTGATACACTAAGTCATTTGTTGATAGACTAAGTCATCTAAGTATATGAATAAATAACTTTAGTGGTTATATATAACTTTAATCACATTCAATCCAAAAAGAATCTACATATTCAAATTCAAATTTCAAATATTCCATACATTCATAAATCCCAACTTTGTAATTGACTTCCTCTTTGCAAAATATGATAATATTGCATTTACTCTATCTAGCTAATTTTTGTGCCATATTCAACCTTAATTTTCAAATTCCTCGGATCTGGCAATATAGTAAAAATTAGTTATGCATATTCCTCCACATTTGAGACCCAAACACACTCACTACTTTTAAACTTTTCTCTTCCTACAACTACCATCAAATATCCATGTGTGTGCATGCAGACACAAACATCCACATACCAGTAGACACATACATGTGCTTGCATGCACATAAAAATATATGAACCTGAGCATATTTGATCTTGATATTCAACTCACTTAGAAGATATACAATGTGACATGGTTGAGGATGTGAAGCTGTAAGATGCAAACTTGGGCTATGGTGTCCTCTCTAGAAATCATAGATTAAAAAAGATGGGTACCAAACTACTACTACCCTTCCACACCAACTTATAATCTATATTGATGAGGTAAGTTCATAGGGAGAGATTCATCTATCTACAATTACAAAAAAAATTAGGAACTCAAAGAAATCTTGTCTATACCAAGAATCACAATCTGTTCTTTACGTGGAGATTGATGGTATTTTTAATGGCTGAAAATCCCTCTTATACATTTGCTACCCTATGAAAAAATTCATTTTTAGGAATCAAATATACCAATCAAGGTTTAGGCACTCTGTATAACACACAAGACAAGAATAATTCCTAGCTCTAGAGAAAAAAATGCCATAGAAGAGTCCAACGTCATATAAGGTTACTGATTTGACTATGCAATAATCGTGTAATCCACTTTCATGAAAATTTTGATAAGATAAAGTGTAATAGTAAACTTAAAACTTTGCAAAAGTCTTGGCTAAAAGTTGAAATCAAGATAATTCTGCTCATTTTCCTAAAGTGTAGAGTCAAACTTGTGAGTAATATTGCAATGTATAGGGAATTCCCTATCAATATTGTGAATATACAACATGACATATTCTAAATATATATGCTCAAAGAATTCTACCTAGAATTTAAACTATGTTAAGAAAGGTCTATATCCATAGTTGTAACCATAATGGAAGCTTATGATAGAGAATAAACTATAAAATTCCAAGACAATGAGGATATACATGTGGTCCTACTCTATTATAATACTAGAGAATCAAAATGCAATGTGTCTCATTTGGGTTCAAGACAACATAAGTAAAATCATTACTAATTTTTAATAGATTGGGATCGAATCACTCAAAATTCAATTATGCTCTATCGTGCTACAATTAAATCAAAAAGATGTATATGGCATATATGACAGCTTCATGAAATTAAATTCGTTGTATTCTTATCTTTTCTATCATACTGCAACTTAAAGTATGTGCCTAGAGACCCAACCTGTGCAGTACACATATTGTTGGTGGCCTTGGCTCGGCGTATGTGCTGCTTCCGAATCTGAATTGCCATACACAAAGCGGGCTTCCCACTAGAATCTATACTCAACCCAATGATCCTACTTGGCATAATCCTCTTATACTCTTGTGCTATAGCCAAAAATGCAGCTTGAGGGCACTCATACTCCATGGGAACCCCAAATCTCTAAGTTGAACCAATGTCCATATCAGCCCCCAATTCTCTAGGGGGTCTCAGCATTGTCAGGGCCAGAAAATATGTGGCAATTACCACCTTAACTCCATTCGTATGGGCATTCCTAATGAAATCAGTATAGTCCAGTATCTCCCCTTTAGTTCCAGGATATTGAACCAGTACCCCACAAACATCCTTGCCACTGTAATCAAAGTCTTTAACATCAACCACAATCAGATTTAGAAACTTTCATACAAATGCCATTAGAAGATGTAAAGCCACATTCCACAACCTTGGCCAGAATCTTCCCTGCTTGCGCCAAAATGGGAGTTTTGGAAGAGGGTGCAGACATCCATCAAAGCATAAAGGAGAAAGAAATTTTATCAAATATTGTAGTAAAGCAGTGACTATTCATAGTGAAGGATAACATGAACTATTAGTCCTATCATCATCGTCCAAAAAATGTCCATTTATCATAGTATTAACACCTAACTAATCACAAAATTAAACTCTGTCAAAATTTTCACAACCTTCAAATTTGATCATAAAATCAGGGAACCAAGTTACTTAATCCCGTTCTATCTAATCAGTTTCAAACTATCACTGTTGTGAGCCATTGAACACAAATAACCTATTCAAACATATTTTCCTATTCTCCATTACATGTTATCAATAAGATCCAATCAACCATTGATCAAATAAAACAAAGAACTGACTGTCATTTTATTGGCAATTTTCTAGACATGCACTCAGTCAGTCATATCTTTCAACATTGAATTAATTTGGAGAATCACTCCAATGAGATTGTAGGTAATTAGGTTCATAGAAACATATCCAAAAATTAGGAGAATCCAACGGTTCAATCTATAGTTATAACCCCGTACCAAGACTGATTTTTACATGATTCAGATTTACAATTAAGAAATCTATATAAATGAGTTTCTAATAAAAAAATTCACCACACAAAATCTGCATAGTAAAACATATGCTAGTAAAGCCATAATAAACTTATATTGTGTCCTATAAATGCCACCTAAATATGGTTCTACACCATTAGAAAATTTAGTTACTTACTACAGTTCATACACTTTCTAGAGGGAGAAATTCAGAGAATGGAATAATACCACATAATGGTAGAAGAATATTAAATGCATTCTAAGACTGTTGCTTTATTAGAAGAGCTTCTACTAGAGCTTTTCCTTGACTATCTTTGCTCATATACCTTTTCCCCTACTCTTTAGCTAACATAGACTAAAACAATCTAGGATGAGCTTCATCAATCAATTCATGGGCTGGAGCAATCAGCACACCTTCTTGTGGAACTAAAGACATGACAACTAAAATCATGTACTGATTCAAGTATTTACCATCGCCCTATGTTGTACACTCTTTTATTTTCCATTTCTAATAATCTACTATTGTAGAACCCAAAATTAATCTTTATTAATTTGTTTGGTTTAAATCTGATTCTTAAGGCAATCTGTAAAGCAGTTGCTAAATTGGTCAAGATAAACTTGGTAGAAAAATAGAGTTGAAGTAAAAGATAACGAAAGAAATGGTGACAAAGATGATTAATAAAATATCAAATGTTTCCTGTGACTTCTTTAGCATGAAAGAAGATTTCTAAAAAGAGATATTCCAACTACTTTTGACTATTGAGAAAAAATGTGTACGTTGACACCACTATCTTAAGTGTTGCCAAGAAAAGTCTCAAATATGTGCAGCTATAAGAATTCTTGCAAGAGAATATCTTATAATAAAAGATCAAATATTCTTGAGTCTTTTTCAATGTTGAAGAAAATTTCTAAAAACTGGCATTACAACTCCTTTCAAATAGATGAAGCCGGTTTGTACTACTTCAGGATAAATTTTAGAAGAAATCATCAAACATTCAAAGCTATAAGAATTCTTACAAAAAGAGTAGTATATAGTGGAGATGGATAGTGTCTAATAACAAAGATGTAATGTAACTACTATTATTATACCATTTTAAGAACCTTTCATCTACAAAATTGTAATTGATTACTTCAAATAGGGTGAATCTAATACAGAGTATTAGTGCGAAAACAACCTCAACTAACTCATTCTCCAACACATACAAACACAAGTATGATATTTATTGATAGGTCTATCTACCAAGGTTATTGCACCTACATTGTCCATCCATCTCATACTCAAACAAATCAAAAAGTATAAATAGTTATGTCCATTGTAAATTTGAGAGCGAGTTTTAGTGAAATTAGTGAAATATAGTCTTTTCATGTCATCTTATGCAACCCTAACTAAAAAAGCCAAACTAAGTTGTACGCACTACATGACAATATTTCTATAACTTCTATTCAGTTAATTGAAGAGAAAACTATGTATAAGAAATCTAAATATAACAAAAAAAGGGAAATTTAGAAACTGTAGAAGAGGGAATTCATTACAAAGGGATCAAACTCATGAGAGATGAGTCCTTGATTGAAACAATGATCAAATGGGTCATGATTATCAAGTCTTCAGTTACAACTGGTTTTAAAATAATGAGTTGTAATAGGAAAGAGCTTTTCAAATAATAGTTTTGGGTCATTAAGATGTAATGGTAAAGGGAAAAGTAGAAGATTCTTCCCTAAGTTCAAATAGCTTTTCAGATGCACAATATATAATGTGAGCATGCAACCTATTTGTGATCTATTTAAGGGTGCACTATAGAGTGACCTATGCATTTCATTCATTGAGACTGTGATACAAACCTTACTCTACCAACATTACAGAATACTTGTAACCTCACCCATCATATATCCAGATAAATTACAACAATATTAAAAGGGAAAAGAGGTTTGTATTCTCATATTCAACCTCACCTCCCTCTTTTTTTAGACAAAATAATAAATAAAAGTTTTAATCATAAACCCAACCTTAGCTCTGCAAAGATTTTTGTGGCCAAACTAAAGGATATCCACCAAAAAATTTCCATGGACCTACCTATGATCCTTACTATACCTCTAGTCACTTGTTGTGCAATACTGTAATAAGAAGAAATCGTTAGAAACAAAAAGTAGAAAATTCATAGAGATTAAATTCTTCTCACAACTTAAATAGTGCATGTAATGCATAATAAATTCACACAAAGGCTTCAATTTGATGTTTTCCTGAAGGAAAATAACTATTTTCACAACTTCAACTTGTTAAAATCCTCTAACACATACTATGACCTGCACTACCATGCTTTTCTTGCACTATTGATATTTGAAAAGTTTAGCATTTAGAATATTTTAAAGAAAATCATAGTAAACACATGTATTTAATCATTCACCAAAGTGGACAAGAAGGCTTAAGAAGGAACAAATAATGTATATTTATTAAGATAAAAGGAAAAGCTTGATGTTACAACACTCATAAATCAGAGCTACAATGCCTATCTCTTCTGCATGCAAAGGAGAGAAGAAAGAACCGAGGAAAAAAAATAACAAATTTTTTGCCTTGTTGAAAGGCTTGCCTCACCACTGAAAATAGAACTAGAGGTGTGACTTTTCTCAGAACTAGAAAGCTCCTTGAAATCTGGGATAAATATGGAAACTTGTCAATGATGTCTTTATGGGCATTTGTCTTTGAAAACCTCTAAAAAAAGGCTCAAATTGAAGGAAAGTTTCTTTTTATGCTTTAAAAATTTGCCTTGAATGGTGACAGACCCTCGAGGAAACTCTGATTGAAGGATAATTGTTGTACACACCATCAAAAGTCCACTTTTCATGCCTCCAATTGATATTTCATTGATTGTATCTTTTAGAAGACTGATCTTGGACCTTGAAAATTAATATTACATTCATTCTCTACTGATGAAAATAGCATCTTTGAACTATTTTTAATCCTATATCATGCCATTGTTTTCAGACTTCTAGGTTTCTATTGTCCACTGCTATGGTAGTACCTCCTCCATGTCTTTCATCTCCCAATAGTTCTACTCTTCTTCCCATTACTGTTGTCTTTTGAATCTACACAGTTGCTAATGCTCTATTTTTCAGAAGTATGTTACTATTTAGCCACTAAAATCACTATCATTCTATATTTGTTATAGCCCGTTAGAATCTTGTAATAGTATATTGTTTCTTAACTTCAATAGCACTATCCATGGAATCCCTTGACCCCTGCATTGCAATCACTGATCATTATGAATTCATCAGAATCACTAGCTTTAAATATCGTTTGACCTTGGGTTTTAATTTTCTTTTGGGCTCTATTTTTAAATGTTTCATCTTTTTTCCACTGACTTGAAGCTCTTCATTGCTTGAACAGTTATCTTTAGCAATTGTATAGTATATCCTTGAAGATCATTGATATCCAATCTTTTAAAAGACATCTCACTGCCATAACTCAAATTGGGTTCACTGTACTTGACATACATTCCTCTTATTGCACCTTGATTATTACTTTGACACCGATCTTTAGATGATTGTCTAGTTTTTCCTTTTAGAAACAGTGATTGGTTACTTATCTGTTACTGTCTTGAAACACACTTTTAGCTCTCAATACCACTGATTCTATTATAGTGACTTCACTATTTCTTTGACCTTCGTTGTCCCTTCATAGGGTTTCACATCTTCCCAAGGATTGATCTCTGGTACAATGGATGTAACTGTCATACTTTCCCTTTTCAAGATCATGGTTTTGATGATTGATCATCTATCTTCCACTTCATGACTATAAAATTAGGGTTTAAAATTGACAACCACTATCTATAGAGAAGATGACACTTCACTATTGCCATTAAATATTAGTACAACCTTCTCAAGATATTTGTTATCATCATTGTTCTTCAATATCATTTTAGCCCCTAAGTCAAATCTTTGGCTCTTTATTGAATCATATTATGGAGCCCCTTGCTCTGATAAGCAACTTCATGGTACTCTTTATTGAACTTTTATATCAATCTTTTACATTTCTTAATAATTAATACTTTCCATTATATGACTGATATATGTGTTTCAAGATAGAAAATCTTTATTCCTTTTACCATACCATTGCCTTTGTGACTTCTAAAATGAATCCATGTTGACTGTTACTGTGATTCAAGAATGGTCTTCATCAACATGATCTTATGGTTAGCATTGCTAGGAACCTTCATTTTTTAACACTCTTTTGCGACTATTATCAATTGTATTTTAATCTTTTCTTTTCCATATTTTGAGATGGATGTACTTGGCCTCAGAATGATTATTTAGAGAGTGCCTTCTCTCTGCTCTTTTGATAGTCATGATCATGATATCTACCTTGATCTTGAGCTCTTAAACTACTAATGTTTTATTATTGTAGCACTTCTTTAAATAATGTTTTGACAAAGAAGAAGTAGACCACTATGCCCTTGTAATGGTCCTTCCTTCTAACATATAGCATCACTCATGTTGTCATTCAATATCACTGATAACTCTACTGCTCTGTATTCATCATTGGACCTTTTACTGTCACTGTTGCATGTGCCCTAGAATTTCTTCATGAATTATGGCTGATTGTCAATGGCTTTCAAGGAATGTATCATATTTTCTCATGAATATCTAATTGCGTTGTACCATTATGATTATAATCTCCTCACAAGTAAAAATAATATGATCTGTCTCTAAGTATGTATCTCTACTTTTGATCTATAAGCACTATCCCCTCAATCAATCATTATGCTAAATTCCCTTTGACAACCTCCTCATTCCATTAAGACTACTAATCAATGTTATCACTTGCACATTACAACTTTTTGACTTTCAACAATGAAAACCTATATTTTCAAGAGAAAAGACACCAAAAAATGTCTATGGAAACAATGGTATAATAGGTAGCAAGCAGTGCAAATACAAAAATTTCCACCTACATGGTGCATTACAAGCAAAGGAGTTTGTAAAATGGGTTTCATTTAGGGTTGAAACACTACCTTGTACTAGCAGACTCAAATTCCTCTTTATTGAAAACTGCCATTGCATGAGGACTACTTGTTGTCTTTGCATGAAATGGTCTTTACTCCTTTGAAATCTGCTACTTCCTCATTGAGACCTTTTGTTCCTTTAATCCATGATTTGTTGTTTTCATTACTGAACACGTGCCTCTAATTAAAAGAACTTGATATTACCTCTATTTGGGTGCCATTTTTTCTTTAAATATCTTCTCTTTATGCACATGATACATTGCCTTTTTCCTTGATTTACCATCCTCTATGCAAGAACCCAAAATGTTCTCTTTAATTGCTACTCCTTAAAAAACTACATTTTTTTTAATTAAGTCTTCTTTTCCCTCTGTCATGTTGTTGTTTTATTAGAGGAAACTCATTCTTCTTCTTAGAAAAGTGGTGTTCCTTGATGCATAAGTAATGTCCTCCATAATAGGCCGTTGCCATACCCCAGGATTTTTTTCGGAAAACACTATCCAAATCCTACAAAATCTTCTACATTATCTCTACGGGTATGGCTAGGGATTTTTTTCATGAACTCAAGCTAAATCTTAGGTTACTCCAATAAATGTAGTCAAGTAAAAAAAAAATAGACCTCTCTTTTCCCTCCAATATAGAAGATGTGTTTCTTCATTAAAATAGTATTCAATGTATTTCCCTCATTTCAGAATTAAAGAAAAATATTTTTCCCTTTTAAAAAACTAAAATAAAATCAAGACCCTTTGTTTAAACATTTTGACAATAAAATCAATGAGAATGGAAATGATTTTATTTTGTTTTTGTTTTTCTTTAACACCTAATTTTATATGACTTTCTGCAAAAACATCTAGGACTCTGAGTAAGACAACCTTTTCTCCTGAAGGTAAAATTTGACTACTAGTGCCTTGGGAGCCATAGTCATGGTTGCAATAACAATCAAATTTTTAAGAGATCTCTGACACATAGCCCACCCAATAAGGTTGTACATGCAAAACCATCTTTATTCTACATGAGTTATCTTGGCATAAATTGGACTATGGGATGGATGAATGGCGACTGCCATAGGTTTTAAACAAATTATAAAATCCTTGATGCTTCTCACCCTTTCAATCCAATACGTTTTGTAGTTGGGTGAAATCGCTTCCTGTTTCAATTATATTTTTGCAAACTAACACATTAAAGATAAAAAGTCAAAATAGAAATAAATAAATAAATAAAATAAACAATAAAAGAAAACATAAATTTAAGACTATAAAAAAATTATCTCAAAAAATTGTCTTAAAATACCTTACTTTGTAGTAGTCTTTGGATGATGATCAAATTGGAAAAAAATGAATAGAAGAGTAATATTCATTTATTTAGTCATTTTTATTTTCCCGACCTATTATTTAGTTGTGATTTTACCCAATGACCAAATTAGTCATTTATTTAGTCATTTATACCTGTGAATTGCAAAAAAAATAGTAGAATTTGATTTTTTTAGTCACCTGACCAAAAATTTTAGTCATGTGACTAAAAGGTTTAGTCACATAGTCATTTATTCAAGCCAAATTCTACTAGTGAAAGAATAAGAGCAACTTAGAAGAAGATGAGAATCTAACTCATAATCCTCACAACACAAACAAAATGTATTAGGGATATAGAATCCCTTTTCACCAAATTGTCAATCATTAAAATTTTATTCTTGAGGAAGAACCAACAGAAAATCTCAACTTTGGGAGTAAGATAATTATTCCAAGATTTCACCGAAAAAGGAATTTCTTAATTTAGCTAATTTTGAATTTGAATCCTATAAGAAAAAGAAACATAGAATTTAATTGGTGACTCAAGCCCCCAAATAAAGGAATCCTCCTTGTTATCAATTATTTGCTACATAGAGGGCGTTGTTAATTTTTTCGTAAAGATTCACCCAATTCTTACCTCCCAAATAATATCTAACCTTTTCTCCATGAGAAATTTTACTTCTATTTATTAGATCTTGATATTCAGGATAATTGCATAGTGGCTTGCCAAGAATCCAAGGGTCTTCCCAAAATATGATCTTCATCCCTTCCCCAATATTCCATCTACCCCCTTCAGCAACCACCTTCCTTGCTTTCATAACCTTTTTCCAAATTTTAGAACCTCCAATGTTGAAAACCTCTCGAGTGATATGGTCAAGGGACAGATTAGAGACATATTTGTTTTTCCAAATGGTGTTCCATCCTTTCTCCTCTCCATACATTCTCCATAACTATTTTTCCAGAAGGGAATTATTCATATGTTTGATAGATCTAATGCCTAATCCTCAAAGATTCTCAGGTCTACAAACCTTATCCCAACCTAGCAGAGGGATGTCTTTTTCCTCTCCAACTCCAGATTATAGAAATCATTTTTTAATCCTTTCCATTTTATCAGCAAACTTAGAGCTCCTGGATTTCAAAAAGACTGAGAGCATAGCTAACCAAACTTTGTAAATAGGATTTGAGCAAAGAGATTTTTCCTACCTAAGAAAGATAAATGCCTTTCCATTCAACCGGTTTTTTATTGAACTTCTCAATTAAGTCTAGATAGAAAGAATCTGGAGGCTTCTACCCCAAAGGAAGACCCAGGTACATAGAAGGGAAGGCAACAATATTTCACTCTAGCATAGAATCAATCTTATTTTGTTTACCTTTCGAAGTATTTATGAAAAAAATAGATCTCTTCTTCCAATTAATTAATTGGCCCGAAGCCTTGGAATAGGATTGGAGAACCCCTTTTAAGTTTCTGACCTCAAGAACAAAAGCTTCTCCCATAGCTGTTGTATCATCAACGAACTTCTCATGTGAGAAAATTAGGTTAGCAGAGGAAGGATGCAACCCTCTAAGATTCCCTTCACTAATTAATAGCTTGATATACCTACCTAGACTTTCAACCATTATAGTGAAAAGTAAAGGGGAAATAGGATCACCTTGCCACAAGCCCCTAGAATTGTTGAAAAAGGGAGTAGAGGACCCATTGATAAGGACTACAAAAGAAGCTTTGGATATAAGTTGGTCTATCATCTGAACAATTTTGGGCCCAAAACCAAATTTCTCAGTACAACTCATAGATACTTCCAGTCCACACTATCATAGGCTTTAGCCATATCCATCTTAAGGAGGAAACCCTATTTCTTGGATTTTGAAAGAGAATGAATATTTTTAGGTACTGTTATTATAGAATCCAAAATTTGTCTTCCCAGAACAAAACCATTCTGCTAAGGGGAAATGATGGAAGAAAGAATTTTGAGAATTCTTAGAGTCAACACTTTAGAGATAATATTATGGGAGGAATTGCATAAGCTAATAGGTCTGAAAAGATCAAAGGAATCAACACTCATTTTCTTCAGGATTAAAGATAAAAAAAAGTAGCATTGATCTCCTTTAGCATCCTCCTACACCCATAGAACTCTTTAACATCATTAGTAACATCTTTTCCCACTATATGCCAAAATAGTTGAAAAAGAACATGTATGGAAACCATTAGGGCTTGGATCTTTGTTATCCTTAAAAGAAAAGATTGCATCCTTTACTTATTTGGGTGAAGGAATAGAACCCAACATTTTTTCTGGTCCTTAGTCACAATACTTGGATACTATTCAACATCTTGTTTTTCTCAGCTTCCATCACCTTGGGGTCAGTTGTTAAAAGATTGGAGAAGTAATTAACCACCTCCTATTGCAGATCTTCCTCCTTAACAAGAGTCAAAGTGCCTTTGATAATTCTACTTATCCTATTAGTAGCTCTGTGTTTCAAGGTAGTAAGATGGAAATATTTGGTATCTCTATCTCCATCCTTAAGCTAGGAAACCCGAGATCTTTGTCTCCAATAGATCTCTTGTTTCAAAATAACATTATGGTAGTCAACCAAGGCCTCGTTCTCACTTAATTTAACTTCGTCAAAGTAACCAACCATATGTATGGAGTCCTAAACAAGTTTAATTATTGACTTCAACATGTTTTTTATAGTCATGATTGGTATGTGGTGGTGAAGGAAAAAGAGAGGGATGAAGATGCAGGCTTATAAATATTATTTAAAATTTGCTAGTCGCTATTCCAAAGAGTCAAAAGGACCCAAATTGATTTTTGCTAGTTGCTATTCCAAAGAGTCAAAAGGACCCAAATTGAGTGTCACAATTTCCATTCAAGGATAATATGGTGTCATAATTTTAATAAGGATAAATTTCTTAAATGAAATTTGCATTCTATTGTAGGAGACATTATTAAGAGTAGGTTATTGAAGGAAACAAATCAATTCCACTAAATAGGAGTAAAAAAATAAAGTCCTTATGAGACCACTGATATCCCAAATTAATATATTACTATAAATCTTGTATAATAATTATACTATATTATTAATAGATAAATTTAAACTAAAATAATCTTAAATTAAAAATCATTTTTATAATAACTTCTAATTGTAGCCAAGATATTTAACAAATTGAGAAAGATCTTCCATGGTACATCTTTAAGATCTTAATAATACATTTCAATATCATATATTTAACTTGGATTGAGGGGTCTCTAACACCAATACAATAATATTTATAAACTTGATTGCAAAGCAGCGAAGACTGTGTAGTCATTCCCTTTGTCATATCTCACTTGACTAAAAGGAGATTATATATTTTTTTAAACAAATTTGATATATAGCTAGGTTTAATACACGGTCAACGATCATATTAAAATATACATATCATTGAGGAGGCAAAAAGGCATGCAGAAACTCCATTTTCCCCCTAGGTGACAAAGCACAATTAAATCAAAGAAAACATTCCAAGAGGAGGAATAGGGGTTCAGTAATTTGGGGAAGTGAAATTATGTCTCTATAAAATAGAATAAGAGCAGAGCGCGTACAGAGGAGTTAAAAGGGAAAAGTTGTGGTAAATTTTAATTTAATCTAGAAATAGGGGAAGTTTAATTTCCCCATTTGTGTTGCTAATTATAAGTATAGAATACTTAAAAGATTTTGTTATCCAGTAAAGAAAAGATACTATTTTTACGTCTGCATAAACTACCATGTGAAATTGCATCAGAGAGCTTATGAAGAAACTCACTTATTTAGATTGCTCAGTTTTTATTTAAGGTGTCATTTTATGGAGGGTCTACCTAAAAAATTTCAAGGGTGTTGTTTACATTTTTAAGATTATTTTAAAGTGGGAGGTTTCATAATTTTGAGGATTATTTTATTGGACGTATTTAATTTAGTGACAAAATAATTAAAAAATTAAAAAATTAAAATCATAAAAAATGATTTTTTTGTATGATTAACAAATGGAAAGAAAAAATGCTTAAGCTAGTGGGCCAATTAATAACCCCCTACCTCTTCTACCTGCTCAAATCTATAACCCTAAAAAGTAGGGGTACTACTTTTAAGGAAAAGATTTCATTTAATTATGTAGTTTTTTTTTTGACATCATGGAACCTCTCGCTCTATAAAAATAGATCCAAAAGAGCCCCTCATAGAATGGTGATAGCTAAATATGAACCTCTAACTTAGCCATACATTTTGAAACATAGTCATTGTTCATCAGTCACATACAAGAATGAATATGAGATCATTCATCTTGCATACCTGGATGATTCGACCTGTTGCCTCCTATCTAGGTAGGGTTCAGGATTGCTCTCAAAATCGAGAGTCCAGCAACCATAGACTAGCACTAGAATCGAGGATTTAACTACAAAGTAAAATGCAATTATGCTAAGATGAGAATGCAAGATTAATCTAGAAATAAAATATGAGCATTAATCTAAGAACATTGAAAGCAAACTAGATTAAAATGAATTGCATTGTTTAATCTAAACATGATTTAAGCTTGAAATGATAGTAAAATGATATGCAAAATGAGATTAGCTAAAGCTTTTGAGTGAAAACAACTTGAGATTTGATTGCGACAACACTTCGTTACTCAAAAGTTGCATCCTCATTGAATGAGAAATAAGAGGTCTTTTATAGAATCCCAGGCTCAATCGACGGTCGAGATTGAATGAGACAAATGGTGGAGATTGATGGAGAGTTTAGTTCAAAATAACAAGTTTCTTGTAGAGAGGAAGTCAATTGTTTGCCTTTTGAGTGTGTAAAGCAGTTAACTGATTTGTTGCACTTTTGGATTTCCAGTTAACTCAAAGTTTCCTTTTCTGAACCGAAGAGAGGATTTTTGGAGAGAATATTTGATTAAATAAATACAATATTGCCTCATAAATATTTTTTCTCAATTATTTGAATAATTAAATTCAATTATTGAAATGAGGATATTTATTTAAAACCCAAATATTATTTAATTCCTTTTTTATGTGTATTTTAGCTAAAGAGGGTGAATTTAATTTAATTAAAGTGCTAGGACTTTATAATTAAATTAATTGATCATAGGGTTTATTTAGCCAATTATAGTTGATATTTAGGAATTAAATATGATGTGTGATTAATGCAGATTTAAGGTTTTCTGCATTTGACACTAAGTCAAGTAGAGTCAATTAGAAGATAGAATTGCCTAGTACAATAGTACTTTGATGATTCAAAAATTTGATAGAATGAGACTGAATGCAACAAACTTGGTTAGGGTTGCAAGAAGCCAATTTTTGGGTATTACATTTTGCCCCTCTTTGAATTGATGTGCAAGCAACACGTTGATTCAAAGAATAGTCTGATGTGACAATTGATGAGACTTTTAGGATTATCTCTAGAATGAAGCTTAACCCTCAGAAGTCTAGGTTAGATTGCCAAGACACCAATCAGATCGAGTTGTAGAACTATCTCCAGAATGAAGCTTGATTCTCCAAAGTCTAGGTTAGATTGCAAAGACATCAATCAAATTACCACTTTTAGTAAGACTGTCCCCAGAATGAGGCTCAATCTTTAGGAGTCAAGGTTAGATTGCCCTACTACCTGTCAATTAAATGATAATTGATGTAAATTTTAAGGACTATCTCCATAATCAAAATTAGTCCTCCAAGACCTAGGTTAGATTACCGAGATACCAGTTAAAAAGAGCTTTTGAGAGCCATCTCCAGAATGAAGCTTGCCTTTCAGGGATCAAGGTTAGATTGCCCCAATACCTAATAGAGATTTTGAGAACCATCTTTAGAACGAAGCTTGATCCTCAAGGATTTGAGTTAGATTGCTCAGATGCCCAAATATATTTCAAGAACCATCTCTAGAACAAAGCTTGATCCTCAGGGATCTGAGTTAGATTACTCAAATACCTAAAGGTATTTTGAGAACCATCTCCAAAATGAAGCTTGATCCTCAGGGATCTGAGTTATATTGCTTAGATACCTAAAGAGATTTTGAGAACCATCTCAGAACAAAGCTTGATCCTTAGGGATCTGAGTTAGATTTATCAGATACCTAATAGTACAATGACAAGATGTAAGGCATAGAGATGCCCCTAGTGATTTGAGATCATGGAACATCCGATTTTGACCATGAGGTACAAAAAATTGAACATGCCCCAAGTGATTAGATGCCCCTAGCAATGAGGACTTTTGATTTAGATTAGATTGATTTGAGAATTGATATGATGGGATTCATGATGCAATCATCCTACCCCCTTCGGAGAAAAATTGAAAGATGACATGTCATAAAGGTGATTGACAATAATAGGTTATAGATAGAGATAGAATCAAAGGTCTAGAAGAACTCAAAATAGTTTACAGAAGAATCGAGAAGATTCAGAAGTGATCTAGAGTGATTTGGAGGTCCAGTTGACCAAGTTTGACCAAGGTTGATCAGAGTTGAATTTTGATGAAAAAGTTGAAGAATTCAAGAAAATGATGATGAGATGTAATTCTAGCAAGAATACGACCTCAGAAGGTCGACTGCACAAGCGTCCGATCATAGCAGTCCCAGAAATTGTAAAACATGATTTTGAGCTATGTAGAGGCATCAGATTTCAATTTTGATCCCAAAAATAGATTCAGAGTGGTCGATTTAGCTAAGGGTGAAGTTTTCATGCAAAACAGAGCCCTTGTGCAGTCGTGATGAAGCTAGGACGTGAAGTGAGAACTCTCTTGTACAAATCTAGGAGAACACAATGAAATGATCATCGAACACTGTCACGATGCAAGTCTAGAATGAAAATGTGAACCTAAGCTAGATGCAATCCCTAGGACTTGGTTGTTGGACCCATTAGATAGTTATTGAATCACAAAGATTTTGGTATAGGATGGGCGTGAGATGTGATACAACTCTCCCTAATATGACAATTATGAGAATATGAACATGACATTAGTCTTAGATTTGTCGGAATGAGGTGTAAGCATTAAGGCACAAGAAGCCAGAATGACTTGAACACCTATTCCTTTTGATTTAGTAAGTTAACATAAGCATCAAAGTACCATTGCTAGGATGACCTAAATATTGCTTGTGTACAAACACATGAGAGTTCCTTCTTTTGCTAAGTGTTTGATAAGTATACTAAGAATGTGCGCAGTGACCCTTATGTTCACTTCATAAGACGAGTGTTTGAAGTTTCACTTGTAGCAGAAAGAAGTCACTCAAATAGACAAGGAGAAGAACCAACCTCACCAAACTTTCCATATAAAAGGGAGTCGAGGTACACATGGCTATTTAACATGAGATAGAGGCTCTCACAATGGACACCCATTTTATATGGATCCATTGGATCATTGGAACTAAACCAAAAAACAAAAAGAAAAGAAAAGATCATGCCCCCAATCTTTGCATCTCTTGGTCAAGATACACGTCTTGGAGTTTCTCAAGAAGGAATGACAAAGCGAAAAGGAAAGTACACAAAAGAAAAGCTCAGCAAATCTCAAGGAGAAGAACCAACCTCACCAAACTTTCCATATAAAAGGGAGTCAAGGTACACATGGCTATTTAACATGAGATAGAGGCTCTCACAATGGACACCCATTTTATATGGATCCATTGGATCATTGGAACTAAACCAAAAAACAAAAAGAAAAGAAAAGATCATGCCCCCAATCTTTGCATATCTTGGTCAAGATACACGTCTTGGAGTTTCTCAAGAAGGAATGACAAAGCGAAAAGGAAAGTACACAAAAGAAAAGCTCAGCAAATCTCAGAGAGTTACAAGTTGAATTTTAGTTTTAGTTTCAATTTAAGTGGACTGATGTTGAATCAGAAGTATATGTCATATGTGAAAAGTCTCATTAGGACAGTGATAGTAGACAGACGTAGTGAGAACCACTGGTGACTGACGTGAGAGAGACTCTCAATGAGAGATCGTAGTGCTAACTAAGTATCAGTAGGAAGATGTAGTGAGAACCACTCGTGACTGATACAAGGAAGATCCTCAAGGAGAGAGATCTTAGTGATAGCTAAGCATTAATAAGTAAATGCAGTGAGAACCACTGGTGATCGATGTATGAGAGATCCTCAAGAAAAGATAGGATAGTGCCCTCTAGACCAGGAAGGTTTCCCCTAGAGTATGACCAATTTTAATCCATGTAGACTCGAGCATAATCTCAAAGGTAACTGAGAGCAAGTGCTTGAGCCAGCGAACTAAAGCAGGGAAAGTAGGAAAGCAATTGTACAGGGCCAAGCGGTGTTGCGATAGGTATAACATTATAGAACAAGAGGCACCTGTTTACCAGGGTTTCACCTTCTTGGCAGGATTTTATTTTTTGTACCATTACGCCTATTTACCAGATTTTCATCAATGGCACTTTTTTTTGTTTTTCAATTTTTTGGTATTTTTTCTTTTTTTGAATTTTTTGTATTATCAAGGTGCCTGTTTGCCAGGTTTTCACTAGGATAATAGATTTTTTTAGGACATTTTACAATTTTTAGGATTTTTTTCAAAATTGAGTATGTACATGGAGCATTTTGAAGATGTCTTAGTTGTAGAATCATTTCTGAAGTAGAGCGTTGATCAACTCTTTGAGTTGTTCTCCTTCCGTAGTAGAGAGTTGATAGGCCCCAGACCCAAATGCCGCAGTAACAATATACACACCGAGCCAATTTGGTTCAAAATTTTCCTTCTGGATCTATTGTTGTTGATTCTTAGGGTTCTCTCTCAGGACAAGATCATGTTAGGAATAGTCCTAAGAGATAACTGAGAGGGGGGGGATGTGAATCGATTATCTATAAGTTTTAATTCTTTATCCAATTAAGTATACTTAAACATAAAGCATAAACACAATGAAAGAACACCTGAACACAACAACAATGTTTTGGTTATGGGGAAACCCAAATAGGTAAAAAGCCTGGTGGGAATTGACACCCACTAATATTCTACACTAGTGTATTATGATCCTTATTAGAAGATCCTTAACCCTGTTAGGAATTTCTTTATAATATATTTATTATAGTAGACCTGGTCAAGGGTCAGAACCTATTAGGATTCTTTTACAATTAACCTTGTTAGGGTGAGGACGCACTGTCCGAGAGCACACTGCTCAAATGGGTGAAGGCTACAACCTTCTGAATAACATATACACACTATATCTAGATCTTGGTGAACTGTGCTTAGACCTACTATCTAGATTAGTTCCAATGTATAGCATAAATACTTTACTTGGTCACATAGACCTTCTTTTGATAGCTCAACACTTTGCACACTCTGCTCTGCTCTTACTGTCAACCATGAACCACACTCTAACAATCACAAATGACTGCTTATAAATATCTTTCCTCTAAATGATATAATCAAGTCACCCTAGTAGAACCACCTTAAAATCAAATTAGAGAAGCCATAACAAACTCCAATAATAATTCAGTCGGCTCTACTAAGAACGCAACACATTCTAGGCCCTATCCAATAAGATAGTTGTAGACGCATGCTACACACTATCGGCTCTACCAAAATAACTGGATCTTTCTCCTCAAACTAAATTACTTCATGCAATCTTAACCAAACATCACTAACTTTTCTCCAAGCTCTAATCCAAGGGTGCATACCAAAATGATAGGCGCAACTCCAAAACCAATATAATCTATGTCGGCTCTTCTGAATAAACACAGGAAACTGCTACTGGCGAATAGTGAGTGCATAACTTCACTTCTACTGATCATCAGACTCTATGTCCATGAATGTAACATCACTATCATGTCTCCATCACATATCCAAACACGCAAGGCTCTATGATAACTATACAAACAATCACACGTAGAACACTATCTATTACTCTATCAGGAACACTACTGACACAAGCTACTATATAATTGTTTGTACTAATAGCTAACCTTTGTGTCCATGATATCATGCTGATAACATGTCCATGCTACATATACTTAAGGCTTACTACATAATTCTTCTATGCATGCTACTTACCATATGTTTTCATCAATGACAAACATACAGTCAACACTGGCTTGCTGGTAAATCTCCAACAATCTCTCCCTTTGGCATTGATGGCAACATATGGAATGAAAAATACCACCAACCCAAATGAACAATTCTTTTATAACATTCTCCATTTCCTCATCAAAACTCCCCCAAGGATGAATCCTCCATTTGCTGTAATATTCTTCAATATTCTCCATTTCCTCAATTGAACTACTTTCATAAGTGAATATTACTCCCCCTTTAGTACTATTTTTCATAACTGTATACTACTCCCCCTTTGACATCAATGGAAAAGGGTACCAATCAGTTTAAGCATCGGTACTACTCCTAAAGTAGATTAGTCAACCATCCATCAGTCCCTAAGGACTGATGCTCTTTCTTCTTTCTTCTAAGCAGAATCAGGGAAGGGAATTACTCCCATCTTCTCCTTGAGATACTCAAAAGTATCCTTAGGTAAGGGCTTTGTGAATATGTCTGCCAACTGGTCTTTAGTACTCACATAGTCCAACTTAACTCCTTTCCCTGCCACTTTCTCTCTTAGGAAGTGATACTTGATCTCAATGTGCTTTGTCTTTGCATGCATCAAAGGGTTCTTCGACATGTTAATAGTGCTAGTGTTATCACAGTGGATAACTATATGATAATCAATATAAATTCCAAAACCATTTATCATTTTCTTGATCCAAACAATTGTAGAACAATTCAAGGCTGCTGCAACATACTCTGCTTCTGTTGTTGATTGAGAGATACAATTCTATTTCTTTCTTGTCCAAGTGACAAGTCTATCACCAAGAAACACTGCTCCACCTGATGTACTCTTTCTATCATCAACGCATCCTGCCCAATCAACATCAATATACACATGAAGCTCAAAATTTTCTAAATTGGGATACCATAGACCATAATCTATAGTGCCCTACAAATATCTGAATATTCTCTTTATTGCCATGAGGTGACTTTGTTTAGGCTATGTTTCATATTTTCCAACTATGCCAACTGCATTGGAAATATCAGGTCTAGTTTAAGATATATGAGTTTACCGATCATAGAATTGTACAATGTTTTTCTACTACTAGAGAATCATCTTCTTTTATTAGCTTGCATCCAGTTATCATAGGTGTCCCTACTGGCTTACAATCACCCATTTTGAATTTTTTCAATATCTCTTTCACATATTCGGACTGATTAATGAAAATACCTTTCTCTGTCTGTTGCACATTAACTCCCAAAAAGTATTTGATAGGACTAATCATGCTCATTTCAAACTCACTCTACATTTCTCTAGCAAATTCTGCACTTAGTTTTTCATTACCTCCAAAGATAATGTCATCAACAAATATAGCCACAAGTAGTAGTCCTTCAGACGTCTCTCTTATAAATAGGTTACAATCTACTACTCCTTTCTTGAATCCAATCTTTGTTATATATCCATCAAGTCTCTCATACCATGCTCTAGGCACTTGCTTAAGTCCATAGAGGGCTTTCTTCAATCTACATACCATATCAGGTTTGTCTAATAGGGTGAATCCTTCTGGCTACTCAATGTACACTTCTTTTAGTTCTCCATTTAGGAATGCTGACTTAACGTCCATCTGATAAACTTTGAAGTTTTTGAATGTTGCAAAAGCTAAAAACAACTTAATAGCTTCTAACCTGCTTACTAGTGCAAAGGTGTCTAAATAATCAATACCTTCTCTTTGCGCATATCCCTTACATACCAATCTTTCTTTATTCCTCACTACTGTACCATCTTCATTCATCTTGTTTCTGAATATCCACTTTGTTCCAATCACATTCTTATCACTAGGTCTTGGGACCAATTCCCAAGTATCATTCTTGATAATCTGATCTAGTTCTTCTTTCATAGCATCATGCCAATCTGAATCATTGTATGCATCTTCAACACTTAAGGGTTCAATCTGAGATAGTAAGCATACTGCCTCATTGCTTGCAGAACTCTTAGCTTTTGATCTTGTTGTGACTTTGCTACTCTGATCTCTAATAATGTCATCCTTAGAATGATATCTAGATGTGAACTTCAAAGCTTTAGGTGATGCTGCCTTATTTTCTTTTGGAGTTTCTTCTTCACTTGTCTCAGGGTCATTGAATAGAACATAAATACTATCAAACATTTCTTCAACAACTGTCTCACTATTGGAAGGTCTAGGTTCTTCTTCAATCATAGGTGAGTAATCATGATATCTTTCTTGAACCATAAAATTTTCATCAATCTTAACATGAGCACTTTCAATGATCTTCTTTAATCTCAAGTTAAAACATCTATAAGCTTCACTTTTAGTAGAGTAACCAAGAAAAATACCTTCATGATTTCTTGCATCAAACTTGCCTATTGCTTCATCCCTCTTGATGTAACACTTGTTTCCAAAGATTTTGAAGTATTTCACTATGGGAACATTAGCAAACCATATCTCATAAGGTGTCTTATCTGTGTTAGGCCTTAATTGTATTTTGTTCATGGTATAGACTATTGTATTGACTGCATCTCTCCAATAGGTGTGTGCAATGTTTCCTTCAATCATGATGGTGCACGCTGTATCAAGGATGATCCTATTCCTTCTCTCTGCAATCCTATTTTTCTGAGGGGTTCTAGGTGCATTCAACTATCTTTCTATGCCATGTTCTTCATAGTACTCATAGAATATGTCAGATATGAATTCTCCTCCTCTATCCAATCTTAGACATTTTATCTTTAGTCTAGATTCATTCTCAACCTTAGCTTTGAATATTTTAAATTTCTCAAATGCTTCTAACTTATCCTTTAAGAACGCAACCCACATCATTCTAGAAAAATCATCTACAAACAAAATGAAATACCTTTCACCATAGTATGATCTTGTTTGAGTTGGTCCACATAGGTTTGTATGAATCGGATCTAGCTTGTTATCTACTAAATTGTGCTTGCTCCTGAATGAGTTTCTCACATGCTTTCCCAACACACATTCCCTGCATATAGTATCAACTGACTTTGCTATGCTAGGTAGATCTCATACTGCCTTTACATTGCTTATCTTTAATATGTTATCAAAATTGATATGACATAGTCTTTTATGCCACAACCAACTGTCATCAACTTTAGCAATAAAACAACTTGCTTCTGAATTGAGTTGGAAAACATTACCTTTAGTCTTTGATCCCAATGCAATTATTTCTCCTTCTTTGTTGTTAATGATGCACTTGTTTTCATTGAATTCCAACCTATAACCTTTGTCAAGCAACTGCCCAACACTAAGTAAGTTATGTTTCAAACCATCAATATAAAGAACATCATCAGTACTATTCTTTCCAGCCAAGGTGATGGCTCCTCTTCCAATAATGGGTTTAGGAGTGTTATCTCCAAACCTAACCATGCCTCCTTTGTATCTATCTAAATGAACAAATCTATCTTTGTCTCCTATCATGTGATGTGAGAAACCATTATCAATGATCCAATCTGTCCTGATGTCAGCTTATGAAATCAATGCTAACTCTTGTGAATTCTTATTATCTTCAAGAACAATGAATCCAATTTCCTCCTCTCCTGATTCTTCATCTGATACACCAGCTCCAACATAGTATAATTCCTTTATATACTTCAGCTTGTAGTTATTTTTGTACTTCTTAACTCTTGTAGGACACTTAGATGCAAAGTGACCAATCTTATTACATGAAAAGCATTTAAATGACAATTGACCTTCATATTTTCCTTTTCCTTTCTTTTCTATTTTGGCAATCATAGCAATGAAATCATCTAGTGTTTTCTCTTCATCATCATCATCAAAATTACGAGTAGTGTTTGCAGATTTCTTACCATGGATTGTTGCTTTGAAGGCTATCTCACTTTTAGGTTCTATCTTCAATCTTGAAATCTCAAAAGATGAGATTTTGCTGATCAAGGTCTCTCTCTTAAATTTGATGTAAGTTGCATGGTCTCATCAAGGATGTTGATCTTGTTTTCATATTCTAGAGTGAGAGTAGTCATCAATTTGTCCATAATATCTTCCTTTGAGATCTCTCCACCATTGTTCCTAATTCCAGCAACTGCTTTATTGATCCTTTGATTATAAGCTCTAATGTTTTCTTCAAGTAGCATTTCTAATGCATTGTATCTTTTCTTCCATATTTCTATGTGCGCATCCTTTTCTTGTTTGTCTCCTTCAAATATGTCTTCTAGGTGCTTCCATATCTTGTGGGTTGTATCTACTTTCTTTATTTATGAAAACTCACTGTCAGATACGGCAATGATAAGGGCTTCTTTGGCTATTGCATTCTGATGAAACAATTCCTTTTGCTTTTCAGTAGCATCATCCTTCACAAGGTCTTCTAAAGTAGGGATCTTGACTGCTTTGATAGTTACATCAAAAACTTCAAAAGAAATGCATTGCAAATGAGTCACCATCTTGTTCTTCCAATCAAGATAACTCTCTCCATCAAACTTAGGACTTTCTTTTCTGAAGAATGCCATCTGATCAACCTCAAGTTGTTAAACTTTCTCTCTGAGGCACTTGGCTCTGATACCAATTGTTAGGAATAGTCCCAAGAGAGAACTGAGAGCGGGGGGTGAATCAATTATCTACAAGTTTCAATTCTTTATCCAATTAAGTATACTTAAACACAAAGCATAAACACAATGAAAGAACACTTGAACACAACACCAATGTTTTGGTTACAGGGACTGCAATAGGTAAAAACCCCGGTGGGAATTGAAACCCCGGTAGGAACTGCACTAGTGTATTATGATCGTTGTTAGAAGATCCTTAACCATGTTAGGAGTTGATTTACAATATATTTAGTACAGTAGACCTAGTCAAGGGTCAGACCCTTTTAGGATTCTTTTAAAATTAATCCTATAAGGGGTGAGGACTCACTGTCTGAGAGCACACTGCTCAAATGGGTGAAGGCTACAACCTTCTGAATAATAGATACACACTATATTTGGATCTCGGTGAACTGTGCTTAGACCTACTATCTAGATCAGTTCCAATGTATAGCACAAATACTTTACTTAGTCACATAGACCTTCTTCTGATAGCTCAACACTTCGCACACTCTGCTCTGCTCTTACTATCAACCATGAACCACACTCTAACAATCACAAATGACTGCTTATAAATATCTTTCCTCTAAATAATATAATCAAGTTGCCCTATTTGAACCACCTTGAAATCATATTAGAGAAGCCATAAAAAACTCCAATAATAATTCAGTCAGCTCTACTAAGCACGCAACACATTCTAGGACACGTCCAATAAGATAATTGTAGACACACTACACACTGGCGGCTCTACCAAAAAAATTGGATCTTTCTCCTCAAGCTGAATTACTTCATGCACTCTTAACTAAACATCACTAACTCTTCTCCAAGCTCTAATCCAAGGGCGCATACCAAAATGATAGGCACAACTCTAGAACCAATATAATCTATGTCGGCTCTTCTGAATAAACACAGGAAACTGCTACTAGTGAATAGCGACTACATAACTTCACTTCTACTGATCATCATACTCTATGTCCATGAATGTAACATCACTAACATTTCTCCATCACATATCCAAATGTGCAAGGCTCTATGATAATTATACGAACAATCACACATAGAACACTGCCTGTTACTCTGTCAAGAACACTGCTGACACAAGTTGCTATATAATTGTCTATACTAATAGTTAACCTCTGCATCCATGATATCATGTTAATAACATGTCCATGCTACATATACTTTAGGCTTACTACATAAGTCTTCCATGCATGCTACTTACCATATGTTTTCATCAATGAAAAACATACAGTCAGCACTGGCTTGCTAGCAAATCTCCAACATATCACCCACTTGGAAGTCCCTTAGTTTAACTTTCTTTTTGTAACTCTTGGACATCCTCTTCTTATATGCTTGGAGATGATCAAACACCACCTTTTGACGTTCATCCAATAGTTCTAGTTCTTTTAGTCAAGATATTCTATTTTCATCATCAGTGACGAGGCCCTTCAGAGAGACTCATAGAGTAGGAATCTCAAACTCGATCGGTAGCACAATATCCACCCCATAAACCAAAGAAAAGGGTGTGACCCCTATTAGTGGTAGTATTAGTCAACTGAAAAGTTTTAGAAGTAGAAAGAGATGTTGTAGTAGTGATAAGGGGATCTAGCCAGTAGTGTCCAACTGTCGAGAGGTCCATAGTCAAGGAATGATCACTTAGGTGAGACCCACAAATATCCTTATTGATGCATATTAACTCTTAGTCAGATTTCCCACACTCTGAATGCTTAGTGAGAGTTTGTTCTATATTTCTCTTAGTCATGTCATTAAAAATGAGGAGATACTAATATGCACTTTTTGGAAAGGCAAGATGGAGTGAAGAGTATAAAGTATGAGAGGCAAGATTGTGAAATGGAGGGAGGTGTGAGAATTTGGAAGCTTGAATAGAAAATGCTAATTTTCTTTTGATATCCAAGTCTCTATTTTTCTTGGGAACCCACATAGCTTCTGACCCTTCTTTTTCTTTTGAGATGCTTTTGATTGGAATTATTGTAAGATGGATTTCAAGATCCTTTTTTTTTTTTTTTTTCTTTTGATTTTCTTTATTTCTCTTTGAAGACCTTTGTGGTCTTTTGAATGCTGCCTTCTTTGCTTTGTAGTCACATGTTGATTAGATGGGACATGGTGACTTTGAGATATAAGTAGATTTGATTTTTTTATGTTACAAATCCAAGTTACTTCCAAAGACTCAGGAATTGTGGATGAATGAGGTTGATATGACTGGTTTAGATGGAGAGGTGGAATGGGAAGTGGATGAGCCACTTATCTCGGGGAAGATGAGGGAGGAGAAGTCAATGGGATGGGCTCAAGTGCAAAGATATCAGCATCATCCTCATTGTTCATGAATGAATTGGATAGATCAAGAAATTTATCTTCAAAAATGTTGTCGATTGTGAGTTGTCCTAGAAGAGTCATATACGTTTAGAGGAGTATCATGCGAGTCAAACCAAGATGGTCGATTATGAGAGCTAGGTCCCTCTTCAGGTGGGAAGAGTGCATGAATAGGAACCATTTCAATTCTGGATCTACCTAGGTTCCATGAAGCCATAATAGGATGGGGTCTTATATACCCATGATTTGCTGGAGTAGCTAAAGTGCAACTTGAAGTAGATGGCCTAGGAGCCAGAGGGATGATTTCCATAGAGGAGTGGAAAGGATCATCATCAGTTTCTAGATCTTGAGAGTTGGAACTTTCTCCTCTTTCAAATCTGGTAAGAGGAGCATATCTATATATAATATCAACTTGTATTGTCATAGTAGCATCAGACAAGGAATCCCATTCATTTTCCTTTGAGTCTATCTCGATGTTGTGATACCGCCTGATGTAGTCAAATAGAGACATTGTAGGAGGTATATTTTCTTCATCAATGTCATCAATTATAGGAGTGGTATTCTTAGTAGGAGGATCTTGTTTAGTAGTAGGAGTAGTGGAGTAGTTTAGAATAGGCATACCCCAAGGCATATTCAGGATGTGGGAGATATTAGCTAATGGCCCCCAATCAAGATCAGTAGTATGTTCAACAGTTTAGATTTGAGCAACCTAGGTAAGACTGGAGTCTGTCATTTTGCTAGCGAGAAAGTGTGCAGTGTGTATAGTCATGATCAAAGGGATTTTGGAACACACGCCTGACGTAAGGTCAAATGAAAGGATAGGGAGAGCGAGATGGCTCCTCTCTAGACATAGTTGATGAGGAGGAACATGATGATCCTATACAACACTCAGATTGCATGACAGGTTGGGAACTACCTCTTCCTTGGTTGTGAGGTCTACCTCTACCTCATCTAGTAATGTTTACGGGGAATATGTTGCTACTTCTAGTTGCAACCGTCATAGACAAGGATTGTGAAGCAAGAAAGAACTAGGAATATGCTTGGAACTCTATCTCTAAAATGAAGAAAAAAGTGACAAAGGTGAAATATACCCCGCATGAGTCATCGAGAGTAAGGCTAGAACAACCAAGAGATGACTATCATGTCGCAAGGTATGGTAATATAGTAGATCAAGTGGATAATAGAGATACAAGGTGAGTTCAAGAAATGGTCACATAGTTCTCAGCCTAAGACATCCAGTTTCAGACTATGTACAAGTAGGAAGACATGTAGGCAGACCCTAAATAGGAACCAGATTAGGTAGAAAGTTAACCAGCAGATGGGAAATAGCTCATTTCTTTGACAAACTGGGGATAGTTTCATGTGAGAAAGCACAGTCTCATGTGAATAAATGCTAGGCTCGCATGAGGATATGCCAGGTTCGTGCGAAGGAGTGCTAGAATCAGACCAGAAAGGAACTTAGGGGTCTCTGATAGAACTATTGCGAAAATCCATGCGAGGATGTGAAATCCCACATGAGAAAATGCACAAAATGCAAACTTTCACATGAGAAAGTACATAGGACCAGGCGACAAAGTATAGAATCAGATAGTTTGGATTGATTTTCAAGACAAAATCAGGTTTCGAGACACAGTGTGGGCTATTCTCTAACATAATGTTTAGTTTGTAACTGATTTAGGATAGTTTTGAACAAATCTCTATTTGAAGGTTTGAAATCAATTGTTTAAGAAGCACAGATTTTTGGACTAGCAAGCAGCACTGCAACAATCAGTAGTCAAAAATAGTTCTACTGAGGACAAAGAAACTTGGAAGAATCATGGGAGTCTTGACAAGTTTTAATCATGTTGGATAGTTGAAGACTCAAAAACAAACAGTTAGTTATCCCTACAATAAAATGGTAGAGAAGACAAAATCTGTGCCTTGCAACTTATGTGCATGCGTTCACCTCACACAACTGTGTCACCCCCTAGAGGGTGCCTGTGCTTTTGGTGTTTCCAAGGACTCAATAATATATGTTTAAAGGTTACCCTTGAATCAGGGGCCAGTGTCATATACCACCTTCAAATTTCTAGGTGCATGCCTATGGTGAGACTCTATAAGAGAGATTCTTCCCTCTCCCTGCGTAAAGATTGTCTCCTTTCGGAGGTGAATCAGGTAGGAAAATAACTAAGAAAGTTTTTAATAGGCTTCCATTCACATTAATCTCTGATGTCCTCACAAGAAAGGCTAGGGCCTCTCAGCCACACCGACACTTGAAAGTGTACACCCCCACAAGCAGGGCTAGGAGCGGTGCCGCTCAGTACGATAGACAGAGCTTTCTCAAAATGTTCGACATCATGGATCAAGAGAAAGAAATTAACATGGATTTGGATTTATTCACTCAACAAAGTGATTTTATTATAGTGAGGTGGAATGACCGGCAAAAGGTGTGTACTCACTTGGGTCATTCGCAAAGGTTCAACTTCTGGTAGGCCTGCTAAAGGTGACTCAGACTTGGATCAGATTCAAGGGTCAGAGTTTTTGATTCTCTCAAAGAGAGAAGAGCATAATCCTCTACCTTTGCACCTTATCCAAAAACACCAGACATGTTCATCACCGAGCTAACTCCTCTTTCAATAGATTCAAGAGCTTTTGGGTTTTTGGTTCTCTCTTGAAGGGAGAAGAGCATAATCCCCTTACTAGTGAACGTGTCAATCAATTTATTACCTTTCCTTGCTTCCCCAAGTATCTATTATGCTAGCAGCGTCTGGGTCTTGGATTCATCCTTGGGCATCACTTCCATGTAATGAAGATCCTATTACCCTATTATGCTATCAAGACCCTTAATAAATTTTAACAAAGCCCTAATTAGACTATCTAAAGAAAGCATGAAAAAGATAGAATGTTTTGTGGGTTTGAAGTTCTTTGAAAAGTTTCATGCAAGGAAAATAGTTGGAAAGTGTGCATAGTCATATTTTAGGAGTCTTCGACAAACGTCCTGCAACTCATTGTTAAGTTGTTTTAGAAAATAGAATCAAAAAAATCATAGCAAAATAGGGAACACCATTAATTAGAAAATAGTAAGTAGAAAGTACAGAACTGTAAAATTTTATGTCTCTGATGCCAAGTTTTGCATGAGAAAATGCTAGGCTTTGCATAAGAAAATGTCTTTGTGGCATGAGAAAGTGCTAATACAAGCACAACTTCGTGTGATACAGTGAGAAACTTCGTGCGAGAGTCTGTACCAGAGACGTACGGACGTACGAACATAAAACAAAATTTGACAAAAAATGAAAATAAGATGAGGCCATAAATTGAATATTATGCCCCATGGTGGGCACTTGAAATGTGATAGCTAAATATGGACCTCTAACTTAGCCATACACTTCAACATATTCATTGTTCATTAGTCACACACAAGAATAAATATGAGATCATTCATCTTGCATGTCTGGATGATTCAACCTATTGCCTCCTATCTAGGTAGGGTTCAGGATTTTTCTTAGAATTGAGAGTCTAGCAACCATAGACTAGCACTAGAATGGAGGATTTAACTACAAAGTAAAATGCAATTATGCTAAGATGAGAATGCAAGATTAATCTAGAAATGAAATATGAGCATTAATCTAAGAACATTGAAAGAAAACTAGATTAAAATGAATTGCATTGTTTAATCTAAACATGATTTATCATAGAAATGATGTTAAAATGATATGCAAAATGAGATTAGCTAAAGCTTTTGAATGTAAACAACTTGAGATTTGATTGTGACAGCACTTCGTTACTCAAAAGTTGCATCCTCATTGAATCGGAAACAAGAGGTCTTTTATAGAATCCCAGGCTCAATTGACGATCGAGATTGAATGAGACAAACGGTGGAGATTCAAGGAGAGTTTAGTTCAAAATAACAAGTTTCCTATAGAGAGGCAGTCAATTGTTTGCCTTTTGAGTGTGTAAAGCAATTAACTGATTTGTTGCACTTTTGGATTTCCAGTTAACTCAAAGTTCCCTTTTCTAAATTGAAGAGAGGATTTTTGGAGAGAATATTTGATTAAATAAATACAATATTGCCTTGTAAATAGATTTTCTCAATTATTTGAATAATTAAATTCAATTATTGAAATGAGAATATTTATTTAAAAACCAAATATTATTTAATTCCTTTCTAATGTGTATTTTAGCTAAAGAGGGAGAATTTAATTTAATTAAAGTGCTAGAGCTTTATAATTAAATTAATTGATCATAGGGTTTATTTAGCCAATTATAGTCAATATTTAGAAATTAAATATGATGTGTGATTAATGCAAATTTAAGGTTTTCTACATTTGACACTAAGTCAAGTAGAGTCAATTAGAAGATAGAATTGCCTAGTACAATAGGACTTTGATGATTCATAAATTTGATAGAATGAGACTAAATGCAACAAAATTGGTTAGCATTGCAAGATTCCAATTTTGGTGTATTACAAGAATCACACAATAATTGAATTTGAATTAAAAAAATTTGATTCTTGAGAATTATTTTGCATGTTTGTTTAGTAAGTGGTTTGTTACAAAAAAAGTCCTCTAATTTAGGAGTTGTTTCTTTATTAAAATTTTTAAAAGGAATTCAACATAAATATTTGAGTGTACAATTAGTTTCACTTAATTGTAAGTTTAGATTCTAAGTTTGTAGGAATTAAGGTTACATTTATTTAGGTTACATAATATGTAATTTTATTTGTTAAATATATATAAATTTTTTTGAATAATATATTTTATTTAATGAAATCTTTATTGCTAATTTCATAATTTTATCATGACATCAAAGTTGGTTGTAGTTTGATTATATCATGGGAATGCTCAAGGAAATGAAAGAATCTTAAGATATGATCATAATAGAGTATATAAATAAATATTATTATAGAGTAACATAAGAGTATCGACTTAGTTGAGGAGTTCAAATATGTTCAAGAGTACCTTCTTAGTTAGAGGAATATATGTGCTTGAGGTCTCAAAAGGGACAATGGTGTTCTCATTTGATAGTCTAGTTGATGTTTACCTATAGGTAGGATATTGAGGATGTAATAAATGAGAAAAAAAGACAAATTATTTTTTGAAAGTAATAATTACAACTATCATGCAAGACATAACCAACTAAATATTTTTTATTTCAACTAGTCTCCTATTCAGAAGTTCTAGTAATAGTTTTATTTTAAATTAAAATATATTTTTATAAATTAAAATAAATGTTAAAGAAAAATTAATTATTCATTTAATAAATAACAATAAATTGAACTAAAAAAATGTTTTTGATAAGCAACCATAAATTAAAATGAGTGAAGAATATGGACTTGAAATATACACTATTGTTTTGTGAGGACATATTTGTAGCACTCGGTCTCTCTTGTCCTACACAAGAAATAAACTAGAAAGAGTTTCCCAAAAAACTCATTGCATGTACAATGGGATTAAATAAAAAGAATGATGAAAGAAAATAAATAGGATGACTATACAAGTATATTAATAATTCTTTTGACAAGAAATAAATATATGGAAACAATAAGAAGAAAAAAATACGCTATTCTTTACCAAAACTTGCAAGACAAGAAATAACTTTTTTTTAAAGGTTCTTAAGAAGTTTTCCTTAATCATAATTCATATTGATCTTCCAACCTCTAAAAATAGCTTAATTTCAATGTATATTTTAAAAATAAAAGTGATAAATGATTATATGTGTGTGGGGGAGAGGGCGGGGGGGAGGGGTGCTAAGGGGCTACTCCCAAGTTTACAAATTGTGCCCTGGGCACACACTACATACCAATTGTACCACATTGGTAGATCATTGGCCACTCTTTAATGACATGTCCAAGATGTAGTCCATATTTCCTCTCCATTTGCATTTTCCTTCACCTCGAGATTTTGAAATCATCCTGCCTAGAGCCTTTGCCATGATGATAAACAAAAAGGGAGAGATAGGATCTCCCTACCTGATCCCATTTTTCAAAGAAACCCTGGCGACTTCCATAAACCACAATTGAGAATCTACGAGTGTTAATATAACTCCACACCTAGACCATCCATAGATTAGAAAAACCAAAAGCTCGCAACATCTTCAAAATAAATCCTCTATTAACTTCATCATAGGCCTTTCAAATATCTAGTTTTACCATCATTCTTTGTGTTTTAACAGTCCTTACTCAATGAATGGTTCATGAGGAATAATAATACCTTCAACAATTGATCTATGTGGACAAAATCCACTTTGTTCTTCTAAGATTATTGCCTTTAGAATCCCTTTAAGTCTATTTGCAATAACCTTATAAACGTATTGTTTAAAAATTATTAAAAGTAGTTACCTCCTCTTTTTTGGAATAAGAGCAATAAATGTATTGTTTGAAGTCCTTTAAGATGAAACCATTTTGTCTCGATTCCTCTACAACCTCCCACAAATCAGTAGCAAAGATGTCTGACAAATGTTGAAAAGATTGACTAGAAACCCATTCGGGCTATGCGCCTTATCCCCACCTAGAAAAAAAGAGCTTTTTTAACCTCTCCTAATGAAATTGAATGCATTAAGTATTTATTTTGTTCCTATGTGATGCACTTTAAAAATTACATTCCAAAAAACCTCATCCTCAACTCTTGACTTCACTACAATGCCTTGTCCCTTAGAGAATCAGATGATCTCTTATTGATTGCCTCACTCTCCCTTAGAATATTTCCCTCCTAATTAGCTATGGAGAGTATCCTATTTAGAATCCGACTAGCTTTGGTGGAATTATGAGAAAACTATGTTCCTATCTCCTTTCATCAACCATGTTTCTCTTGATTTTTTATGCAAAAATTTCCTCGCATCTCAAAATTTTTGCATGTTCCCTGTTTAGAGCTTTTTCCATCTCAAAATTCACCTCTAACATCCCATTTTCAATCATCTTTTCCACAAAGGTTTCTTAAGGCTTCCTCTAAATTATTTTTTCCACAAAGATGTTTTTAAAAGACCCCCTATTCCACCTTTTCAAGCACTCCTTTTTAAAATGGGTCCCTTTTTGAAAAAAATGAAAGCCTTGTTCCCCTATCTAACTAGGGCTGAGGACCACCAATACTTTATCAAATCCTTGAAGCCTTCTTTCCTGAGCCACATCTTTGCAAATTTAAATGGGCATCTAATTGGGATTGCGATGACCTAAAAATCTATACTAATGGGATAATGATCCAAACCCATAAAGGGGCAAAATCTCATCTTTATATACCTAGTTTGCACCACCCCAATTTCTAACTAACAAGAACCTATCCAGTTTTTTAGCAATATTCAAGAAACCAGTATGCCAATTTGTACATGTAAACTCCCCCTCTTGAAAGGAACTTCCATCAAACTACCCTCCATTACAAAATTGTTGTTCAGTCTCTTTGAACTTTGTTTCCCCTCCAATCCCCCTTTTTTAATCCCTTAGATGAAGAGTTGCATTGCAATCACCTCCAATAGCACATAGGGAATCACTTAATATCATCAAAAAAGCCTTGAGTTCATGGCATCACTATAATATATATAATATTATAGACACTATTTTATTTTGGGTGATGCAAATCGAAATGATCATATTATACTTTTCAAAATTTTGAAAGTTAATATGAACTTTTATTTGGCTTTGGCCTTTTATTAAGCAAGAAAAACTAGTAGTATACAAAATAAATTGTATTAGATTTAGAAAATAAAATTACATATATATAAAAGAGGGGTAAACGCTTTGACTTGGAGCTATGAACCAATAAGGCCACAAATGGGGGACCTCATTCCCATGTGATTTGAACCTTGATGGCATAATTTTAGAAAATAAAATTATAAATTTTAGAAAAAAAATTATCTTATAAAATCATAATTATGATACTTATAAAAAATAATTTAAAAAATAAATTACTCAATTAATTTTTAAATGTTAAATTATTATTATAACTTAATGATTTTAGAGGAAATTAAAATTTAAAATAGTAATAACTAATTTTAGAAAGGTTAAACTACATAATTTTAAATACAATAATGATAATTATAATTTTTTATTCAATAAAATTAGATTAAAAATTAGGGAAGACTAACTTTCAAAAGGTAAAAATTATATTATAAAACAATTATAGAAAATAAATAAACGAAATTTTTTTTTATTGGTGAAAAATAAATTATTAAATTACATTTTTAAATACTAAATTATGTCTAAAAGTTTATGATTTTAGATAAAATCAATCTTAAAACCTATAAAATAAAAAAGTACTTAAAATCATAATAATGATAATTATAAAAAAATTTATATTAAATTACTATTAAAAAATATGATTTTTCATGAAATTATTTATAAAAAAATAATTTTAAAAAGATACAAATTTATGCAATGTAAATCATAAATAAGAAGAAGAAGATTAAATTATGAAATTAGAAATATTTAATAATTAAAAATTAAAAATAAAAATAATGACATTTAAAGTGACATTATTTCTTTAAATATTGCTCTAAAATGGTGATGATTGCAATTTACTTCTATGACACTAAAGAAGAAGAAGAATTTGTCTCTAGTTATGAAACATAAAAGGCATACAAGGCTAGATAGGGCTCCCATAGAAACACACCAACAAACAACATCTATGTAACACTCAAACTAACCCATTTATTATAAATATTAATTAATTAAAAAATGAAATTAATTAATTTTAAAATATTATTAACTAAAATTGATTAATTAAAAATTGAAATGCAATAAATATAATATTTTAAATTAATTAATAATTACACTAAATAGATCAGTTTGGGTGCTGCATAGCCGATGGTTCTTTCTTGCACTTCCAACTTATTTGACTGTTTTGAATATCGTGCAGGGGAAACAGGAAACCAACCATGCCACGCAACTTAAAGTTCAAGATAATAGACTCGTATAGAGATGCAATGCCAAATGGGTACCGTTTCGCAACGGTTGAAGAAGCGGGGAATAATTTGGACACCCTTAGAAGAAGAGCATTAATGAAAGACCATGAAGGAGCACGTCTTTTGGACGGTTGGATCTTCCCTGACTATCGACTTCAACATGTTTATCATGATCATTATTGGTATGTGGTGGTGAAGGAAAAAGAGAGGGATGAGGATGCAGGCGTTTGGAAGAAAAAGTGGTCAGGTATAACTACGGGTTAATTCTACCTATTATTATTATTATTATAACGTAGGTGTGATTCATTGTTTGACTTTATACGGTATGTTTTAAATTCATATCGCTTTATAATAATTATCGTCTTTAATGTGATATTACAGCTTGTTTTCCATCAAATGGTGATCTGTTGAGAAAGCAAGTCTATGATGGAATTGATCTCTCTCAACAACGGAGACAGACTGCATTGGCTCTTGCTTCCATCAATGGAGATGCAGAAGTCATACATTGGCTGCTCAAAACTACAAATCAGTTAGAGGCCCAAGGTTTTACAAATTTCCTCAAGTCGTTGGAAATGCAGGAATATTCCCAGTGGTCAACAGTTAGATTTTCTGAACATGTGTTTGACACTTTGTCGGCTTCTAAATTTCCTCTACAGTTGCCACTTGAACATCATCATTTCTTAAATCATCTCAAAGATCACAAGTTGGATGCCATTTTCAAATCAATCCGTGTGAATAGTAATGACATTGTTTATGTTGAATTGTTGGTAGAGATGTACTCTACTGATATTGTTCACCAGAAAGTTAGAGATGGAATGTCCATTTTGGATATAGTTACAGAAATAGCTGAGAATGATGAAAGATGGATTCCCGCATTGACAAAGCTCCTGTCCGTATCTCAACATTTCTTGGAAAATCAGGTTTCTATGATTGGGAATAAATTTGAAGACATTTTTGTTGAGGCAATTAAAAGAGGGTATGCTCAACTTGTACAATATTTATTACAATCGAAAGATTGTAAACATCTCACCACATATGTCTGTATGGAAATTGCAAGAGAGGCCATCCGGAAAGGGTATCCGCAATGCCTATTTGATTTTTTAAAGTTGTTAAAGGAAAAAGCTGGAAATGAGCTCCAACAAGACGAACACGGAAAGTCACTCTTCCATCATGCAGCCGAATCAGGAAATGAAAAAGTCTTCCAATTGCTTGCTGAGACATATGAAGATGTGTACAGAGAGAACAAAAGGGATAAATGGGGAAGAAGCCTTCTTGACTGGGCAGCGCTCAGTGGACAAGCCGCCTTTTGTAAGTATTGGGTAGATAAGTGGCAGTTAAAAGTAGATGCCAAGGATAGTTTTGGCCGGAACTCTTTACATTTGGCAGGTCAAGGAAAGATGGGACACCTTGTTGTGGATTATTTAGTGCGATCGTCTTCATCTTCAGTGGACTTAATTTATGCAAGGGATGATGAAGGAAGAACGCCCTTGCACTTGGCCTCTGCGAAAGGCAACATAAAAATGGTTGAAAAGCTATTATCTTTTGGTGCAGATAATCCTTCTCAAGTGAGACATTACATTGAGCAAGGTGACGGGTTGGGGAAGACCGCAATGCAAATGGCAGCACGTGGAGGGCATACTCGTATTGTGCGGCTGTTATTGGAGAAAGGGAGTGATCCTTTATCAGAGCGTGATGTCCATGGAGGCACAGCATTGCACTATGCCACTCAAGCAAAGGATGCAGAGGTTGCAGTTGCCATATTGCAGAGCCTCCTAAATAAATATGAGAATGAAAGCGAAAAAAAATCACTTCTGCTGTGGGCCTCAGCAGGCGGCATTGGCACTGCAGACGAAACAGAAGAGGTAGATCCTTCTGTTGAGGATTTCATTTTACAGGAGAAGGCAAGAGATGAGACTAATTTGTTAAAAGCGGCAGCAGAGACTAAGAATGCAGAAATGGCGTGGGAGCTTCTAAATAGAGGCGCCCGTTTCACAGATCTTGACTATTATAGAAAAAGAGAAGATCGAGATGAAAATGTAGAAAATGCAAAATCAGGTAAGTATGTTTTATGTTATCATTCTTCGTTCTGTATTTTAATTTTGCAGTTATTTAATGCCATTCGATTATCAATTTATGGTGACAGTAATAAGAGAAATAGAAATAGCAAAGGAGCACGGACGAGATAAACCAAGCCTGAAGGATAATCTCGGTGATATATGATTTTATAGTTTCAGTTTTTAATTGATATATTTAATCTGGATCCTACCAGAACAGCCTCGTCATCTTTTAAAAAAAAAATAACACTTGTCCAATTTGTGTAGAAAGAACCGTTTTAGCGGAAGGTCTAGCTGCTCTATTTTTGAATAGATTTATAGAATCTCCAATCACAGTGGGCATTTCTGGTGAATGGGGCATGGGAAAATCCAGCTTCATGATTCAGGTGCGTTTTACTTTTTCTGTGGAAAAAAATATTTAGTTTTCAACTAGACCTTACTTCAAGACAAAAAAATATAAACTTAATTCCTCCGAACATGTACATGTAGACCGAAAGCATTCTTTTAATGGCGGCCTCTCAGTTGACATTTCCAAATCTCCTGCGTTCTGAAAAGTTTGTGGGAGCAGAGAAGATATCATTGAGCACGAAAGGTCGAAAGATATATACAAGGATGAAAATCGCCATTAACAAATTGTTCCCATACAGCGAATATGATCCCCAAATTACGTGGAGTTATGTACTGTCATATCCCCGTCTCCTCTCTCGTGCAATTTATGCTGCAATTTATGTTGGAGTAAGCAAGATATACAAATTGTTAACATCGAGCGAGTCAGAGGTATATTTTAAATATAGTTTTCTTGTAGATGTCTACAGTTTAACAGAAAAAATATCATAATTCAAAAATCATTTTGAACAGGATGGACTGTTGGAATTGTTGAAGGATTATCGTCCTCAACACCATGCCATTTATAAGTCCTTGGCATGCATGGAAATTTATAACCAAATGGTGAGTTAATAAACTAGTGATTTTAAATACATAAAGAAATATAAATTGCTCAAATAATTCTTCTATTGATATCTCTTCATTATATTAATGTTCAGGTAGGATCTAATGTTGAGGAGGAGAGTCAGTTCCAACAAATGAGGGGAGTGCCTCGAATTTTGACAATTCGATACAATGCGTGGCACTATCGTGATGAGCATGAAGCTTGGGCGGGGCTAGCAGTCACAATCACAAAAGAAATCGAGAAGGCAATGACCAGAGCACAAAGATTCAGTACCTCTTGGAGATATAGTTGGGCTAAAAATAGTGTCAACATCTGTATACAAATATTTTTACCTTGTCTGTTGGTCATATTTCTAGCAGGTTGGGTAGCTTGGGCAGCTTGGATCTTATTAAGGGATGTGAAGTTCAAAGAATTACAATATGGATCCATACCTTGCACTATCATAGCAATCGTATGGGTAGTGTTAAAATCTGTTATTTCTGTTGTGAAACCAGTGAGCACACAGATGATGGGGTATATCAATTCACCAGATCACACAGTTCATCTTGGCTATCAAGAGCAAGTTATATCTGACATCAATTTCTTGAAAGGGGAACTTGGAAGAAAGCCTCACTGGTTTTTTTCTTTAATTTCCGGTAAATGGTGCAGAAATTGGTTCGGCTTGTATCCTGACAATGTCGAAAATACATGTGTCCCAAAATTTAGGCCAGCCTCCGAGGATCAACTTCGAATCATAACCTTTGTTGACGACCTCGATAGATGTGATGAAAAAGTTGTTTTACAGGTTTGTTGAAGCAATTTTTTTTTTAGTTTGTTATGTTTTTATTTTAGAATATTTAATTTTTGAGGCTAAAATAATTTTTTACACTGTAGTACAGGTCTTATCTGCAATAAATCTTGTATTGGCTGAGTGCAAGATTAATGTGATTTTGGGTATAGATAAAAAGATGATCCAAAGAGCAGTTGAGAGACATTTTAAAGATAATGATGATACAGATCTAGCAGACAAGTTCATCTGTAAAATCATTCAGATTCCTTTGAGTTTGCCAGATCCTACAGATGAAGAATCGAATAAATTTCTGCAACGCTTTTTGGGACAGCAACCAGATATAGAAACTACAATTGGAATGGAAGATAATGAAGACACAGATTATGGTGATATAGATACTGATAATGGTAAATTACAAGAAAGTGTTATTTCTGTAATGCAATCTATAGGTTTGAAATAATGAACATTATAAATCACATGTAATTAACTTGATTAAAGCTAACTTTATTTGTTTAAATTTGTTTGTGAGATTATGTTTATAATGTTTCCTTTGCATATACACAGATGACGAGGGAGATGTTAATGCAAACTCAAGGAATGAAGATTTAGCAATTATTATTGATTGTTCTAATATTGTTTGTTCTAATGAATTATACAAAGGTTGTCAAGGTAAGTACCTCAAATCGTAAAGGGTCATATTGATATTATTTAAATTTTAATAAAATTATATTTAAACATTTTATAATTTAATTTATCTAACAGGCATTATCAAAAAGGCACCTCATTGGATGGCTTGCTTCACTCAAATTTTGTATTTGCTTTCTTGCAAACTTTTAGGTGAGCTTCCACAAATTGATGATGAGTCAAATAGAAAAGGAATTGGTCTTTTGACATTCTCAAAAGGTGCACGGTTAACAAGAGAAATGTTACTATCAAATTATAGCCAAGAAGAAGCTACAATCTTGTACAAGTTGAAGGGATTTGCTAGGGGTAGTCAAAAGCTTCCTCGTGAATGGAAACGCTTTTTGGACTACCGCAAATTTGTATGTAATATTCTTTCCATGAGAGGCAAAGTATATAAGCTACCAAATTGGAAGCTAGAATTGGTGGCATGGACATTTATTTGCTGGAATTGGAAGCATGAGACCAACACAATCATCAAGGTTGGCTTAATAATATTAGATTCTCTTTTATTTTAATGATGATGTAATTTAATATATTGCTAATAAAAGCATAAATCTAACCACTTTAATTTTTAAAATGTAGGGTTGGCACAAGCATGGAGTTGTGCAAGATAAGTCCTCAAATGTTAAGGATGAAGTAGGACATGTGTATGGGCCTTCACTTAAACAAATTGTTATGAATTATGTTACTGAGTTGCAAGAAACACAACAAATTTTAGATATTGAAGTTGATTTGGCTAGAGAGAGAGAATTGAATAGTAGAAAAATAGAGGCAAATATAAGTGAAGAAAGGAGAACTCAATATTTTAATTGGTTAAACTTATTAAAGGCATTGAACATCCAAGATGTTTCAATGAAAGGTATTCAACTATTTCAACAATTCCGCCTTCATTGTGAAACTGATAATATTCCATGGCCTTTGCTAGAGTTAGATTATAGCCAAGAAGAAGCTAACACATTGTATAAAATCAAGAGATTTTCCACTGGCAGGCGAAGAGATTCCCATGAATGGAAACATTTTTGGGACTACAACAAATTTGCACATAATACTCTTTCTGCAATAGGAAAAGTACACAATTTGCCTAGCTGGAAGGTGGAATTGGTTGTTTGGATATTTGTTTGTTGGCAATGGCAACATGAGATGAACACTCTAATCAAGGTTGGCATACTAATATTATATTTATTTTTTCTTTGACTTGTCTTATTATATATTTGAGATTGGTCTCTTCAATCTAAAGACTTTACTTTTTGAACTGCAGGGTTGGCGAAAGTATGCAACTATAAAATGCAAGGACAAAGGCAAATCCAAGGAAGTTGATGGTGAAGTACAGGAACAACATAATGAAGTACAGGAACAACACAATGGGCCTTCACTTAAGCAAATTGTTGTGAAATATATTGAAGATAATTTCAATAAAGATGAAAGAAAAATAGATGACCATGATACTGCAACTGTTGAAGAAAGCCAAATCCAATATACCAATTGGTTGAACTTATTAGAAGTATTGAGCATACAAAATATTCCAATGCCATGCATTCAACTATTCCAACAATTTCGCCTCCATTGTGAAATTGATCATCTTTTATGGCCTTTGTTGGAGTCAAATGATGATAGATATAAAAGGTTATCTTCATCAACTCTTGATAAATAATACAAACATATCCAAGGCGAGCCCTCTTATTTGTATTACATTAGTTATGTATCCAAACATTATTATTAGTCTATGCCTATTTATAGGTAGAGACTTATGTTTTCATGTCAACTATTTCTTATTAGTTTGCATTTCTTTTTCACATATTTGAATTTTTTCTAATGTTATGTGTAATGTTTTGCATAGTAGAATTTATATTTTAAAAAAATACAAAATCTTAAATTTCTGATTGGTACAAAGCATTTTTCCTGGGGGTAAAAATAATTTTAAAATTGATAATTACCAATAAAAAACAAAATAGTGGACAGTTGTTCACATGGCTTTAATACGGCTGAGGATAGATGAAGAATACAACATATGACTACAAATTTTATTCCGTCTGTACTGCTACTGCAACCAGCTCCTTGCGAGTTGTGGTTCGAGCTCTGATGATGATCTTGCCCGAAGCCTCTCATAAACGCCGAATTGCTGCTCGCAGTTGCACCCATTTGCGCAACCTTCTGCAAAAGCGTCGTTGTCGACATGTGTGCCGAGCTATTTCCACTGCTCATCCCAGTCTGGTGGCTAAAAAGGCTTCCACCCCCACCTGAAAACGCACAAAGTTCGATGGGTTGATATGGCTTCTGCTAGTCAGTTGTTTTTCGATTCAGGTGCAAAATATTCATTTGTGTTTAATAATGCAGAGGATAAGAAGGTTTTGTTTGATTCTCGCATTCCTTCAGGAAATAATGGCAGAAGTCTTAGGGTTTTGCTTGCTCATACTACACCCTATTCCAAATCACAATATTTGGTCTAAATTTCAACAATACCCAATTCTGTTCTCCGTTTAGACGCCGATCCCCAAATTGTAGAGGCCGGTAATGGTTATAAATTTGCAAATGCCACCGCTTTCAATGAAAACCCCAACACCGTTTTCTTGCTTCTCACCGAAAACCTTTCTTCAACAGGCTTCGCTGCGGCTTTATCCTGAAAAAGGTCTAGATGTCATCTATGGACCCACCTAATATAGAAAGAACTTGTCCATGGACTGTAGTTTGTGCTTTGCAGCGGCCAAAGTTCAGATTGCTGTCCCATCGAGATTGGGAGATGCATTTTTGACGGATATTTTTAGCGATACGAGAATCACACTTTCTTTGATCTGTAAGTGGGTGCTGGGAACTCTAATGTATGCATCTCTAACTCTTCCTCCTGTGCTAAACTTTTTAATCAAACTGTGCTGAATTTGCTAGCCGACATCAAATTCAAGGCTGTCAAAAACAGGGTATTTCTACTGATGAACTTAGTGCGAAGGGTTTACCGATGACCATTTATGGTCTAGCTATATGAAGGGCGACACTTAACACTAATAGTTGTGATGACTGCATCCAGCACGCTATGAAGCTCATAGAACGGTGCTTTTCACTGCAGGATGGAAGGGGTCTCGACGCTGGTTGTCTTTGCCTTTTGTGTTACTCCACCATTACCCTGTTCTCCACTCGCTCTTCTTCCTATAAGTCACGGAAAATGTGTATTTACAAGTTTTATTCGATATTCCAAATGATCTGTTGGAAAATGTAACTACTAAAAGATTGGTTATTACTTTTTAGGACTGTTTTTCAGTCCATTCTACTTAAATATAAGTTAATAGCTCATTACTTTTCAAAAGTATTTTGCAGTCCATATCCTACCCTGCAACCGCAGCTCACATTTAAGCTACGCAATTGAAATTTTGTGCAAATTAAAACTACAAAATTGTCTCATTTGTTATTGATTCTGTTAAATATTTGTAAGACTTGGATTTTACTATTTCTACAGTAAGCCATTTGAAGTCTGTGGTCATCTTGATTGGAACCCTACGAGGTGCAGCTTTTGTTGCCTTACCCAGTCGAAGCCAGGATGAAGAAACAGGTGAAGGAATTGTCTTTTTCACATAAATTGATGAAATTATAGTAACTTTACTGTAGGAGTTTCTAAAGTTCATTAAAAAATTCTAGATTATACTTAAAACTTATTTCTTTCAACAGATTCTTTCATAAATTAATGAAGAAATTTTACTGTTGGAGTTGTTAAAGCCATGCAATTTCTACATTTTATTCAATTTTTTTGAACTTAACTGTAGGAGTTGCTAAAGTTCATTCAGAATTTAAGGATTATATTTAAAATTTACTTTCTTTATCACAGTTTTCATATTTACTGTAGGAATCGTCAAAGCCCTAAAATTTCTATAGTTCATTCAATTGTTTTTAGAATTATACTTAAAATTTACTTATTTTGGGTCACCTTTTAAAATCTGTCACGGAGAAGAGAAACGTTCAGATCACACTCATAATCCATCTTCAGGATCAGACAAAGAACTTCTCTGATTCTTTCATTTTAATGATAAATCTTATCTGACTGGCAGAGAAGAGAATTATGATTATTTGATCTGAAACATAGAGGGTTAAAGTTGTTTTTAAGTGCATAAATATTCATTTTGGTCTGAACAAAGATATATTTTTCTACCGAGGAAGATCCTAAGGGGGATCATCCATTTAAATCCCAAGAAAATTAGAATCACCAATTGAAAAAAAAGATACCACCCACCCATAATTCTGCTTTTCAGTAAGATTATATAGATCTAACCAGACAAAATTAAATGAAATAACCATGTTATCAAAATTCACCATGTCAAAATTGGACCATAAAAAATACTATCATACAGCCTTTCAATATTTATTATCACTTTGAACCAACATAGAGACAAAGGTAGCCAATATAGACAACTGGGAAACCTTATTGTCGGCTTAAATATGCCTCTACTATATAAATCCCACAATGAAAACAATATAAATAACTATGTCCCAAGAAATGGGGATATCCACAGTAAACTTATTTTGAAAAAGATGCATAACAGCTTTATCATTAAAAGTCTCTCTCAAATACAGTGCATGGCCAAAATGTGACCTGCCACATAATTAGAAAAAGTTTAGTAGTTTACACAAGAACAACTAGCAGTCACAATTTAGAACATATGAGGCATCCAAAGAAGACCTTAACCAAAAGTGAAACAACTGGGAAGCTTTTGTGATTGATTTGCATCAGAATTGAAATTTGGTCAATCAACAGTACAATTAGCAGCAAAGTGTCGGTCATTCTCCCTTTCATCTTCTATAACATAGTAGTTCTCATCATCTTTTTCCCAATAGGTCTCAAGAATATGTACAGCCTTCACATAGTTCTCATCATTATTGTAAATCTACAAATGCTCAATCTTTTCAATTCCTCCAGCATCATCAATGTATTGAGCATAAAGATTTATGCCTGCAGTGTTCCTTAGTTCCTTTTCTGCTTCACCTACTTTCAAAATATTCTCAAGGCCCTCAGAACAAAGGTTCAAAAGTTCTGCATCTTTTCAATCTAACAGATCACACAGGCTTAATGCATCCTTGATCAACCAAAAACCTACCAAATCAAGCATATATCAGTCTTCATTATGTAAGTTTCTTGTACAAAGTTGATGTTAAAAACTATTTATTTCAATCTATATGATCTTGAAAAGACAGCATCAAGCTGAGATGAAATAATGCATGTCTTTTTTCCCAGTATTGACCAGACAACATAAATTCGACTGAAACTACAATAAAAGTAGTGGTGAACCATACGACTGATGTGTTCAAATTTCTAGCATATAGTGTAATTTTGCTCTTCAATTCTTCTGGTTTTAATCTACATGAATAAGCTTATTTTGATTTTTTTCGGGGACTTGAGTTCAAACAGTTTCAGTGGCCCCATACCACCATCTGTGGGTATTCTGACAAAACTTCGCTTGGTTGATCTAGCCAATAATCAACTGTCTAGATCCCTTCCACTATCAAGGCTAAATGGGTTGGGGTTAGACAGGCTAATTAATGCTCAACACTCATGAGTATGAAAGTTTAAGGATAAATATTCTTCTATCTAGTACGTACACAATGGAGCTAACTATTTTATGATTTCTTGTAAACAGCCACTTGAATTCAAACTGACTAAGTGGCTCCATTCCTACAGATGTTTTCCAAGTTCAGATATGCAACTGATCCATTTGTAAGTACAGAAATTACCTTTCAGATAGGGCCACATGATAGGTTACATAGTATTAATATTTGTGATCTGTATTGTGATAAAGAGCACCCATTGTTGTTTGTTTGTAGACTGTTTGACAGCAATGCTTTTGTGGGAGAGATTCCATCGACTTCCGGGCATGTAACAACCTTAGAAGTTGTGTGGGTCTTTAATCCTCTCTAAATTTGATCAATATGGTGTAGATTTTGGGTTTCTCGAAAAGGAAATAACATTACCCTTCTGAAAAATTAAAAAGAATACTTTTACTTGGAGCTATTCACCAATTGTTGCTCTTCCTATTGTGAAATAGAAGGCTCGATGGGAACTTTTTAGAAGGTCCTATACCATCGAACATTGGCAAACTGAAAAATGTTAATGAACTGTAACAATCTTTGCATCTGTCGAATAATAACTTGAGTGGTCCCATACATGATTTGTCAACAATGAACAGACTGCAGTTAATGTAAGTATTGGTTTTAAATAAATAAGTATATATGATTTTCGATGTTTTGAGGTGTAATATTAGTATGAATAATGTCAGAGGCTTGAGTAATAATTCATTTAAGGCTTCTGAAGCTTTGGAATGGTTTGGATCGCTGGATCTGCATTTAAAATGGAATGTGCTGACTGGGTGATTTCTCCAACCTCAAACAAGAGAAGGGGATTGATAGCTAGGTAAGAGTATTCCTGTCTGAAAGGTAAATCCCAATTCCATGGTCTCTGCTTGTCCCATAAAAAGCTGCACTTCCAGTAACAGACATGCCAGTGATGAGATTATTCTCAAGGTTTATCAGTTCTTGTAGGGGATTTCCCTTTGTGTCGTATCCTCCTGCTTTATTCAAACCAACCATCATTTACTTATAGTGATACAAAACTATAGGGACACTTACAATTTCATTGCACAAGTTTTGTTGAGTCTAATTGATTTTAGAAGAGCAGGGTGTTCACATCATCTAAAAATATACTACTCGATCACAATATCATTGACAGTGTTCTATTTACTTAATTATTCTGGATAAAATGGCTAAGCTAAAGGAATTTGGCTTCTTAAGCTCACACAAAGAGATACTTTTGTTTGTGGGGAATTTATCAGTTTTTTCTTATTTAATTATTTTAAAATAAGTTACTATTGTTCAAGTTAGGAATTTCTAAAATTGTAAGAAAATTTTAAAAACCTGAAATCATAATATATATCATATGTTGTTTGCATATATTGTTACTCTGAGTATTCTGTTCTAGTTATAAATCCTGCTCTGGTTTCTCTTCAAACTAGGAGGGATGCTCAACATCAAGCTAATGAAGAAAAGCACCATTCTGGTGTGATGCAAATAACAGGTAGTTGGCATTGCTGATGCAGTTTGTTTTTCCCCCCAGCAAAACACAAAAACTCCCAAAGAATAAGATTGATTCCCAGAAAAATTAGGACCCTACGAACCATATTTCTCTGAGGATTTCGGCTAATATTTCACGGGCCCTGTGTATGCCTCAACATTCTGCATCTATGTCTTTGCTGAGAATCTCCATAACATTTTCAGTTGTGGTTGTTTGACATGTGGACAAATGAAATTTTAATAACTTTGTTTAGATGTTGGCATCTCTCGCACCTTCGCATGTCCAAGAAGAATATGCTTCTAAACCTTGTGAACATGCGAGGAAATGACGTGGGGCTCAAGGGTAAAATTTGTGCCCAAACTTTATAAAATTTTACCAGCCACACCACTTTATTTCTCACCTCCATTTTCACCACCTTTCGACTTTAATTTTTATTTATTTTCTAACCTTGTCCTCCTCTGCCCCATGGCCAACTGAGTTATATTTTAACTTTATAATCTTCTATCTTAACGTCATGTGCTCAAATAATTTAAAATTAAATAATCTTTAAATTATTTTTGTTTTTACCACTCCTTGGCAATAGAATAATAGATTATAAGAAAAGTATTTAAATCATTAAGAAATTATTTTAATTGAATTTCATTTTTTGTTTAATACTTATTCCATGGGTCTTTGATGATTAACGGGTTCCCTTGTGGACCTCACTTAAAAATATTTTGAACTAAAACCATGTTCCATCTCGACTATCTTAATGTGGTCCACTATGCATTTTGAGAAAAAATTACCAAGTTGGTGGCTATTAATATAAATATCTGATACCTCTCTATTTTGACTTGAAATAGCCAAGTGAACTTTATAAGTAGCCATGAAAATTGACCAAATGACCCCCTAGGGCAATGAAATCTAGAAGACATACTCACTTCCAACATGTTCACCAAACCCTCCATGGCTTGTCATGACACAAATTGGTTGAAAGAAATTAATGGTCAAACTAGGGTACTTTGTTGTTTCTGCAAATGGACAAACTGGAACTCTTTTGGAACCCATTGAATCATTTCATTGAAAAAATACTAATCTTTGTACTGGAAGGTTGCCACTTCGTATGAGCCTTCAGCTAACTACAAGGAACAAGTGTGCAAAAGGGCTTTCCCTAATTCCATTATAGGTGACAGATATTAATGGTCAAAGATGGCCATTATGAAGCTCTTTGAAAGTGTAGGTGTGAAAACACAATAAATTATACATAGTTTTGGCCTTTTAAATATAGAAAATCAAACTCTAAAGCTTTGTAGCTGATATTGGTAGTACATTTACACATAGGGCATACAAAGATTCAAATCATTTGTTTGGATAGTCTCCTGAAATCAAAATACTAACACTCAAAGGTGGCCTCTTAAAGAAATATGTCATTGTGCACATTAAAATCTGAATGAATTCCATTTGGATTAGGCTTGGTAAACATAGAAACTAAAGGTACTAGGGTCTCAAAATGGATATGGGGTTCTCTAATATGATAATAATATGGGTAACCATTCATTTTTCCATGCAAAATGGAGGCCTCCAAAGTATAGTAGTTTGATTAAGCCAAAAATGTGTATTATGTAAAAACATTGTGGAGCCCTCAAATTAGGTACTTCAAAATCTCATCAAAATTGACTGCGATGAATTATAAATGGATAGACACACTTAATGATAAGTGATAAACATGATTCTATGGGAATTTCTTATGATAATTGGAAGAAATGGAAATATCATCTCCCAAACTAAGTGACTTACAAAAAATTTCATGAGGGTGCGCCTAGGCGTCATAGTTGGATTTTATTCAAAAGTACTTCAATATCCTTTTGAATTTGAAGGTACCAACAAGAGTTAGATCTTATTTTTCAATTAATGTGAAATCTCATAATAGTGGTAGTAATGGTTCTATTGATGAATTTAAGCCAAATGATAATGCTTTTCCTAGAAATGAAGTGTGTAATAAAGAGAGTATCTTATGCTTAAGGTTGTAGCTCACACATATGATAACAAGGTTTGTAATCAGCTAGATGATATGTTATGTACATATGAAAATTATATACATAAAAATTTAAAAGTTCCATGTGATCAAACAATGAAAGGGAAATCATCTTTCCATTGCCATAGCATTGATAAACATGAGCCAAAAGTTAAAGTAATAGATGATAGTGCACTCATCACTGATGAGGAGGTAGGAAATGTTTATGATCAACATGTGGTGAATGGATGTGCAAGTGTTGTTTACAATCATGATAGTCCTAATGCTAGTAGAGATGAGCACAGTGAAAGTTTGCATTCTACATCAAACCATGATTGTGATTTTAAGAAGGTTATTAGAGATTCAATCTCCTAGATAGAGAAGGATAATGGTGAACTGTTTGAGTTTTGAAGATTTAAAGAATGCCAAGGATAGTTTTGCAATCCTAGATTTAGGATAAGATAACACTTGCAACTAGATATGAGAATTCAAAGAAGAGGAGGCATGTTCACTTAGTAACCTAAACAAATCTTAGACTTGCTTACCATTGAGTACTAAAGATGTATGCATAGCTCTCAGCTTTTATGTTCTTCTTGCATTGATTTTCACTATGGACATGAGTTTTGTGGTCTGAAAATTGACACATATGCTCCATTTCATTCTAAAAATAAAACATCCAACTTACAAGATGACCATGCACATGCAGCTAAAAGAATTTTTTATTGTGATAGCGTTGTATATGATGAGTATAAATATGTGCATTCTTATGTGAATTCAGATTTTTATGAGGCAGTAATGATAAATTAAAATGAAGTTCATTGCTATATCACTCTTAATCAAAAGTTTCCAAATGTAGGTTTGTATGAAGATCATTCTCCTTCTTGGATAAACCTTATGTTGAAAAAGTTTGTGTATAGTAATGTTTATGTGAATGATAAATCATTTGGAATTTTGAATCAGAAGTCATGGCTGGTTTTGTTGAGCTAGTGAATGTTGATGATACTTGATTTTTCTATACTTGCAAGGTGTTGAAGTTAATGATGATGAGATAAATTTGGGATATGAAGTGAACATTCATGCTAGGACCCCGATTTGGAGTTATATGATGTGCACGTGTATGAACCTCTTTCTTTTCATACACATGATGATGGTTTTCATCATATGCTTGATTTACAAGTGAGCTCTAATGAGAACATTTTTTATTTGAAAACTAATATTCAATTTGAGCTTGATAGTACCGGCTATATGGAAGAGTATGTTTTCTTTTTTAGCTAGATGGCAATTTTGTAGAATGTGGCATTGAGTTTGACATTAGTGAATTTTATATTGAGAGTAACTTTTCTTTGTTCTGGAATGCAATATATACATGTCACATGAAAATGAGTCCTTTAAGAGCATGCCTAATTTTCAAATAAATGGTGATAGTAAATGTGTTGATAATGTTATGTATAATGGGTTGGTGAAAGATAATAGAGAGTTTGATTAGGCGGATGTCAATGGTAACTTCAAATTAGTTTCAGAAAAGGGTGATGAAAATTGTGTTTATGACAGAGGTAAGTTGAGGCCTTCATTTTTAGATGGCCTTGGGCCATCAAATTTGGTTTGATTTTTTAAACCAAAAAAGTAAGGGGCAGAGATAACCTATTGACTTTGGAGCTCAATGGAATGAGATGTCACTTGATTTTGTCCACTAGAGATCTGATTTCTTGCTATGCCCACAAGGGGCATATATCCCCAACGAGAGCCAATGTTGGTGCCTTCAAATTTCTATGAAGTTTTAAGTACACCTAATGAGAAGTTGACTAAGTCACCCCTACAAACACTTTTTGAATAGTCAAGTTTGAAGATTGATAAGTTATTTCCCAATTAATGTCACATTATACCACTTTGGGAACATTCCCAACTACTATAATTTATCATGATTGTCCATTCTCCAATCCCCATGTTTAGTTCAAATGTCTTTATGAGGTACGTGTTTTTTAGAGGTTTACACAGTTCTACATTTTGCATATTTCAAGAATAATTGAAGTTGCATACTTTGAAGGCTTGCATTTCACACCCAATTGATCATCATGAAAAAAGATTCATTGCCTTGTATTACTAGAATATTAGTGTGTCCTTGTGCCCTTTTTAAAATCCCCATATCAATATCATTTGATAAGTTTTCTAGGGCCAATCTGGAATGAATTTTATTCTGATTTTAGTAAGCACACTATTACATCTGTTGGGTAGTCATTTTTAGAGAGTTATAATTTTTGATCTATCAATTTTTATTAGAAGCCAATGGTTTGCCACAATTTTCAATATATTAGAGTACTCATTTGTGCAAAATTTCAATGTCTAGGAGTTCGTTTGGTATTTTTACCAAGACACAATCAAATGCAATTCACAATGATTTGCATTTGCATGTTTATGCCAGTTTTAGAATGGTCAAGTTCAACCATTAATAACTTGCAAACCAGGAAGTGTATAGAAAATCATTTTGACATGATTTTTCCCTGTATATGAGCACTTAACTTCAGTGGTGACATGATCCAAAGTATTATCTACCTTTTCTTTCAGATGTGTATTTGATGGCATTCAATTATGCTCCAACATGCTTAGTTGTAGAAGTAAAGAAGTGGCCTACTTTGAGCTTCATTATCTCACACCTTAGGTGGTTTCAAGAAAAAATGTTTTATAGTCTGATTGTCATCATAAAAAACTATGTGCCTATCGATTGTTATGGTCTCATGACATGATCCGGTTAGCTTTTGAAATTGATTCCAAAGGCTATCCACTTTCTTTGAGCATGGAATAGATAGGTTGAAAATTAAACCCCAGTGATCAAGAGCTTCATGATTTTTTATTGTGATGCTTGTTAAAGTGGTCTAAAGTCACTTTTCAAATCTAGTTGAACTAGAAAGAATTTTTTAGTGTATCCCATAAGGATCCCGACTCGCATTATGACATTGCCTTCTCATTTAAGTTTCGTATTGATTATTATATTATTTAACACATTGTGTTTTAAATAATGTGACATATGAGGCTATAAAACCAAATTATGAGTGATGGTTTAAAGGGATCTAGCAAGACCCTCCTCATGGGTATAGAAATGATTTAAATAATTTTTTTATTTTAATCAATTTTAATAATATTTTATAACATTATTAAATATACTGAAGTGCAAAAGGTGAAGCCTTATTCAAGGCATATAAAAAATAATTTTAATTTTCAAGGTATGGATAAAAGCTAATGAGTCCCATTTTCCTTTGCATTAAAGGTGAGACATAATTGGGCAGCTTGATGAAGTTGAAAAGTGATCTCAACGAGCTCACGTGCCCTACAATATAAAACATTAGGGCAACAACTATCAGGCATATCATTCGATATGGCTGGATGTCGATGCAAGTATGCCCATGCTCATGCCCCATCACTCTGTGTTGTAAGCCACCGTACCCTGACAACTTGATGATAGATTTGACTCGGGCACTCCTACAGGTATGACGTAGGTATAAATAAAAAAGAGGGGCATATTGAAACACAGAATAAATACTGAATTTAATAAGAAAAACAATATTAAGAAAAATAATTTTAATTTTTTTTTTAAATTTTGATTTTAAACTTTTTCTGTTACATTCTAAATGGGGAAGAAACATTAAGTGACAAATATTTTTGCAATTTTAAAAATAAATTATTTTTATTTTTTTAATTTAATAAAAAAATATATTAATAGAATTTAATTTTTAATAATATTTTTATATTTTTTAGTATAATAATCATTATGATATTATAATATGTAATTTAGTGATTTAATAAATATATTGTATGAGCTCTCTCTCTCTCTCTCTCTCTCTCTCTCTCTCTCTCTCTGATATTACATTTGAATTAAATTGAAATAAATCATTTAATCAATACTTATAATATAAATTTAGTGCATACACAATATATATTTTTAATTATTTTTATATTAAATTAAATTTACTGTGTATTAGTTTAAATATTATATTTTTTTAGTTTCTGTCGTAGGTAGTAGAACTATAGGCATCGACATGCCTTTAACTAATGATTAAACTAGTAAATCTCAACCAATCAAAATTCATTATTTTTTAAATAATATTATATCTTAATATTTGATAAAGGAAATTACAAGGTTCTTAACTTTTCTAATTTGTAGAGACGGATTTCTAGGAAATATTTGTTTAAGATTGCAAAGTTCAATGTGGTGATTTTCCCGAGCAGTTTTTAATAGGTGATTATAATATGCAATTTCAACCAATCAAGGTAAGCAAAGAGAAATATAGGGAACTAGATATGCTAAAATACATGTGAATAATATTTATTGAATAAGGTGGAAATCTTTATAAATTTATATTAAGTTTTTTTAACAAATTTATACTATATATTTTATTTTATGCAATTTACAATATTTGTGTTAATAAATTTATAATATATATTACAATACTATATATTACATTACACATATTTTTACTTAAACTATTGTTTTTATATTGTATTAAAGTAATTATGATATATTACATTAGATATATTTATATTATATTTTTTATAAAATATTAATATTTTATGATATAAAAGATAAATATAATATAAAAAAAATTATAAAATAAGAACTCTCAATTTTCTAATAAAATAAAATTAATGATAGACATTACATGTTTCTAATTTTTCAACTCTTTGCATATATATAACCTTTGAATTCTTTTTTAAATTTTAAACAATCCTACCAAAATTTTTGGCAGGAACTTCGTTGCTATGCAACCTTGTTATATTAAACTTGATATCCACAATTCACCAATAATCAAAGTACATACATGTATAAATTTTATAGAACATTAGCACTTGGATATATATGTAGATTGTTGAACCATCCAAAGGACTCTTTCATGATGATTCTATTGAATCTAAACAAAATTCTTTTGATTATCTTTTAGATTCAAACTAATATGTTTTGAATATATAAATTGATTAAATAATACTATAATATATATTCTAATAATCTATATAATAATCTAAATAACACTATAAGTGTTATTTAATTTGCATACATTGATTGGAAAGAATGTAGAATGTGGAATCATACAAAATGTATAGTAATTGATAGATATAATGTCTCAACTATAGAGTTTTAATACCAATATCATAAGTGGATTATCATATAAATCATTAAAATTAAATTATATCAATATAATAAGTTCATTTTTACAAAAATAAAAATAAATGAAATTTGTGAAAATATTGAAAAATTCTTCAATATTCTATAAATTATTGTGTGTAAATGAATTCAAGGTGCACTATTATAAAACCATTTGATTACAAAAATCTTAAATAAATAAAATATGTTTAATGTTATTAAAAGGAGTATATTTACATAGATAAAAATGTTTACATTGAAGTTTGGATAGTTATTATTTCTAAATATAAGTATGAAATTGTGCTAATGTAGGGGAGAGGACCCAGTAGTTGAACATGTTCCAATAGTTGTGATAGTAGTTCTTAACTTAATACCCATAGTTGTTGATTTAATATCCAATATTTTTGACAACATTGTACCAATGGTTGTGACTTTAAAGTTGTTTTTGCTAATCATGACTACCCATAATTGAATGAAATGTACCCTTTGTTCTAAAAAGCAGCCAATAGTGTGATGCCACATCAGCTGCACAACTATTGGGGTACCTAATTCACTATGATTGGTCTCACTTTTTTTTTGGGCTGTTTTGGACACCTTGGCAAAAAGCATGCTGAAGTGGCATCATATTTGATGATGTGGCTTTGAAACCTTAGTTATAAGTAGGAGACTCGCCAAGTAAGCTACTGTAAAAAAATGGGAGTGATTTGAAATTTCCACGTAGGTTTTTGAGAAGCCCGAAGTTAGGGTGCACAACTACTAGGTCCTCTCCCCTAAGTGGACATTTAGGTTTTAAATAAAAGTAAAATAGATGAAAAGAAGAGTGCTATGGAAATAAAAAAAGATGAAAAGGAAGAATGAGATAAAATTTGTGCGATAATTTGAGAGATTGTCATTTTACATATAGTTGTACTAAATTAAAATTTGTTATAATATCATAGTATATTATATATAATTATAATATAAATATAATTAATAAATATTAGAATTATTTATAATTCTTAATAATGAAATATATTTATAATATGATTATAATTACTATATAATTTTAATTTATATCAATTAGAAAATCTATATAAATTATATATATATATATAATTACTTAATTAATAAATAATAAGATACAACAATATTTATATATTAATATTATATAAATTATTATAATATTAATGATAATTTAACTTGATAATAATTAAATCATTTATATCATGATATATTACATATAATTATAATATAAATATAATTATTAGTAATACTTTATTATATCTAATATAAATATAATTATTATTAATAATTGATTATATCTATTATAAAACTATGTTGCTATCTTACTTTCTTGGAAAATGTATATATTTATTTCTATTTACTATGAGCTTTAATGAATATTTTAACAAGAAAATAGTAAAAAAAAATGTATAATAGATAGTTCCTAAAAATCTTCTCAATTCATTTTATCCAATCAAATCATAGAAAAACAAAAAAAATCAAAAAGTTTAAAGTATGTAAAATAAATTAGGGTGAGTGGTGAAAAGTTTAAATTAACTAAAATATAAAATTAAAAAATATCTAAAACAAAAGTAAAACTCATATATACCTATGAGTACTATTATCCCTGCACGTTGTCAGAGGTACGGTGGCTTACAACACAAAGTGATGGGGCATGAGCATAGTTATACTTGCATCGGCATCCAGCCATATGGAATGATATGACTGGATAGCCGTTGCCAAACAGTAGTGCCACATCACTACTTTGGAGAGGAGTCATTTATTCTGATGCCATGCTATGAAAAAAAATGCATCCAACACATATGTTAACATATGTTTTATCTTGCATGGGCATAGTTAATGTTGACTTTTGTAAACCGGACCTCCTTCTCTGTTTGTCCATTCATCATTACAGATATATACACCTTTTCTGTCACATTTGAAAGCATTTAATAATGTCCTTTCAAAGGATTCCGTGAGTAACTCATGTGGCATTTACTAATTTGATTTTTTTTTCTGATTCGACATAGGGGAGAGGACCCAGTAGTTGTGCACCCTAACTCCGGGCTTCTCAAAAACCTACGTGGAAATTTCAAATCACTCCCATTTTTTTACAGTAGCTTACTTGGTGAGTCTCCTACTTATAACTAAGGTTTCAGAGCCAAATCATCAAATATGATGCCACTACAGCATGCTTTTTGCCAAGGTGTCCAAAACAGTAAAAAAAAAAAGTGAGACCAATCATAGTGAATTAGGTACCCCAATAGTTGTGCAGCTGATGTGGCATCACACTATTGGCTACTTTTTAGAACAAAGGGTACATTTCATTCAATTATGGGTAGTCATGATTAGCAAAAACAACTTTAAAGTCACAACCATTGGTACAATGTTGTCAAAAATATTGGATATTAAATCAACAATTATGGGTATTAAGTTAAGAACTACTATCACAACTATTGGAACGTGTTCAACTACTGGGTCCTCTCCCCTATGACCGTTTTTGAAAAAAATTTGTTGCCCATGCAGCTTTTAGTTTCTAATTTTTTTCATTTTTAATATGTGAATTCTTCTATTTCATTTTTTTATTTTTAAATTTTTATAATGTGTTCTATATTAATCTTTTTAAACTTTTCATTCTTATATTTTATTTTTAAAATTTTATGTCATTTTTTAATATTAATTCTTTTGTTGTTCTTATATACTTATATATACAATAATAAAAAAATTTGTTATGTTTCTTTGTTCAATTGTATTTTAAAAAATAAAATATTTATGACTTGAAAATAGAAAATTAAAATAATTTTCATTATAACTTCATATGAAGAAACAAAAGTAATTAATGTGAATAAAATGTAAAACTAAAATAATTTTAAATTAACCATGAAGTTAGGCTTTACATAATTGTTGGATCAAGGGTTTTGCATATGACTAGGGAGAATGTTAGGATTAGAGTTAAAGTTAGGATAAGATTATGGTTAGGGTTATGGTTTAAGATTATGGTTTTAATTTTTCTTAGGGTTAGAATTTACAACGTGGTTAGGGTTTGGGCTTTAGTTAGGATTAGGGCTTAATGTTCTGGTAAGAAATATGCTTAGGTTTAGGGTTTTCATCATGGTTCTAGGGTTAAGATTAGGGTTAGAGATGAGATCACAATTAGAGTTTATTATTATGGTTCAAATTTTGGTTAGGGTTTATATAATAAATAATCTAATATACATAAACACATAATTTAAATATTCTTTTAATCAAAAGTGGGTGAACCAATTTTATATATATATATATATATATATATATATATATATATATATATATATATATATATATATATATATATATATATATATATATATATATATATATATATATATATATATAATTGGCTCAAGAGCTCAATTGGAAAAGAACCAAAAGAAAACCCAATATCCTAGCTTGATTACAAAAATAGAATCTTGCCATGGTAGGAAAGATACAAAAAACATATAAATCAACCATGTCAAAAGATCTATTACCAAAGTTCTATAAGGTGGACATCTACCATAGAAAATTCGGCTATACATTGCAAGATGATACATGTGGAATAAGATACATAATTCATATCACTCAATTTTCAACCTATATGCAGTCGGTGAATATGCCATTAAGCCCTAAACCAGAGACAAAATCCTTTATAATATTTGAGCACCGAGAGCATATACTCATTACAAATAACTACAAGCAAGAACATACTCAGGATGTATACACAACAAAATTTGAAATAATTATTATTATTCTTCCATGGTTGAGGGATCTGCAGCTCCTTGTGACCATCCTACACCCCAATTTTCCAAGAGTGAAGTCACAGGCTCCTCACACAGTCCACCCAATACCGGATTCAAAACTTCCCTTGCATTAGGTTGTGAGCATGTCCATCCATCTTACACGGTATGACATTCAATAGCATCATCACCTCAACCAGATGAATGAGCCTCAATTTGTAGGCATATGTTTAGGTCTGGCACTGGACCCGAAGGAAAGCTTTGTGTTTGCACTTGCTTTGAATTATACACACAACTATTAGAGGAACCTGCGAAGGCACTTCTATTGCATTATCTAGCTCAAGTATGTTTAATAGGGCAGCCACTTTGGAGCAAATTCTGGTGGCCACCACAACATCAATGTTGGGACCGTGTGTCTAAAGAGAAGTTCTAATATGTCTATAGTTTTGCCTATCCAAGGTACATTTTATGATGTTGTAAACAAGCATATATGCACGATTACTCTAGATATAGTGCCTAGGGAACAAACCCCCAAGAAGACCATGTCCTTACCACAAATTATAATGTAGAACTGTTCGCTCGAATTTATCTAGTCAGAGAAAATCCTTATCTACTACCTTGTTGTATATAATGTCTAATAGTTGTTGTATACTAGAAATAGTATCTTCATAGGATTAGTATTAACAATAAATGAAATAGTAACTAAATAAACCACAATTATAGCAACTATTTAGCAAATGAAAGATCAATTGAGCATCCTAGGGCTCTCTATCTAAGAGTGTTAATAGAAGCTCTTAGCAAGCTACCATTAATGATAGTCCTAGAATGAGAAATGATAAAGATTAAGCTAAAGCTAACAATTATATTCAAATTGAATGCTAATTAAGCTCTTAAAATGCCTTTCTAGCTATAAAATGCAAGAGGTTCTATGCAATTCTTAGATGTGTGGTTATTAATTATGATTGATTTTGGTCTTCCTTTTATAGATTTATGCAAGGGTAGGGGGTGTAGTGTTGATCATGATTAAGCTTGAGTTGAGTCTTTGGTTCCACCCTTTGAAGACAATGCAAAGTTTGTGTCCTCAAAGCTTGGACAAGAAGACAAGATCAATGGACAAGATTCTCTTTCACTTTGAGTGATTGAGATTGAATTTGGCTTGATCCATGTGAATGCATTTTCTCAAATCCTATTGGTTGATTGAATTTCCTCCTTTTGTGGTTGTTGAAAGAAATTAGGATTTATTAATTGATTTTAATCCCTTTATTTAGCCATGTACCCCTTGAATGGGTTGAATTTGATTTAATCCAAAACTATACAATTAATTGAATTTAATTGAATTAATTGCACATTGATTTGATTTCACTTGATTAAAATGCTCTCAATTTTGACTTATCTTGAATTAAAGCTTGATTTTAATTTTGATTGGCTAAATGTTTGATTTGATTCAATTGCTTTGATCTTGTCCTTGATTTTCTTTGATTTGCCTTGATTTTCTTTGATTTATTACTTAATTGTCTTTGTCCATTTTCAGGTGATTACAAATGCCCCTCTTTGAGTTGACGTGCGAAGCATGTTGATTCAAAGATTACTCTGATCTTGCTGATGATAGGTCATGATTCATTGATGGTCAATCTTTGATGTTCATTTGATGTCTTTCAATGGTCGATCCTTGATATCTGATATGAGATTGATGTAGTTCTGATGATGTTCCTTCAATTGATGTGATACTCTGATGGTCGTTTTGATGATTGATTACTTGATATGATGTAATATTCAGATGCAAAATTTTGATTTGATGATTGATTTCGATGTGATGCCCCATTCGATTTGAATTACAATTTTTTTTTTGATAAAAGCTTTCGCTTTTGATTTGTTGATCGATCTCTTGGTTCTCGATGATGATCTTGCTAATGTTGATTATCCGATGGTATGCCCCCTTGAAAATGAAATAAAATTTGAATGATGATTGAATATTTTGATGTTTTAGGTCAATTCACGTTGATTTAGTTCAATTTATAATGAATTTTAATTTTATTTCCGATATTCATTTTTATCTTTGTTTGATTACAAATGCCCCTGTTTTGGCTGATTTGATGAAAAAATCAAGTTCCTCGGTCAATTGTGGTGAAAGACTCCCTTTTTTAGGTTAAATATACCCTTTTTAAGTCAAAAGGCTATATAAAGGAGTCAAAATTCCTTTTTCACTATTCATTTTCACTTTCACTTTTTACTTTTTCCTCTCTAACTTCTTTGACCTTTCATGATGTCTATCCCCATCCGCGAGCATAGATTCGAGCGGTGCCATTGATTTCAGTGTCTACCTAGCTCTAGACCTCCGATGAGTGCCTATACTTCTTTGTTTTGTCGATTTGTGCATTTAATTTCAAGATTTTTAGATTTTTCCTATAAAAATACTCATTTTTTCTATTTTTAAATCCAATGAGTGCTTTTGCCCAATTAAATGGCGCTTTCACTCTCCATGTTGTGCTTCTGCAATGTTAAGGTACACTTCTGTGATCCGGTTGTGCACTTTTACTCGCTAAATTTTGGCCCTAATCCGCTTTTACTTTTTTTAGGAGTGCTTTTTCTCTTGTTTTCACTTTTAACATTTTAAACAGCGCTTCCGAAAATTTTAATAGCGCTTATAAATTCTTTGGGCACTTTTGCTTATTTTTTCGCTTTTAAGCCATTAAGAAACGCTTTTACAATTTAAAACAACACTTTTGCATTTGTGTGCTTTTAAAGCCTAAAATAGTGCTTTCACTCAACAAAAATGTTTTCAATTTTATTAAGTCCACTTTGCGATTTTTCTGACGTCATCGATCAGTTGATAGGTTAAGTTCCCAAACTTGATGGTCTTAGCAAGTTGTAATATGTCAGTATGATTCAGTTATCATTTGAATATTTTTTCGTCTTGATCTAGATTCAGATGGTGGGTGATGATAAATTTTTTGTTCTATCTGAGTAGAAACATGAAAACTGATTGTGGATTGATATTTTGAAAATTTTTGATTGACTTTGAATGATCCAAATAATAATCGATTTTAATTCTGATGTGTTTGAACTTGATTTTGTAGGAGGTCATTGGGTCTTTTCATGTTCATGGCTCTTATCCTCTATCATGGAGCATGATCCCTGATCTTAGTACGACAGATCATCACCATATCAGTTCTTGTGGCTTATCTTTCCTTCTCCATCTTCCGTGATTCTGAGTGAATTAGGGTCTTCTCACTGCTATGGCTGAGCATTGGCACTCAGACCATAATACCTTTTATTTTCCATTAGGGGAGATGACTATCACTCCCGAGGATGTTTATAGGATCCTCCACTTACCTACTCATGGTGAGCTTGTTTATTATGACTCTTTATATGATGGAGGAGCATGTCAGTGATTATTTGGTGATCACACTATTGGTGATGCACACATTCAGTGGGCTCAGTTCGTTTCCTTTCCTATAGTGCCAGTTGTTCTGGGTACTTTGATTGGAGGTTTCCTTCTTCTTGATAGACGCAGGCACGGGTTTTCTATTAGTTGGGGTCCCATTCTTGAGGGTCTGATGGATCATCCTCGTCACTTTGATTGGGGTTCTTGTGTTCTGACCCAGTTTTACCATGAGTTGCATACAGTGGTCTATAGACATTCTACTACACTTACTGTAGGTGCAATCCTTCTTCAACTATGGACCTGGGAGCATATCCTAGTGACACATCCTATTAATGCACGAGATCATCAGCCAGGTTGGCCATTTGCTTGGATGTACAATGGTATTATCATCCAGACCCATATGGGTAAGCTGGATTACAGGTGACGGGTCATCGATGATAAAGACACTATTGTGTGGAGGCTGTATCTTGGTTGTGAGGCTTGGCCAAAGGATGATGGTGAGCTTCCTTACATGTTCTACCCCTGATGGATGATCAGGCATTCTACTTATACCCTTGAGAGATTATGCTTTCGATGAGTTTTCTGTTAGTATGGGCGTACTTAGGATATGCCACAGGGAGTAGCCATGTATGCTCATGTATAGGCTGAGAGATTGTTATGGGACCCATGTACAAATTATAGGACAGTTGTGTAGGAGATACGAGACATTGGATATCATCCTTGGTCTCCTAGATCACATGTCATGGATGTGGGCATTACTAATGATTATGGTGCTTGGCTTCTATGCTATCCTTTGCCTAGATTTACCGATCCTGTGGAGAGAGTTCCCACCATTGATGAGTTATCAGATGGGGATGATGGTGATGTAGGAGTTGATGCTAGTGGTGATGATGGAGATGATGGCAGAGATAGTGGTGGTGTTGCTAGGGTTAGGGGATGGTGTGGATGATGGGGTCATCAAGGATCTAGAGTAGGTAGAGTTCATACTCCAGTGATTGTTGTTGCTCCTATTCCTCCTAGGGGTAATGATCAAGTGAGGGGTCATCGGGTTGATAGAGTATTACATCATGTTGCCAAGGATCCTACAGATAGGCCTCGAGTCAAGCGTCAAAGGGATGTTGACATAGATATTGTATAGGTATTACTTGATCAGGCACAAGATGCTCCTTTTCAACAGGTCGTTCCTTGGATTGTTTCATAGGCTACTTCATCTCAGGCACATGCTTCTGCTTTGATGCCTTCATCTTCTTCACATCCATCATCTTCTTGTTTCATTCCATCTTTGGGTGATCCATCTTCTTCATTGATGCCATCTTCTTTTGTTCCTCCTCCATAGTCTTTTGCAGCACAAACTCCTGTCCCAGCCTTAGCATCAGATGTTGTATCTCTGTAGACTCAAATTTCAGCAATGCAATAGTAGGTTTCTTAGTTGAGCTCGATGATGCAGACTTTCATGGCTGCTATGAGTCAGCATGGCTTACAGGATAGTTCGAGTTGGCCTCCAGATAGTGCTCCTAGTCTTGATGGTACCGATGGTGTTGGTGACTCAGCTGTTTGAGATAGCTATGATTTATATGATTTGATATACATGATCTTTCTCTTTCTTGTTGTTATCGAGACACTGGACTCTTGTTGTATCATTTTTTATCGATTGATGTTTCTTATGTTGATACTTTGATAGTTGATGGACATTGATCTTTGGATATTGCTTTTATGATCATTCATTTAGACTTTGGTATCTTGTTGATTTCATGATGATAGTACCATGGACTCTAATACTCTCTTTGATAGATTTTACTATATATGATGTCATCATGTGTTGGATCTCTTTTTTAGGTGTTTTGCATGATATGCAAATTTATATGACTCTATCTCCTATATGCTTTGTTTTATGCTTTTCAGAATGCAATTTTCCAATGTATGCATATGTTCTAATGATGCTTAAATGATTGTCTTATGTATGACATAGAATAGATGAATGCAGTGTTAATTTAATGATTAATGATATTGTGTGTATATAATGGATACATGTATGATGTTAGATGGATAATGAATAATGAATCTAATGGATGCATTTCTTTTGATATGTAAATATGATGAGTTTATGTAATAATGCAATGATCATGAGATTTTAATGAATAATGATATATGCAATATAGTTTAATGATGGATAATATGCATTTAATGTTGAATGATCTTAATGGATGCTATGAATGATTACTAACTAATGCAATGCACTTAATGGATGCACCTTTAAATGAGATGAATGCAATCTAATGATTTTAATGAGCTTTAAATGGATGCCATCTAATGATAATGATGAACTTTATGTAATGCAGATGGATGCAATCTAATGATAATGCAACTTAATGAAATGAACTTAATGATTCAAATGTTGGACACATTTAAATGTATGCAAGATTTAATGAAGATGACTTAATGCAACTTAATCAATGCAAGAAAACTAATGAAATGCACTTTGTTTTTTTTGTTTTTTTTCCAACACACTCAATCCTATATAGTTGTTTTTGATTAATCCTTTGATTTTTTCTTTGAGTACACCCCCTTTTTATTTTCCTCTTGAAAATTAAGCTAAAAAAAACAAAACAAGATACAATGCACTTAATCTAAGATGTATGCAACTAACTGTCATTATTCAAAATTTGGAGCTTTATAATCATCATTGAGCATTTTTGGAATCCCATTTTAGTACAACCATCACTAGTTTAACTATGATGATATGAATACTTTTTGCACCTCTTTCTTTGCTTTCCCATCTCTCTTTGGTACAACCATCACTGATTGAAGCCAATCACGAGAGTGTGAATACCGATTTTGTCAAATTCTATGTTGCAAGTGGATGTTGGTATTATGATATTGAAGATCAAAATAGCCAAGGTATCCTTTTGCGTAAACAAGCAGAAATATCAGTTTTATCCTATGTACAAGTCCTCGATGATTCTTTGATGATCATGTCCATAGACAAATAATACATGATTTAAAACTTTGATTTTAAGACAGTCATTCAAAAATCAACAAAAATATCATCTTTTCATCATAGCTTGTCTAGTCTAAAACTTTCATCGATTTGCTAGAAAGACACGATTTCATCAATTGAGTCAACACTTAGAAAAAAAAATTGCAATATTTTTCAAATCCATATTTCAAGTGTAGTTCCATCCATTTCATAATTTTAATCCTGATAAAGATAAGGTCATGTAAGATCTTGGATCAAATTTTGCATTTGGCTCAAATTGGATTAGAATGTAGATTTGATTAAGTGTTCCTCATTCGAATTTGATGAATTGATTCCTTGATTGAATAAAGCTTGCTTTGATGAATCCTTTCTCCTTTTGATTAGATTGCTCCTAGTTTGATATGATTTCATTTGTGGGACTTAAGACAATTTGCAGACTAGGTGACCAAAATCTTGAGGTACTTTCAAATGCAACTATGGGGTTTTATTATGCAATATATACAAATGCTGGCGAATGCAATATTTACAAGGCGACCTTCTAGGCATACGACTGACTTGGACTTTCAATGGAACCTATTTACCAGGTTTTCACTGATTGAATGGATCTTGCTCTTTTTTCTATTTTTAAAGCTTTTCTCTTTTTTTTCTACCAAGGTGCCTATTTGCTAGGTTTTCACCAAGGCACTTTTTTCTCTTTTTTTTTTTTGGTATTTTTCTTTTTTTCAATTTTTTTTTTCCATATCATCAAGGCACCTATTTGCTAGGTTTTCACCAAGACAACATCTTTTTAGAGATCATACATGAATGTTTTTGGTATTTCTTCATGCTCAATTTTCCACTATTTTTTATCTTTTCTCTTTTCCAATTTGTTTGTTCTTTTATGCTTTTCAAATGTTTTGGTATTTTCAAGATCTCTTTTGACTATGTACAATAAATATGATGGTTTCCATCTAATACTCTTTATACTCTTTCATCTACCTCATGTATAGAACCTCTTTAAATGAATGCTATTAATAGGTTCTTGTAGCTCTTCTCCATCACAATCTGCTAATTTGTATGTGTCAGTCCCAAAAGAAGAAGTAATGATAAAAGGTCCTAACCAATTTGCTTCCCATTTTCCTTTCTTTTCCCTTTCTTTTTGATTTTTGGGATTCTCTCGCAAAACTAGGTCACCTATCTGAAATGTTCTTGCCTTGATGTGCTTATTATAGGTCCTTCACATTCTATTTTGGTACACCTTTAAGTGATCAAATGCTTGTTCCTGTATCTCATCTAGGAGTTGTAGTTCTTTCAGCCTAGCAACCCTATAGTCTTCCTCACTTATCAAACCATGAAGAGATACCCTTAAGGATGGAAGTTCTACCTCCAAAGGTAAAATTGCTTATGTTCCAAAGACTAAGGAAAAAGGTGTAGCTCATGTTGGTGTTTTTATACTTGTTCTATAAGCCCATAAGGTCGGGCTTATTTTGATGTGTGGATTTATTTTGATGTGCTAATCTCTACCTGAATTGTCCATCGTTCTCTTCAAAATCTTCAAAATGTTTTTATTTGTTGCATTGGCTTGTCCATTATCTTGGGGGTAATAGATGGATGAAGAATGATGAATCATATGAAACTTGGTGCATAATTCTTTGAGGTCTTTGTTTTTTAAATGCTTTTCATTATCTGTTATGATAGCATGAGGTATGCCATATCTATAAATAATGTGATTTAGGATAAACAAAGATATCTGCTTTCCCATTGCAATTGATAAGGGTACAACTTCCACCCACTTGGTAAAATACTCTGTTGCCATGTGATGATGAATTTATGACCATTCGAGGATGGTGGATAAATCATTACTATTAAGTCTAGACCCCATTGATAGAACATCCAAGGTGTTGTCATCATATGAAGCTCTTGTGCAGGCACATGTATTAAGTTTCCATGGAATTGACACTTTCTACAAGTTTTGGCAAAGTTACAAGTGTCTTTCTTCATCGTAGGTCAAAAATATCCTATCCTAAGAATTTTCTTAGCTAGGGTTAATCTGTTTGAGTGTGATCCACAAATTCCTTCGTGGATTTCTCACAAGGCTACGTTTGATTCCTCTTCTTCTAGACATCTAAGGAGCATTCTGTCTAAACTCTTGCATACAATGTTTTAGAAATTATGATATATCGGGTAGCTTGGCGATGAAGCTTTTCTTTTGATTCCTGGTTTGGTCTATGAGAAGGATTTGATCTTTCAAGTAAGTGTAAATAGGTCAATACCAAGATGATTCATTTGTAGTTAACAAGCAAATGGTATAAGGGTGGGTAGGGTCAAATGCGGGTTATCCACTTCTTCTACTAGGAATTCATATCTGGCACTCTAATCAGGCATCTGTAGAAGTGAAGCCAAAGTTGCCATTGCATTTGCTAATTTGTTCTTTTCTCTTGGAACTTGCTCAAATGTAAATAAGAATTAAGTACTTCTTAAGATTTTCCACCATGTTTTTGTAGGGTATCAATTTGTCATCTTTCATCTGATATTCCTCATTAACTTGATTAATGACTAATTGTGAATCTCCATAAACCTTTAGTTCTGTCACTTTCCATTCTAATGCCAACTTGATTCCAATAACCAAGGCTTCATATTCTGCTATATTATTGGTGCATGGAAATAACAATTTATAGGACTTAGGAATAGTAGAGCCTTGAGGAGTGACTAGAAGTATGCCTGCTCCTGACCCATGTTGATTGTATGAACCATCAAAATACAATTTCCATGTTTTTACCTCAACATTCACAATCTTTGAATCCAGGAATTCCACTTGGATGGGATGATCATCTTGAAGTGGTGCTTCTGCTAATTGGTCAGCAATGACTTTCCCTTTGATTGATTTTCTATCAACATATTCAATGTTGAATTCACTTAACGCCATAACCCACTTTGCTAGCCTTCAATTTAATGTTGTTTTACTAAGTAGATACTTCAAAGGATCAATTTTGGCAATGAGCCTTATCTTGTGGGCTAGCATATAATGGTGTAAATTTTGGGAAGAAAAAACCATGGCCAAGCATGCCCTTTCCATGAATGTATAATTCAACTCATTTTTTACCAAGGTTCTACTTATGGAGTAAATTGCCTTTTCTTTGCTTATTTCATCTTCTTGTGCTAAAAGTGCCCCTAGTGAATTCTCCGTTGCTGAAATATATTGGATAAAGGGCTTGCCTTTGATAGGTGGCATCAAGATTGGCAGGTTCATGAGATATTTCTTTAATAGATTAAAGGATTCTTCACACTTTTCATCCCATTTGAAAATTGTATCTTTATGCAAAAGTTGGGTGAAATTATGGCACTTTTCAGCTAGTTGGGAGATAAATCTCCTGATGGATTGTATCCTTCCTTGTAGAGATCTCATTTGGCTAATGTTTTTAGGTGCTTCCATCTCCATAATGGCCTTAACTTTAGCGGGATCCACCTCTATTCCCTTCGCTATAGCCTAGTAGTTTTCCAGATTGGACTCCAAATGCACATTTTTTTGGATTAAGCCTTACTTTGAATTCCTCTAATCTTCCAAAAAATTTTGCCAAAATGGGTAAGTGCTCTTTTCTTGAGTGACACTTGGCTAATATGTCATCCACATAATCCTCCATGAACTTATGCATCATATCATGAAATATTGTCGTCATTACTCATTGATAGGTCGCTCTAGCATTCTTCAAACCAAAAGGCATGACATTCTAGCAAAAAGTACCCCATGCACATGTAAAAGTTGTCTTATCTTGGTCTTCTGGTACTATCTTTATTTGGTTATATCCGCTAAATCCATCCATGAGTGAGAACATAGAGTGTCCTGTTGTTAGGTCCACAATGGCATCTATACTTGGAAGTGAGAAGTCATCTTTAGGACATGCCAAGTTTAAGTATCTAAAATCCATGTAGATTTTGATAGATTTATCTGCTATTGATATTGGAACTATATTTGAGATCCATTGTGCATAATCAATGGCCCTTATAAAAATCACTTTCAACAATTTTTCTAATTTCACTTTGACAAGTAGTGCTATATGTGGATGCATTATTAGATTTGGATCTAATCTTGGCATATCATCATAAGACCATGCAAAGTTAACTTTTTTTTCTTTAAAGAAATCGATGAATTATGTTCTCTCTTCACTAGATGGGGATGCTACTAGGTGGATGATCTTAGGCTCAGTTTCTAATCCAATATTTATCTTTTCTATAGGCTCAATTAAGATTGGAGATCTTTCTTCATAATTTTCTGGTAGAACATCCAAACTCCCTTCCTTAGGTGCCTTAGTTGGGTTTTCACCTTTGGAAACATCCTTTATTTATTTATTTCTTTCTTTTTGATCTAATGTTGCCACAACATGGTTTTCAACACTCGATTCTTTTCCTTTATTTTTTTCAATTTTTCTTAGATTAAAACTTTGGATGCTCCCCTTGATCAATTCTTTCTGATATTCTATGATAGAAGAGGATTTAACCACGTTAAGGTATTGGGACACCATGTTGTCATTCAAGAAGATCGGAAGGGTAGTTGGTGCAATGGAATTCCATTCAATTAATTCCGGGTGTATGAGAGTCAATGGATCAATGCTTGGGTTTGTTTTAATGGGTTTTAAGGCTAATACCTCATTAGATTTCTCATACATTGTATTGTGCAAGTCTATGACATGGGCTTCTTCTAAATGTTCTAAAGAAGAAGGATCAAAGTCCTCCTCACTAGACTCCTCTAAGGTTTCCATTGGATAAAATTTGTATGGATTAAACCTAACATTTGATTCCTCCATAGTAGGTCTCCATGAAGGTATGTAGGGTTCACCTACCCATTGATTTATCTCTATTTCTATACTTGGCACATCATTTAGAACCACTTGGAATGAACTAGATGCTTGATTTGAACTTGATTCTACTATTGGTCCTTTATCCTTGGTAGAAGTATAAGTATGAATAACATCAATACCCTTATCATGGCATGAATCATCTAATAAAGTATCCCATTCCCACTCATTAGAATCCTCATCACTATGGGATTCTAATTGCAGTATTTGATCATAAAGTGTGGGATAATGTTTTTGAGTGTATCCTTCTTCAAGATACCCTAATCCTGTTTTCTCCTTAGTATGTTTTTGAATGAACATGGACCTACTAGCAACAAGCAATAGAAAGAGTGTGGACAGTTGAAGATAAATATCTAGCCGATCAGGATGTTGTTGGTGATTAGTCTGGATATTTGTCTTCATTTGTTTTTTTTAAACATTCCATATTTAGTCAAAATTTTGACTAACTGTAGTCGATGTTTTGACTACTCGACATCGAAACTCTGACCTAGTTTGGTCTAAAAATCAACCATTTTGTGTCGAACTATGGCATCGTGGGTTTGGCATCTTGGTCGGAGTGGCCAAATATTTCAACCAATATTGGTCTATATTGCGATGCCATTTGGATGAAATATGACTGTCGTGGTTTTTGCATCCTAGTCGGACGGGCCAAGCATTTTGACCAACTTTGGTCAAATTTTTGACGAATATACAACCACTTGCTAATGTCATTTTCGACCAAGATTAGTGTCGAACATTCTACGAATAAAGAGATATGTCAATATTTTGATGAGAAAAATAGCGACCAATCAGTTGGTCAAGTATTCGACCCATTTGGGTAGAAACTTCAACCAATAGTCTGTCGAAAATAGGTGCAAATTGTACTAGTGTTATATGCACTAACAAAACTAATAACTAGGTTGGCCCTTTAACCTATTACATACAATGCTTCCAAATGAATTTGCTCAAGCTTTTTTTCATACAATGTCATTAACATGTTTATAACCTAAATACAATAGGCACATAGCCTTTACAAAACATTATTACAAGCCCTAATCAAATTAACAGTAGTCGGCTCCATACTCTGTTTTGTTTTGCCGCTCACTAATTATGACTCTTCAACTGTCTGTATCTTCATCATACTGACTCATCTGATCATGCACTCTTATACTTAGCATGAATACATAATAACTAGCTTATCTTCAAGGGTGCATGTCATAACTCTATCATACACACGTGCGTTGATGCTCTGTTCACCTGGTGCTCTGCTAATTGTCTAGTCTTTCATACTTAACCAAATTTTGATGTTCTAGCTACTTGTGATAACTCCATGACATCATATGACTTTATTGCCATAATGAAAACACTAAATTGTAGTCATATATATCAGTATAGTCAACTTGCCAACAATATCCCCCTTTGTCATTAATGACAACAAAGGAATATGACGAAGTTGCTAATTGTATCTTTGTACAAAATTTTCTAATACATACTCTAACTTATATCTCCCCTTTCACTTTGTAATATACTCCACTTCAAAAAACCCCATATTCTCTCCTCTATATTCTACACTCCCCCTTTGATATTAATGACAAAGGTTTTCAAAATTTATATCCACAAATACTTACATAGTTAATACATTTGGGTAGGCTATCTGAAGGTTTGCAATCTCATTCTGCCAAAACTTCTTCAATGAGTCTATTATTTGAGGATGGTCACACAAAGCATAAGTCATCTTTTCCATCTTCTTCAAGTCTATACTCAGACCTTGATCATATGTCACCATAGTGGCATCGATCTCCTTGATGTTTTAATTTAGTACATCTAATGATGGTGCAAGAGCATTTCTTAACTGTGTTTACCTTTCCCTTATCTTGGACATTTCTTTTTTTGCCTTTTGTATTTTGTCCACTTGTCCTTGATAAAAAATTTTACACATATTTACATCAGTGGAGGGATCTTCCACTACTTTCCTCACTGAGTCAATCATAGCTTCTGCTTCCTAAATTTTCTTGTATAGGTCTGCAGTCAGCTTGTCCTAGTTCATACAATCTGCTATGATTTTCCTTCCTTTATCTGCAAGTTCCTTCAATGATGTTTGAACGACCTTCAAAGAGATAAGGTCAAGTGAAAAATTTATTGTTAGTTTTTTTATTCTTATCTCAAGATATTTTTATTCTACAACCTTGGATGCAAATTCTTAAAGGCTAGAAAAGTTTTCTTTGAATCTTGTTAGGATGGTACTGACATCATCCACATAATGCACTTGTGTTACCTTCTTCTCTATTGGCAGTAGATTGTTCAAGAAATTTATTGACTCGACAAATAAAGGATTCCTCATCACTTGTTTCTCCTTGGCCTTTTCCATAGCAAGAAAATTGATCTTGATCAGGTCTTCTTCTCCCCAAGAGTCCAAGCTTGTAGTGTCAAGAGTCAAAGTTGACAACAATGATGTTGATGGTTTTGGGGTAAGGAGTGAACTTTAACTGATATCCATTACCTTAGTTTTTGTAATCAAATGTCCATCTATCTTTTATGTATCCTCTTCCTCTTTTTATTCTTCCTTCTCCTCTATATCTCCCTTTCCTATTATATCTTCTATCTGCACTTCTTGTTGCTGTTTGGGTGAATTACCATAGAGAATTTATGCTTCCTCCATTCTCACAAATGCCTCTTTGAACCTATCCAAGTCCTTATTTGTGGCCGCCATAGATATTTCAATGTTATCTATCATGATGTTGTCTTTCTTGGCTTCAGTCATGGGTGCATATACCATTTCTTCTGTGGGTGTTGTCACTATGGGCATCGAGTCCTGTGGACCTGTCATGGGTGCATTTGTGTCCTCTGCTACTTTAGCTTACTCAAAAGGTGCTTGAGTGATGGGTGCAAATGTAGGTTGCATGCACTGTTCAAGGAACACTTTCTCAAAGGCTTTTTCTATTTCCTTAGTTATCAGTTCATAATCCTTGTTCATTATGTGGAATGTTCTCATCTTTGTTCTAAGGTGCGGCTTCACCAAATTCATTAACGAGGATTTTTCCTCAACTGTACACACTGGCATATTGTCATCCAAAGTATTTTCTTTGATTATGAAGTCTTCTTTAGTGGCTTGTCTTTTCAAGGTGTCCAAGATATCCCAAGTTTTATCAGGGATCATTGTCTTCAATTATAGCACAGTCTTCTTAAATTTTATCATATGTTTGATCAACATATCATGGATCTCAGACTTGTCAATTTCATGATATCTATCATAAAAATTTGATATCTGATCTAGTCTACCTTCATCTACCACTTTGGATCTTAACACTTGCAAGCTTGGTAGGAATCCTACCTCTGGGGGTGGCTAAGTGTTTTTACCTCGGCTTCTTGTTGATCTTGTTGATGGGTTGCTTGTGACTGGCTACTTTTTCCTCCTTGACATCTTACTGGGCTCTGGAGGTGGAGTGGAATCACTAGGAGTGGGCACGTGAGTGCTATTATCTGTCTTCTTCTCATTTTCCTTTAGGTCATCAGTTTTCTCAATTTTTACTCTCTTCATCTTTGGATCATCTTTCTTTTCTGTCGTAGCTTCCATAGAGGATGTGCTCTCAATCTACATAGCTATCTTTGCTTCTCTAGCTTTATCCAAGTCTACTTGGGTCACACCATGGATCTTCAAAATCTTAGAGGTGATTTTGGTGGCTTTCCTCTTGGTTGTAACACTATTTAGGACTGCATCTACCTATCTGATCTTTTCCTCATATATTCCCCATCTAGACTCATTTGGATCTTTGGGTGCTTTAAGGAGGTCTTTTACATATGCTTTCAAAACCTACTTCTCCACTTCATAGCCAAGTGGATGAATCCACTTAGTTCTAGTCTCATCAACCTCCATACAAGTAATGTCTATTTCTACCATAAAATAAATATTTTCCTTGTATTTCTCAACAATGCTTTCAGGTATCCTATACCTCATTTGCATCTTTATCCTTAATGTTTTTAACTCTAACTCCATATAATCCATCAAAGTACTTTTTGTTGATGCTTTAAGAGATATTTGAGGCATTGTAGGTAAGATTTTGTCCAGGCATAAGTCTGATACTTTCCCAACTATATGAAAGTACATATAGATTATCAAAGACCCAAACCTGAATATCTTGGTCTTGTCATGCTTGATTGCTCTAATGGTGTCTATCTATTGTAAGTGAAAGATTTCACACAAGTTGAATTCACCATTTTCTCTTACCAATCTGATGGCTACAAGAATAGTGGCTCCAGACACACTATTGACCCTGTTTTCATGCTAAAATTTGTATCCAAGTATCATAGACATCAATTTGATGTCTTTCTCCTTAATTGGTTCAATTTTTATCCTGCGCTTATCACTCCATGACTTTCATGCCTGCTCAATGAGTTTCCTAACATCCTTGCCTACAGGAATAATGGTGCCTATTTTTGAAAGACCTGTCATCTCATAAATGAGATCACCTGTGATTCTAATTGGAACTTCACCTATCCAAAATAGGTCATCATGAATTCTTCTCAACAAGATTTTAATCCATTCAGATTCATAGAATTCATGTGTTGTAGCATGCTCAATGATAGGGTGGTTTTCTAGGTGCACAAACTCATCAATGAATATTATATTCTAATATTCTAATAGTCTATTATATTGTGGCAGGTGTGCCAGTAAAGTCATCTACATAAGTACAATCTTACTACTGAAAATAAATGCTAAACAATCCAATATTATATGTTTTTAAGAATATAGACCTGATAGAATCTTCAAGAATATTACTCCTATTGTGTTAGGCCTTGCCACAAGTGTTATAGATGTGTTAAGCTGAAAGGGATAAGTCTAGTGGAATTGAAAATAATAAATGTTCATATATTTTTACGTATCAAAAGATGACATGTGACATGGTTTCCACCATCTACTGACACTTAAAGTTTCCATAGCTCACAACCACCATCATATGATGTCTTGAAGCTACAATTCTAAAAAAGAGCATTTTAGAAAAATAAGTTCAGACCATATCAATCAGAATCAACATATAATGATATAGACTCTTTCGACTTGATGCAAAAAATGGATGAGACATTCATGCTTAAGTATTCAAATATCAACACTAAGGAAATGTCGTTGAACAAGAAGAATACACATCAGATTGAAGATCTAGCATTTGGATAAGCATGAATGTTATGTTTACACCAGCTATAGAGAATGGATATTCCCACATAGATCTATCACTTGCCTACTTTTGAAGCAGATGTTGAAATGATATCTTCGCAAAATGTTTGAAGAGAATTTCATGTCAGATTTGACAATTCCAAAGAAAAAATATTATACTTCATTGTTACACATAATATTCACCATAAAAGAGACCCTTGCAGTTGAAGCTAAAAACTATTTGTGAAGTTAAAATGTAGACCCATAAACCATGCAATTAAAGTTATCAAGCATAAGAAGAGGATACATAAATTAGAAATCATTATTATGGTAGAAATCATTATTATCGATAGAAAATATAATGAGGAGTGGTTAACATTTAGAAATGTAGTGATTACCTTTACTAACGAACACCCATGTATGATTAGAAGTAGCAAGGCAGAGCTTATGTTTTGAAGAGCATTGGAATCTTTGAAAGGACAAGGTTCCTAAGGAAAGAAGAACATGGTGATGCAGATTGGTTGATGAAGAAGAATGGTGCTTTGGAGAAAGAACCCATAGAGAATGCAAATGTACATGAGGGAGAGATCCTAGAAAAGGATGAGGTGAAGATAAGTTGTCTATTGGGAGGACAAAGAACAAAAAAAAAGAAATCAAGTGTTGAAGACAAAGGAGAACCTAATGCCAAAAAGGTTCAAAAGGTTGGAACAGAGGCAAAGGATAGAGATTCTGATGACAACAGAAAAAGATCAAATCTTGGAAGGCTTGAAGAGAAGGAGATGATTCTTATTGGGACTATATTATGTCCATTGAACATAGGGAAGAATATGGGGCAAAAAATTTTCCCCAAAATAGTGAGGTATGAGGCTGATCAGATAGCCACTAAAGGAGAGTTAGAATGCCAAGATAAATGGCAAGGTCATGAAGAGATGTTGCAGGCAGTAATAGTGGTCTCAAGGTGTGAAGAGACTAACAAAAAAGATAAAATGGTGATGAAGGGTCAAGAAAAGGTCAATCAAAGTGTTTACACTCCGAGCAAGGAGATGAAGTATGGAAATATGAAGGAACTCAATTGTTTTTGGGAATTCTTATTCTGATTTTATTGTAGGTATATATTTGTATGAGGGAGATTCCTAGTATGGTGAAGATGGAAATGGTTGGAAAGGGTCATATGTTGGAAGGAGCTTAGTATTGCTTCTTGTTTCTAATTTTTTGTTTGATGGGTACTAATCCAAAAAATAAAAGAAGAAGGTACAAGAAGAAGGAAAGAGGACATATGGCAACATTTTTATATTCTTCTAATTGAGTAGATAGATGGTTTTAACTATCTCATTAGGTTTGAGGGAAGTTATAAAGGTGGTTGCTCATTTTTTGGGTCTTAAAAGAGACCTATTTTCATTGTAAAAGGATCTTATAAAATGGGCTTCACTAGTACATTTGACCTGATTTTTCTACCAACATGTTTGACCATCAATTAAAAAGGTTTAAGTTGGTCGGATTATAGAAGGAAATATTTCTTTTTTTTTAATCCATGCCCATGTTGGTCAAAATTTTGACCAATACTATGTTGGTCAAAATATTGATGAACACGGGCATAACTTTAAAAAAAAAAAGTTTCATTTCTCATTTCATTTTTATGGGCAAATTTGAAGGAGGACTGTAGTGCACAAAGGAGGACAAATTTCTCATTTCATTTCCATCTTCAAACAAGGTTTGGTTATCTTTCAAATATGCCTCTTTTTGTTTTAGGCTCAAGGTCAGTCATTGTAATAGATAGACAAATTTGATGTCACTGTAGAAATGAAAAAGCATAGCCATTGTCCTCAGCCCTGTCATGAAATCACGACCCTAATTTGTATTTTCTCCACTGGTTTTGTAATGCCACTGGATGAAAGTCAAATTAGGGTTTTCTAATGGTTATCATTTCATGTATTAACTATGGAAAATAGATAACTTGTATTCATACTGCTATAAACCCCATTTTTTATGCATTCACGACATTAAAATTTTGTGAACAAGTTTAATTTGCACTGTCAAACTGGCAATAAATCTATAGTGTTGTTTGTTGTAGAAACTCATCTTATACATCTACAGGTTTAGTTCAATATGTACCCACTGTGTCAGGGCTTTTCTATCTATTAAGTATATTACTTAGACACAATCTCCTGATACAAATAGATGCATTAACATCTATCTGCAAGTTCATGTATTCATATTTTAAAGTTTTATAGCATTTAGTGTTTGTTCAACTTCTACGTGGGATTCCAATTTGTTGACAGTCCGTGTTGGGAGTTTGGCTTTGTTATGGAGTTCAATCCTTAACTTGCATCTCCTCCATGGGAATTCCATGTCGTTGGATGGAGAGAAAGTTAAGGCAATGTGTCAAAAAAACCTAAATGATCACAACTCAGGGAACTATGTTAGTGCTTCAAGGCCGATGCCCTAGTTAGGTGCATGCCATATGTTAACTTGTGAAGTAAAGAAATGTTATGGCAGGGTAATAACCAGGAATTTGAAACTGATTCCTTGATCTGAATTTGAGAAAAGAAATAATAAAAGACATGGTCACAGCAGTAGCTCAAAAGTATGTTGGGTTTAAAGATTAATTGACTGAGATCTCTATTGATAGTTGGAAAAAAAAAAAAACACCAGTCCCTAATACTCATCTTCGAACTATTCCAAGTCAACCTAACCTAATTTGATCAACTAGGTTAGAGAGTCCTTGAAGACCAATTGGAGGTGCTGGATGAGGATTGCCTATTATTGTTTTGTAATTTCTAATTAAAGAAAGGGAACTTGATAGGCCTATCTTAAATATTATGACTGATCCATAGACCGACAAAAGAGAGTACTATCGAAAACCAATAGAGGATTAGTAGAAGTCTAAGTATCATATGTGAGGAGTTGGAATAGGATTGCAAGTTTGATAGATTATAATCAAAGGAACATCAAAAAATGTGTAGTCTTGCTAAAAGTAGACACCAATGATTGAGATAACAAAGATGTTTGGAGTACTGATTATAAATTTCAGTTGATAGATTGAAGAGTCACCACTGTGTCTAGAAGTATTCAAAGTTTAGAGAGTTTGACAAGTTAATTGGAACCATTATTCATAGTTGAACCAACATTGTTATTTGTTGATATTCTATTGTGATAGTTGGTTGGGTCTATCCAAGGAGTATAAATTACCTAAAAATGCTCAATTCCAAAGCTCCAACTTGACCACAGGTAGGGAGTATGCTAGAAAAGGTTGAGGAGTCTGGCTTTACATCCACCAGTTGCATTTTCTTAAAAGTCTCTAATGCCTTTTCAACAAACCCATTTTGAACATATCCCCCAATCATGGCAGTCCATGTGACGACATCTCTTTGAGGCAATATGTCAAACAATTTACGTGCCTTGTCTATGTTTCCACATTTAACATACATGTCTACTAAGGAACTGACAACTAAAACATTTGATAAAAAGTATTCCTAAGTATTTATGATTCTCTGCATCTTTATTTCTATAAAAGCACTAAAATTAGCTGTTCGAGGGTTTTATTTTCTTTGTATTCCTATAGTCTCATACTTGTGGCTCTGTTCATATAAATGTTGCTAAAGATTGCTGATCTTTGATATAATGATGAAATGGTACTCATATTCATTGTGGATTTTGCATTCTATATCTTGTTTTCCTCCAACATATGCTATAGTTTTTTGGAGGGTAATGAAAACCCTAATAGGTTATGATTTCACTTTGTGACACCATCAGTAATTTTGGGCTTTGAAATATTTGTATATTCTTCAATGCTTTTCCACTTCATTTGATGTTTGTAATAATGAGCACCCATGTTATTCATATGGAATTATTGTCTTATTTCTCCTTGATTGAATATCATTATTACATTAGTAGAGAGCTATTTTTACCAGTTAATGAAATCATTACTCTTTTATATCATGACAAAGTTTATCATTTCTTGGATTATATAAGCACTCTACATTGATACTTATTATATTCTTAGTGCTATGGCTATACATCTTGGTTGTGATTTGTTTGAATATCTTTAATCAATTCCATTTTCTAGTTGTCTATGTGATTTGATGATGTTATGGTGATTTTAATGACCTTGTGTAATTTTAAATTTCTTTGCATATGAGAATCATACCTTTTTTTGTTCATCATAGTCTACACAATTTGTCAACCCTTCATTGGTCTTGATGCATTACTTATCACCCCAAGCATCATCTACTTTGATTCTTTTATGATTTCCATGACATCATAGACCACTAATACTTATTACATCTCATTGTATCATCATTATTGTTCTCTTTTGTCTATTCTTAACAACACTTGACAACTTGCCTTCACTACCTTCTTTTATTGTTATTATTTATTAAATATATTTGTTCATTATTTAGCACTTGATTGCTAATGACAGTAGCATAGTTAACTACTCTAATAAATGCTTTGTATACTACCCCACACTTCACTATCTTGGCACTTATTTTAGCACCTATGTTTCTTTGGTAAGTCTATGGTATGATGTTATGACCTTTACTAGCTCCCATTTGATATCAAATACCACTTCTCCTTGTGTCTTCCAACTAATGTAGCACTAAAGTCTAGAATTATTGGACTGATTCTAAGTGACGTGTCTTGTATTTTACATTACTCCCCTCCTAATGAATCAGGTTTATTTATTGTCTTCAGTAATAGAATTATTTTTGTTCAGACCCATTTGCATATAAGAGATACCCATTTTCAATTGCATAAATATCAATCTGAGAATGTATGTTTGTGCCCATCTAAAGAGTGCTTCTCTCTCTCTCAAACACACATACTATATCTGCTATATCATAAAGGTAATAATATTCTTGGTATTGCCAATCAGATTTATGATGGTAAAGGATATGATAGGATATCTAATATAGATACCTTTAATCTATCTCTGTATTATTCCTTGATCTGATCACTGTTTCTAACCTTTGTCAAACTTTTATAGATGATGATTTAATTCTAATTCTGAATAGTACCTTGGATGTTGTTTTGAAATTATTGTTTTGTATTCATGCATTTGCAATGGGTGTAGCCTCTCTTGATTGGTATCATTAGTTTCTCATGTATCCATTCTTGGTATTTCTACCGCTCAACTTGTGCATTCAGACTTGAATGAAAATAAAATATAAAATCCTCTTCTATTGATCCTTATTCCTAATACACGACTTTATGTGTTTCTTGCCATACGTTGCTTGATAATACTTGTGTAGTCTATAGAGTAGTGGATGCGATTCAAATCAAGAGACTATACACAATCAACCAATGATTACGTGTTTGGTTTGTTCAACTAGAGATAAGAGATAAGAGATAAGAGATCAACCAAGGCACCTACATGAAAGAGATCAGGATAATAAATAATTATAGTATGTTCAACTAGAGATAAGAGATCAACCAAGGCACCTACATGAAATAGTCATATATCAAGTGCAATAACATGATCAAGAGATGGTTTAATCATTAAGAGTCACAACTACCAAGAAGTAGAGCATCATGATTACATATGGAAAAAAGAGGTGTTACAGGTTTGCATCACACATGCTTAAGGAAAAAGTTTCTAATACAACTGAAGAGAGTAATTAATATGGAAAATTAATAAAATGTAAGCAACACATGGCATTAATTTTGATAGTTTGATCAAAGGCCACTTTTGCAGGCACCACCCACCAATCCTGGAAAGGAAATAGAGCCTGTATACCCATATATGTGTGTATATATACACAAATGTGTGTGTATATATATGTGTATATACATACACATGTGTGTATATATACACAAATGTGTGTATATGTATATACACACATGCGTGCATTTGTGTATATATACACACATGTATGTGTATATATATGTGTATGTGTGTATATACATACACATGTATGTGTGCATATATACATATGTGTGTATATATAAGTGCACATGTTTGTATATATACACACGTGTGTATATATAAATGCACATGTGTGTATATGTGTGTATACACACACATGTACACACATGTGTGTGTCTATATATACACATGTGTGCATATACACACATGTTTACACATATACACATGTGTGTATGTGTATATATACACATGTGTGCATATATGTATATATACACACATGTATGTATGTATATATACAAATGTATACACATGAATTTAAAGAAATTAAATTACAGAATAAAATTCCTTATGCATCTTCTTAGTCATCTTCCGGGTGAACCAAACAAGTCATCTCATATTCCAGAAATCATTTTTAGAATTTGTATCTTCCAGAATTGCAGCATCTTCTAGAATTGACTATATCTAACATTTGGTATTCCATGCACCAAACGGGCCCTTATTGCATAAAGAAAATGGAATCCAAAACAAGGCTCTTAAGACCTTTCCAAAATCACAAATTTCACACAAACTGGTTTTTATCTTTTATTTCATGTTCTCATCTGTACATACTAGGGATCATGCCTGTACATTCCTTGTTTGGTGTATATATAATCCTATTAAAACTGCCACAACCATATTTGGTTGGTCGTGATTTTAGCTAATGGAGCTTGTAGACACTGAAATAATTATTCTTTCATCTATCAATATGTTATTATTTGATCCATTAATAATATTCATCAACATCTATCATTATTATATTATTTATCTTCTATTATCATTCATAATTATTTATCTTCCATGATCAATCTTCTTTCTTTATCCAGGTTGATTTGGCCAAGAATATCTTGAAAGAGTGGCTCTATTGTAATGATGGTTCTATTTGCAACAAACTTGTTAGAAACATGAAAAGAAAACATGTTAGCAATTCCATCATTTGTCTTTTGTTTGGGACAGTCACCATAGAATTATTTGGACTGTCTCTCCTCTTGCCTTGTAAGGTTAAAATGATCTTTTTTTCTTCCCTCCTTGAATCGACCCTTACCATCTTGCACTTGTGCAATGATAGGACACCAATGTTGCTAATTAAGGTCGGCGAGATGATTATGCCTATCCTAAAAAAAGACTATCAAATCATTATGCTTTCAAATCAATTACCTATCGATGTATCCCTTGTGAGGGAGAGAAGACAAACACATAAAGAACATGCACATAAACACAGCAACTGAAAAACTTAAATGAAATACACCAAGAAGTACCAAATGATGAATGCTCAATTGTTGTAATGGAAAAGCAATATCAGAACCGTCCATTTCTAGAACTTGATTTTTCTATAGTCCTAATGATTTTTCTTATTTCTTGTCTATGCTTGGTAACAAGATTTTGAACATTGTTGACATACTCAAATGGAATACACAATACCAAATGATGAATGCTCAATTGTTGTAATGGCAAAGCATCAGAACCGTCCATTTCTAAAATTTGATTTTGTATAGTCTTAATTATATTTCTATAGTCCTAATGATTTTGAAAATTGTTAACAAAGAGTGTTTTTTTATATTATTATAGTATAAATGATTTTTCTATAGTCGTAATGATTTTTCTTATTTCTTGTCTTTGTCCCTTTTTTATTTCCTATGTCTGTGCTTCGTGATAGGATTTTGTCACCTTCTTTCGATGGTATATTTCATTCAATCTATGTAGAATACTATTTTGTTCACTATTTTATTTTAGCTCCATATTTCTTTCATTTTTCATATACATAGAGACTACACATGCTGATAAAAAAATAAGCTATTTGATTTAGGTTTACTTTTCATTATTGTAAATGGTTAATATTTCTGATGCTACTCCTTGGTGTATTTCATAGAAAAATAATCATATAAAAATAATAAATGTAGTAACGATGGTGTGGTGCATTATTGATATAGGCTCGATGACTCTTGTCAATGTGCCAAACTACAATGTGGTGGTGGGCAGTGTGTGTTGAACACTTCATGGACACCGAACAACCCTGGACGACAATTTTGGTGCTGCCCAAATAGAAAAAAAGGTTGCTAATGTGTATATATTTAAAGTTTCTAATGTAAATACTATTCATTATAATATAAGAACTAATGTAGACTGGGTATCACAGGGAAATAATGGATGCAGATACTTTAGTTGGGTCGATGACAACTCATCTGCATCTAGCTGCCCATCTCCACTTATCCACGATGAAGGATTTGAGTGCAAAACATGTCAGGCTAGGGAAAATTTTGAAATTATATTTATGATGCCTTCTCTATATTGTAATCGCATATCTTTGTTGTGACCATATGCAGAGATGAACTCAGGAATTAGTTAGTTTAGTATTTTCATATTGTAACTAATAATTTAATATTGATATGACATAACTTCTCTTTGCCTCAAGTGTGCATATATATGGTTTACATCTTTTTTTAGAATAATTCTTCATATTGTTTATGGCTTAGATGAGCCCCAATCTGCTATCAATCACATGATTTAACATATAGTGTTTTCTTGGTTATTCCATTTGTTCCTTGACCTTGACTATGGATTGACTATCATTTTCAAGCTTGAGCAAGGCTTCATACCAAGCAGCGTCTACAGATTTGTACACAACACTGATTTATGTTGGAGGTAAATTACATGTGTCATGTAAATAACATGGTTTAATGCAATCTCTTTTGCATGTTCTCAAGAGTTTTCCCACCAATACAAGTGTAAATAACACATTCAATGTAATCTATGGATGCTACGTGGTATGAAGTCTCACTGAAGTTTGAGCGCAGTGTGGTATGAAGTCTCCCTTTATTCTAGTGAGGGATTGGAATGAGTTCATTTTGGATGAAAAGGAGAATGGGGATACTCAAAGAGGAATTACACTAGCAAATGAGAGAAGGTATAAACATGACAACTGAGAAACATAAATGCAGATTTCACAATAGATGAGAAACATAATTGTAGGCATCATGGTCACAATTTTTTGGAGACAACGTAATTGAGTTGTATACCCAAGCGATGGAGTGCAACTTCTGCACCTCCGATTCCAAGTTGACACTACAGGATACAAAGACCATAGATAAGGAATAAATTTAGAGAGCGGAGGAGGTCCATAATGACCAAAATAATATAGCATGAACCTCAAGTTAAATGAGGCAACTGCAAACATTTTAATAGATTTTTATTATTAAATAATGAAATTTACATATACTAGTGTTCTAAGCCCCCTCTAACTTACGCATCTAGAAAATGAAACTACAACCTATTGGGATTGAGACAAACCTTATAGACCAACAACTAGGAATGATCACTTTCCAACATCTATTGAATACATCTGTAGCTCATGAATACAAGGTGTAGCTCGTGAATACAAGGTCCTCCAATAGATGTATTCAATAGATGTTGGAAAGCGATCCTTCCTAGCTACTATTGTTCTATAAGATTTGTCTCAATCCCAATAGGTTGTAGTTTCATTTTCTAGATGTGTAAGTTAGAGGGAGCTTACAATAATAAATCATGTAATGAGGGGGCTTAGAACACTAGTATATGCAAATTTCATTATTTAATAATAAAAATCTATTAAAATGTTTGTAGTTGCCTCATTTAACTTGAGGTTTGTCCTGTATTATTTTTTTCATTATGGCCCTCCTCCGATCTCTAAATTTATTCCTTATCTATGGTCTTTGAATCCCGCAGTGTCAATTTGGAATCAAAGGTGCAAAAGTTGCACTCCATCGCTTGGGTATACAACTCAATTACATTGTCTCCAAAAAGATGTGACCATGATGCCTACAATTATGTTTCTTAGCTGTTGTGTCCCAGGACCCCTTATGACCCTTTACAACATTTTAAGACCTCTAAGAATACATCTTAGAGGTCATAAATGGTCATAAAGGGTCATAAGAGGCTCCTAGGAGGGGCCAGATGAGCTTCCACCTTCACGTGGTTGGCTCTGCTAAGTAGAGAATGTTAATTAAACTATTCTCGAAACATAATTGTAGGCATCATGGTCACATTTTTTTGGAGACAACATAATTGAGTTGTATACCGAGATGGAGTGCAACTTATGCACCTTTGATTCCAAGTTGACACTGTAGGATGGAGAACAACTTGGAACCGGAGGTGCAGAAGTTGCTCTCCATCGTTTGGGTATACCACTCAATTACATTGTCTCCAAAAAAATGTGACCATGATGCCTACAATTATGTTTCTCAGATAATGTTAAACTATTCTTGAAACAAAGAGAAGCTCAATAATTTAAGGTCTTAGTATAAGCACTAGAATTGAGTTTTTTAGCACAGGATGAGAAATTTTTGTATATCAACATGCGATAGAGTTTGGGAAAAAAACTCTATCGCATGTTGATATACAAAAATTTCCCAGCCATGCTAAAAAACTCAATTCTAGTGCTTGTACTACATGACTGGTGCCAAAACAGGGCTCTCCAAATCACTGATTGTGACCCGTTGGCAACAACCAACAGAATGAGTGTGGACACCTGAAGATAAATATCAAATAGGGGAAAAGCACCTACACAAATAGAGGCAATAGTTGTAGATACATATGAGGATATCCTAGAAATCTCTAATTTAGTGTTTCAAAAATCCATGTACCCGATCTATGACTCAATTTCAAAACCTTCCAATATTATATTGCTGCAGACATATTTTCCTTTCTCTAGCTAAATACATGGCTTATATTTAGCATAGGGTTTTGTCTCAGAATCAACTCGACAACCCATACAACTCTTAGTGTTGCGTGTATTATGATACATTACCCTAATTTGACTTTCATCCAATGAATTAGGGATTTCTGGGATATCGTCATCTAAATCTACAACTATTTTATTTACATTGGAATGCAGCCTGTCGATATTGATACTACACCAGCTGAGCATGATGGAGGCATCAATTATAATGTGAATTTTAGTACTCAAGGTATACATTTTCTATTTGAATTTTAATTAATGAATATTTAATAGAAGAAAAAATATTCAATTGTTTAAGGTGGATTAGTTGTGATGATGAGATGCGCCATTTAGATGTTAACTGTGACAGTCTCTTAGTTTCAGGCAATGCAGAAGGAGAAGCCTAGTTCAATATGCAATCTCAATTCATATACATAGGATATCAAGTGGAGTTAAAAAACACAACAGGGTTACATTTTTTATAAAGGTCTTTAATTGTGTATTTTAAGTTATAAACCATCGTGAACATTGTAATTTTGACCTATTAAAAAAATGTAAACATGTGTTTTTTCAACTCCACCTACTATCCATGCATATTTTGCTTGTGTTGCACGTGCATTCTCGATTTAGAGTGGGAAAATCCTTATTTTCAATGTGAGGGAGAGAAGCCAAACACAAAGAACATGAAAATAAACATGACAGCTACAAAGCATAAATGTAGGTATCACAATAGCTGAGAAACATAAATGTAGGCATCATGGTCCCAATTGTTTGGAGACACAACATAATTGAATGCTATACCCAGAAAATGCAACACAACCACTACTCCTGCTATTCTAAGTTGACATTGTGGATCCAAAAACCATATATAGATTCCTTATCTTTGGTTTTTGGATCCCACAGTATCAACTTAGAATTGTAGGAGTAGTGGTTGTGTTGCATCATCTAGGTATAGCATTCAATTATGTTGTGTCTCCAAACAATTGTGACCATGATGCGTACATTTATGTTTCTCAGCTGTTGTGTCCCAAGACCCCTTATGACCCTTTATGACCCTATATGATCCCTAAGAATACATCTTAGATGTCTTAAAGTGTCATAAAGGGTCATAAGAGGATCCTAGGAGGGGCCAGATGAGCTTCCACCTTCACATGGTTGGCCTTGTAAAGTAGAGAATGTTAAACTATTATTGAAACAAAGAGAAGCTCAATAATTTAATATCTTAATCAACGTATGAAAAATATATACAACAATAAGATATTTGGTCGATACTTAATATTGACATAAGTTATGATTATTATAATTATATATGATGAATAATTATTAGATAAATAATAAAAATAGTGAAATTAAAAAATATATATATATTTTAAAAAAAAATTAAATTGTATGTCGATATTTCGACCAACTCTCTTTGGTGTTTCGACGAGGACGCTATGTATTCGACATTTTTTCCAACCACAAGTCATCAAAATTTTGACGGGATTTGGTCACATAGATAAAAGGTATGATCCAAGTTGAAGCAATCGCTTCGACGATGATTAGGTCAATATTTTGAATGCTTTCGACGTCATAATTTCGATGACTATTTTTAGCATCGTATAAGCGACAAAAAAAGTTCAACAACATTTTTGGTCATTTTGTCAACCAATTAGGGTCAACAATTTGACTAATCCTTGTCGAAAAATAGGCTAAAATTTACTAGTGCTTGGTCAAAGAGACAGAGATATCCAAGTTTATAAGCAATAAAATGATATTTTAATTCTGCACTTTTCTGATTTTCTAGAAATGCAATCACTTTTCTTGCATTGTATGTAACCTTAATGTATCTGTATTGAAATCTTATTGGTTTGAGGTGTTAGAGGAATTCACTATCTTTCATTGAGCGGTGGAAACATCCCATTTGGAGTTGTATAGAGGGAGAAATCTGATTTTTGGTGAAAATAGTCAAAACCCTCTTGTAGGGTAAACCAAGAGTGTAGATATGTGATTGCTTGCATAGTTTCACATTGAATAAGGACTCTTCATGTGGAGGATGATAGAGGATAGCTTTTATATTGCCCTGTTCATTTTAAGAGTATCATGAAATGAATGCACGTGCCATGGAGTCAGAAGAGTGACTTGATTATCACAAAGAGCAAAGAAGGCTGATTGTTACAGTTAGAAGTTTGAAGGCTTTGTCCATACTTAAAATGTGTTTGGGACATGGAGGATTAAGGGAGATTAAGATATGTGTGTCTAAAATAAGGAGGAACCTTGAATGAGGCAGATAATCTCATTGCAAGAGTAGATCAATCAAAGTTGTAGAGGTGGACATGATTGTCTCAGAATGACAATGATTTTGTAAGTTGGATTACCTTGTTTAAGAGTTTTGTTTAAAAGTGAAAAAATGCTTAGGGGGAATGGTATGATGATTGTCCCAAGTTGTAGAGTCACAAGTTATAGAGTCACTATCTTATAGGATAGTCAATTTTATTTTCTTTGTAGACCAGAGGGTCAAGGGTGTAGCTCCATAAACAAAGGAGTAAGGGTTCCATAGGGGCTTGGGTATATAGGCCAAATGCTTTTGTTCAGTGCTAAGTATCTATTCAAGAGTCTAGTGTGAGTGAGTGTGTGTGGACAGTCATAGAAAGTGGAACAAAAAATAATAATATTATTGTTATGATAAGAGGTCAAAATAATATTCAAAATATTAATATGAAATCTACATGTTCATCACCTGTGCATATACCTTCTCTAATCACACAACCAATGAATAAAATTTCTTTAACAATTGAAATGTTTTAAGTAGACAAGATTCTCAATTGAAATGTCTCAAGTGAATGTTCATCACATGTGAATGTAAGAGTTGATCAGATAAGATATATGAATAGGTAAAAAACATGCAGATTTGACCAAGCAATACTGGAAGCTAGACCCCACAGCAAATGGACTTGTGATGATTTTCACAATAGTACATGTGTTGTAGGGTAAGCTCCCAGTAGTGCTTAGGAAAATGTGCATGTTCATCACCTGTGCATATAAGAGTTGATCAGAGAAGGTATATGCATAGGTGAAAAACATACAAATTTGACCAAGCAATATTGGGAGCTAGAACCAACAACAAATGGACTTGTGATGATTTTCACAATAGTACGTGTGTTGTTGAGTAAGCTCCCAGTAGTGCTTAGGAAAATCTTCATGTTCATCACCTGTGCATATGAAGTGGCTCTAATGGAATATACAATCATTAATGAATTCCTACATAACCTCTTTTTTGGTCTTTGTTTCAATCAATTTTATTAAGTTTTAACACAGATATCAAAGTTTATGTGAAATAGAAAACCCTCAACCTAGGACATCTAGTGCATGGAGAAAGATGTAAAATATTTGTGTTCCACATCTAATATACCCTCAAACCTCATTGGTTAATGGGAGAGGGGTTGTAATTTATATATGTCTCCATGTTTGCATAAGACCATGCCTCTATTGGCACGTGCATTGGATGAAGGGAAGCAATACGATACTGTCTCAGACTAAGAAATGGTAGTATTAGTGGAGTGTGAATGAGTTTATTCATTCAATGATATCTAATTTAACTCTTGCCACTGCAGATGCAGGTGATTTTCAGGATTGGAGGCACCGATTTTCTCAAGTTGAAACACTTTGGTGGTAAAAAAATTAGTCCCCATTTGTCCCTCAAGGCATTAGTATCATTGCATGATAATTTCAGTGGTTAAAAGCAGCAATGACAATGGAAACTACAATAAAAATCAGGCATTTATAATAGGGTTTCCTCAACGGCCCCATTTCTTGCAGCCTTGACATTAGTTTTACAAAATATGAGAGGGGGAGCAATGTTTTATGGGGAACAGGGCCCTTCCATCCTTGGAACAACAATGAAAAAATGGATGGCAAGACTGTGGGGCTGCAATGATATCGTGAGGAAGCAGAATCAAAGATTAATGATGAAGTTATTGATGAAGGCAACATTGATTCAAGTTTGCCATATGTTTTGGAGAAAATATTTGTAAACCTTGAAAAACCGCCAACATTTTGGAGTAATTTTGGAGTTGTTTCCTATACCCCTTCTACTATTCATCTTCTACATTTTTGTTTCCTGTACCCCTTGTTTCCAGCCTACTAAAATATTAGTCTAATTCAATTATGACAACATTCAATCAACATGGAGAGTTATGAGTAGATTTTTGGAGACATCATTTATTTTGAGTTTTCTTCCTACATATTCCTTTCAAAATTGAGAAGATATCATGCATACTTATATGGTTTTATTTCTTCCTAAGGGGAGGAATTTTTTTCAATGGTCATGGACCATCTTCTACATCTAGTTTTGAGCATCTATCATTCACTACACATTATGGAGGGATACATCATCTCCTCTATTTGACTTTAAACTATGAGACATTATTAGGGTGAAGGACACTACAACATAGTAGCTGTCACACATATTTGTGTAGATTTTAAGGGGGGGTTTTATTTTGAGTGGGTTTTCCCTTTTTCCTCTTTCCTTTCATTAGGTTTTTCTCCTTATACTTAAGGGGGGGCGAGGGGGTTAGTGCAACCTATGACTATATTTTATTTATGATGAAACCAAAATTGCATGTGAGTCAAATAGTATTTCTTTGTTTATTCATTATTTAGTATGAGACTATAGTTGCACGCCAATCAAACAATAATACTTTGTTTGCATTAAGCTAAGGAAGATTTTTAGTTGTAGTTGTCTCTTCTAGAAATTCTCATGCATTTCCTCCATAATTTGTGTTCATGTGATTAGTATATATGTCTTTCATGGATCAACCACTAGTCTTATGAAGCCAATCACTCCATTAATATTTTAGATTATATAGATATAGAAAATTTTTCCAATTTATAGCCACATCCAACAGTTAAAACAAAAGTTATGAAGGTTTTACTAGAACAAGTAACCCTCATTTCTAAACAAAATGGTTTGTACAAAAAAACATTCTAAATTACTCCAATGTTCATGGAAATGAATGAAACCAAGTGAAAACAATAGAGGACTCACTATTATATAAAATCCAATTGATGTCGTATCAATATCAAACCATGCAATCACCCAAATCTATGGAAATCAGTCACATAAGTATGAAAAAATAGAATTTTTACTAATTGTTTATTAACTCCTTCATACTTTCATACAAAACCTCACCCATACACCATATCTCCTCCCTAAAAATGACCCACACAATATTATTTAAGCTATTTCACCTCTTTCAAGTGACTTTAACTGATTTTAACCACCCATTTTATATTCTTGACAACTTTTGCATTTTTGTACAAAAGTTGCTATGCATTTTTTTTTGCAATTTTGGCATTCTTACATTTTTGTGACAACTAGACCCCAAAACTTGGATCCAAGCATTATTACATCTTCAAATAGGCCTCAGAAGAAAAAACACAAAGTTCCCACCCAATTTTAACACCATTGGTTTGGTTTGACTAGTTTGACCAATTCAATACCTTATAGGTCTCTAGGAGCTCAACTACTTTAATAGCTTTATAAAATGATTTGAATGGATTCCAAATTATCCTTAGTACCTTACATAACATGAAAATTTAAAAAATACCAAATTATTTATGATAAATCTCAATAAATAGGTGCTCCTACACCATAGAAGGACATACACATCAACATGGTAACGAGAACAATGATCAGAGCCACAATCGTGAAAAGACAATGGAAAAGAACACATCTCAACAATGGTGGTTTTTATGAAGACAAAATAGTAATGAGCATGAAAATAGAGTCGCTATGCATGAGGAGGAGCAATCTAAGTTTTCGAGAGGCAGAGACAAAGTTTAATAAAAACAAGAACAAAAGAGGTTCTTTATAGTTATGAATGGCATTTTAAAACTATTTTCATTTGCACAATGGAAAAAAAAGGATTTCTTACACAAGGATAGCCAATGTAAAGGTCAAACCACTACATTCTAAAGGTGTGGAGCTGTTATCTCTATGGAGCATTAATTGTTGTCATTAGTATAAAAGTAGATCAGTAGTTATCTATGTTGATCAGTTGGTAAAAGGAAGAACTACATGCTACACTATGCTAGTTGGTTAGAAAAATAAGCCTTCATACCAAGTATTCATAAGGCAGTACTGACAACTAAAATGAAATAGGTCTAACTGAGCACTAGTGTATTCACCGAGCAGTATTGATAGTGTTTACTGAGCAATTCAGGAAATAACATAGTAATTAGTTTTAGCACATTTATCTATGTAAACGGTTACACCAGAAATACAAAATGTTTTACCAAGATCGAGGGTTATTTATTATTGATGTAATCATTAAAAATGATGAAGATTTCTATGTAATAGTTAAATCTAGATTATTTTTGTATACCGTAGATCTTAGGGTTTTCCTAAGAAGATGTAAACCAAATTAGGTCATGTAAATCATAGCAGTATGCTATATATTTGTAATTCATGTCATTTTGACATATGCATGTGAAGGACAAGAAGGAGATCTTGAAGTAAGTAGCCATCTTCAAGCCATCAATTTTTAGACAAGGTTGAGCAATAATAAGAGATATTCAGTTTATTCAGAATCAGTCAAAGCTACTGAGCAGTATAGAGGAAAGATATCTACACATTGAGTTGATATATATTTGATATTTCATAGATCTAATTCAGACAAGCATAAGTTTTCAATTATAGATACTTTCTATTATTCTCTAATCATTGTAACAGAGCTAGCAAAAATCTCTTAACAGATTAGACCTAAGAGTCTTGTTAGAAACCTCTTAACAGAGTAGACACTCAAGTAGTGTTGTTGAAATCCTTTAACCAGGTAGATCTAGTCGATCTAATTGTTACTCCTAATAGGGTAAGATCATTAGAAGTGATCACAACTTGTAGCCTTAACTTGCATACTTTATTATCTGCAGTAGTGAAGAATTTGTGGGTGTCATCGCCACTACAGTTTTTACCTTCTACAAAGGGTTTCTGTGTAACCAAAATATCTTGAGTTATGTGATTGAATTATTGTTTGTTTTCATGCAATTTACATTTACAAGTTAATTGAATGAATGTTGCATACAATGGATTCAATTGGATAGATTAATTACTACTATTTGTAGTTTGAGTTTCAAGTTAAAAAATTTTGAGGACACTGATTCATCCCTCCCCTCTCAGTACCTTATCTCTCCATTCCAACAATTGGAACAATGAGTTTTAATGATGCATAACAATGATGTTTTAATGATAAAATCAGTCATATAGAATGAGAAAAGATACAATCATTGGATTCACTATTAGAAGCATGAGATTTTTGTTTTGTCATATTTAGAACATCTTCATTGTTGAGATCAGAGAGAAGTAATTTTCAGAGACTAGTGATACTTAAAATGCTTTAGACTTGAATATCAAAGTAGTGCATCTTCAATATTTTATTGCATGACAGTGAAAGAGAATAGCACATGTAAAGTGTGAACAACTAAAATGATTAGAGGAAAACCTTACATGTAAAAAAAAAGTTGAAAATATGAAAGTGCATGACAAGAATAGGAAAATCTAAAAGTGCATGAAGAATAGAGAAATCTAAAATTGCATGAAAAAGAGGCCATATCGTAGAAATATCAAGCAATTGATATGGAAAGTGGTCTCAACCTACAAATGAAGATAAGAAGCTAGAAATAATGAAGTGACAGAGGTGTGAACAAAAAAAAGCATATATAGTAGTTGTTAATAATTTAAGGATGTCAAAGATTACAGTGCAATCAAATAAATGAAATGATTATAATGACATGACAACAAAATATATTGCAAATTTTATACTCACCATGAAAAACAAAGAGGAGCAAGAAGGTGAAGACAATCATTATAATGTTTAAAAGAAAAATCAAGTTTCCCTAATTTTGGGTTCAAAGAGAATTGTTTAGATTTGAATGATAATGGTAAACTACTTCCAATTACAAAAATAATTCATAAAAACAACAAGTAATTTTCAAAATCATAGTTACAAGGAAAAAAAGACAAATTTATAATGAGAATGCACCTCGAAGAGGAAGTGATATTATAAAAATGATATATTTGAAAGAAATGAAATTCATGAGGAAATGAGGGAAGAAGTATACAACAAGAAGATATGAGGACTAAATGTTTGGCTACTCAAGCAAGGAAACACTTACATTCAGATTTGTATGGGTATGGAGAAATGTGTGTTTGTGTTCATCATGAGGCTCATGACTTTTCCGTTTGGAAAACCCTTTGAAGGTTCAAGTCATAAAGGAAGAGGGGATAGTTGAGAACACACTTGGTGGATTAGCCACTAGTGTTATATCTACTCATGTTGAGGGAGACATAAGTGATTAAGATTTGGTCTTTCATGGAGTACTTGTGGAGTTGTTTCTTTTGGAGGCCCTTATGGTAGAGATCTTATCATTGTTGATTTATATTTTCTTGTGGGCATTCTTGGAGGAGATATTGATATACTTCTCCATTGTGACACATTTTCAAATTATGGAAATTTTCTTTCTTTTTTAAGCATGAAGTGTACAAAATTGACATATTTCATGGTGAGCAGCACCTACATGTAAGAGCAAGCAACTTGCAGCTAAGTTTTGAGATTTTATATTATCATTATTGGACAATAGCTAATTTGTGTGATAGCATGAGGGATGAAGAACATGGTATTGACATGTTTGATAATATGCTTTAGTGGGATATCGTTAGATGCTCCAAAAATTTGAGCATGGTAATGTTTATATCATAGTAAAGTAGCCAAAGTTCAATGGAGATTCATACAATGATGGAGGACTCTTTCAACTAGTAACTTATGGCTTTGATGCCTCTATCTCCACTGATGAATCTGTGATTCATTTGTGGTTTAGAAATACATTCAGCCATTGTTTGGTGGAGCACTCCCTACTATCTATAGGTCAGTATCGAGATATTTAGATTGAAACAAGTTGGTTCATTCTAGTTGGGCCTGGGCACCCTTGCTTCTGTAGGATACACTTGCTCGACACCTTACTAGTTAGAAATCATTTATTCTCTCCAATAGAAGGGGTGGGGTCTGAAACATGGTTCTCTCTCAAAATGAAAATAAAATACTAACATTCGGTGATCCCTAAATGAGTCAAGATGGGTTGGGGCAGCTACGTATATTATTTGTTTGAGCTTCATGGCTATCTCTTTCTTAAATAAATCTAGGTAGGGTAATTGGTCAAGCTAGAAGCTGATCAGGCTAGCTGACCACTAGGGCTAAAACCTTGAATAACTCATTTTCTCTAGCTTGTTTTCAAAAAAATCTCTGGTATCCCAGATCCAAGTTCTTGCCTAGCAAGCATGCCTCAATCAATCAAACAAGCTCCGTTGTCATTTGTAAACTATCTCTAGAGAACCTGGTTCAATGGATACAACTGGGACTATATATCTTTATGATACAATTATTGGTGTTGCTTATAGGTAAATTGAATCAATGGCTGGATTTGACTTACTTATTGAATTCCCATCTTTGAAGAGTTGTACCAAAACTTAGAGGTGGTGTCATGGCTAGATGCATAGGTGTTGTCGATAGATGCAACCCTCCTTTCTCCCTCACCTCTCCTTTGCATGCGGAGAACTAGTAAAATGAAATAAAATGAAATTGTGTATTTTTTGTTTTAAGTTATATTCCCATGTTGGTCAGAATTACAACAACCATTACATGTCATCATAATTCTGACCAACATGGGAATAGATTTAAAAAAAATCAAATTTTTCCTTCTATAAACTGACCAAGGAAAACCATTTTAATGCTTGGTCAGAAATGTTGGTCAGAAATGTGGGTCAAATGTACTAGTGATAGATTGTACTTCTTATTTTCTTTTACCATTTTATAAGCCATCATAATGACTCCAGTTGATACTAAGTTAGGTATGCTACTATAGAATAACTTATAACCTAATATCATTGCCACTAGTCTTACATCTTGTTGAAAGATTTCATTAACTATCATAGCTCTCTTATCCCACTTGGAATGGGTTAGGGTTTCCATCTATTTCATGATATTCTTTTCTCTACTACTGGAAGGGCTCCTTCATTATCTAATCTAGTTATATCATGAATCATTTGTGCACATATTTTTACAATTTGTTCTCCAATCTCTATAAACTAATCATGGATTCTACTAAGGATTATCTTAAACCATTCAATTTCAGTAAATTTCGCTATTAGGGTTAGCTTGATGATAGATTGATCCTCTAGGTTCTTAAATTCATTATCCTCACAAGACTTAAATAAATGTTTCTTAGACTTATACCTAGGTCTATCCACAACATAAAATATTACTAGTGCATCCATAAATTCTCAAATAATATTAAGTCTAAATACCTTTAATATGCTAGATTCTGGAATTAGGCTTCATGTGATCATGCAATATCTCTGCTAGATGACTAAAATGCTTCACAACTCTACTCTCCTTAGTCACCGATTATCAAATAGTGGAGAAATTATATGCTTCCAGCTCTTTTATCCATCGTAAGTTGAGTAAGTGTATTAATCGTAGGTAGCTCAACTTTGCATGTAGTCCAATCAACACAAATGTTGCGAATATAGAAAATGAATCTCCAAGTGTTGTGATCACAAACATAGGCTCCATAGTGTCTGTACACACCATACCTAAGCTTGCATGAGCTTACTCCACATATAGGGGCTGGATACATTTTGGTGTTTTCATCTAATGCTCTCCCTAAGGCCATTCAGCCTTCTAGGTCGATGTCTCAATGAATTCATCATGCAAAGACATAGTATAATATAGTGTCTCTCCCTAAACCAATTCCTTATTAGAATCCTTTATCTTCCGCACTTTTGCATCCTCTTCATTTGTAGATTTCTTGAAATGATTCTCAAACTCATCCATGTACTCAGTAAAACTTTTACCAATGTCACCAACATTCTTCCTTATAGCCATAGGTGGTGGTCCTCTTGGTTCTATTGGTCCTCTTCTATTGTCTTCTCCATTGTATCTACTAAACTTCACTATGTGTCCAAGGTGTAATACCCCAAAAATGGGCTATAGGTTCATTAACCTCCTATATCGACACATCGAACGAAATCAACATCAAAGTCCTAACCTAAGGCATATCTAAACATCATCGAATCCTAATTGATTATCTTAAATTCTGCATCAAGGGAATATTCCTAGTAATATTCCTAATTATCATAATTATCTTTAATTTAATTATTATTTGGTGATAAATCTTATTTATCCTAAAGTTTGATTAATTAAATAACCTAAATATTTAATTAATTAGATTTAATTTTGCCACTTAATTATTTAATTGAAGTTAATTTTATTTATTCTTAAATCGTATTATTTAAATTTGACAATAAATCAAAATTCCTATCATTAATTGATTAAATTCTTATTTAATTAATTAAAGCAAGTTGTCAATTTTTAATAATATTGTTTTTGAATAAAAGTTTGATTAAATGATTGATTAACCCATAAATCAATTGTTTTATTTTTCAAAAATCAGTTAAGTTGAGAATAAATCACTTTATTTATTTATTAATTCATAATTATCCATGTGCACAATCAAAGAGCAGTTAAACTCCAAATCAGAAAATCAATGCAAGTTATTGAATTTTTGGAACTCAACATCATTTTTGAGTTTTAAAATTGATCTAAACTTCTAATTTGAGTTAAAAAGCTATTTTTGCATGATTTGCATGTTTTTGTGAATTAAATTATCTTTATTTAAAAATAACTCAAAAATCAACCTGAGTTATTTGAGTGATTTATGGCTTTTTTTCCCATGCACCTCCAAAGCCCTGGATTTTTATAAAAACAAGGCTCAGCTCTTCATAATTCATCTCTCAAATCCACAGAATCTCATATTTTTGCATAATCACGTTGGAGAATTGGAATTTGGAGAATCAAAGCTTATTGCAAATCAAGGCTATTGTGAGATCAATCTTGTTTTTTTTTACATTCATTTTCATTCATTTTCATATCATTGTTAGATCATTTAGCATATCATAGCATATCAGTTTTTACATATTATAGATTTCATATCATTTTTCATCTTATTGCATAGAAAATATTCAAAAAAAATAGATTAATTGCATTCATATTTCATATCATTTTTGCATTCAAATCCTTCATTTAGGTGTCATCTAGGTCACTGATCTTGATAACAATCTGAGAACATCGATCTCGCACCTATTAGAAGGCAGTAAATCGCTTGGTTAAATTAGATTTCAATTTTGCACGATTTCAATTTTTGCTAACCTCTAATGTTTTACTGAAGTGTTGTGTCTACAGATCAGGTACAATTTTCACACACACACAAGGTAGTTGCATTTGTAACATGTAGGTGGTCTCCTTCTTTCTTGATTCAATTGCAATTTACAATACCTTGCAGTATGCCCAAATTTATTGCATTTTTAGCATGTGATCTTAGCTACTGACTCTTCTCTTATGTAATATTGCTTATATCTGGACTGATCAAGTTTTCTACATTCTTCTTTCTTATGTCCATAATCATAACAGTTATAACAATAACCATAAAATGGTTTGAAAAAATTGTTACCTTTGCAATCTCTTTTCATGTGTCCAACTTTGTTGCATCCAAAGAATCTACCTTTGAAAGGTCTGGTATGATCTCTAGGTCTTTCAAGAGTAGATCTTTCTTTAGTTTTTGCTTCATGTGTTTCTTCATGTGTTCCTTCATTAGTCTTAGAACATTCTGCTTCATTGAATCCAACTTGATTCATATCTCCTTTAAGTTTCTATCTTTCTCTTTGCTCATGTGCAAATTCTCAATATGTAATTTGGATTGAGTGAGTTCACCTTTTATGATTTGATTGTACCTCTCCAATTCCTAACAATTGTCCTTGTAGTGATCAAGTTCATTCTTCAATTGTCCTATCTACACATTTTGATGTAGAGGAGTGTGATATCATTCCTGATCCCATACCCTAATTAGAAGGGGTAATCAATCAGCAAATATGTGATGCACAACTTCTCACATCAAATCCCAAACAAGGATCTATTATCTAGGTCATTCCTATGCACCTAGAGCTACCAACTTATCAAATCATGTAGCAAGGCTTAACCACTTGTTCCAACATCCAAGAACACCATAGCATGGCCTATGTACCATGTTCAACTAGCCCTCCAAGTTTGGTTAAGAGATTTGTTATACAACTCCACCCAAGAGCCTTATTGCCTTGTAGCCCTGTCAAACCACTTATCTTCCCTTAACACAAAAATTTCCCAAACAGCTAGGGAAACCCCTTAAAAATTTAGATACCCTTTTCACTACTACAAAACATATCACAAACCCAAGGGATTTTACTTTAGACCAAATACTAGATCCACTACCCATGTAGCAACCAAATAGGCCTAAAATGCACCCATTTACAAAGAAATATATACAAGGACTTTCTCCCTTGATGAAAAACCATGAAATAGTCATATAACATGGCTAAAAACATCATATTATCAATATTTTAGAGTGCCAACACTTACCTATAACTCTAGGTACCAAACCCTCCTTTCTAGGGCCTTTAGGCTAGGACTTTCTCACTTGGGCTCTTGAAAACCTCTCCAAATCCTCCTAATGGATCTAAAACATCCTCATGGAACCTTAAAAAAAAGATACAACATAAAATACCTCCATCCTTTGGATTATTTGATCACAATAATAGCTGGTGTCAAACAATGCACCTTCAATCAACATTTAGCCTCTACCTTTATGGTATCTCCTCCATAACACCCTAAAAATCACTGCATTTAAACAATATACAAGGATAATATAAACATTATAAAACTCCTCCCACCAATAAAATTAACCATGGGGGGTGGGAGAGTTAAAAATCCATTTAAAACTTCAAAATCAACAAATGCTTATTACAAAAACACAGTCCAGGGACAGTCAAGAATGACTCGGTTTCCTTGCCTCAAGACTTCATACAATGTCAATATAAATGAATGTAAATGATGATAAATCAATATATTATCATATTAATTCATCCTTAAATCACCATCATATTGTTTCAATCATTCAAAGACACCAAATCATGGACTATGCCCTACCAACTAGAATATGGTTTGTGCCAAGGTTTCTCTCTAGCCTCCAATGCCAATCAATGGCTTACATAGCATCATTCATGATCATATTACCAAATGATCAATACATCATTAAAAAAATGTTTAAAACAATATTAAATGACCAGCCATGGTCCACTACAAGGCCAAATGACCATTTATGGTCATGTTCCCATCTCCCTAAGATCCATAGTGACCCTAATGTGCCTTCATGGCCTTGGTGCTCCTGCACCATACTGCTCAACTTGAAAATTTTCCAAGTCCTCTTGGAAACCTGAAAAAACAACATGTCAGCAAATAAAACCATTTAATTTTCACCTTTGGTTTAAAAAGATCATCATTTATGATCCATGGCATCTTTGCCTGATGCTGCTCCAAAATGCACTCTTGCATCTTCAATCTAGTCTTGCCTCTCATGGGAAAAATGTAGACCATTCTCTGATCACATATCTTCACTCTATATTTTGTCTCATGCCATGAGACCACTTCTGCAATCTGCAACTCTTCACTATTCTCATATTTAAAGTCTCTTCTCATTGAGACCTTCTCATCTTGGATCACATGCCTTCACTCTAGACATGCCAAGCCTTCTCCAACATTCATGGCTGCCTCTTTAGCCTCACCAATGACCCCAAAATCAGGTTCTTCCTCACCTACTATCATTTCTTTTTGATCTTCACCATGCCATTCTCCTAGGCATATCAACAAATCACTAGTCATCTTGGCTTCCTCTTTAGCCATGTTACCTTGTTGTTTGACTTCTTCCACAACCAAAGGACACAAGACTACCCCAACTTGAAAATTTTCATCAGATTCAATCCTCTCATGACTTGAATTACTTCTACAACTACCAAAAACCTCATCTAGTATCTCTGAATCAGATTTGAGAACCTCTTTGCTCTTAGGTTCATCCACATCTTTAAGTGCTATCTGTTGCACTTCTTCCTCTTCATCATCCGCTACTTGCTCAAGAAGTGATTCTATCCACTCCCACTTCTTTTGACTCTTATCCAAGGCTTATTCAAGGATTCTTAACCTTTTCTTTGCTTCTCTCTTCTTATCTCTTCTTCTTCTTCTTCTTCTTCTTCTTCTTCTTCTTCTTCTTTTCAACTCTTCTCTTCTCCTCGACCCAATACTCTTTAAGAGAGTTCTACATCTCCTTCTCTTTCTTTGTTAGGTACATCTTCACACTATCCAAGATTCTTCTAATATCTCCAATACACTGATCAACTCCAGAATACACTTGGTGGAAATGATCACTCCTAGGCTTCAACAAAGGACCAAGTCTATCAAAGACTCTAAAAGACACTCCAGATCATCAAGCTCTGATACCACTTGATGTAGAGGGGTGTGATATAATTCCTGATCCCATACCATGATTAAAAGGGGTGATCAATCATAAACTATGTGAGGCACAACTTCTCACATCAAATCCCAAACAAGGATCTATTATCTAGGTCATTCCCATGCACCTAGAGCCACCAACTTGTCAAATCATGTAGCAAGGCTTCACCACTTGTTCCAACATCCAAGAATAACATAACATTTCCTATGTAGCATGTTCAACCAGCCCTCAAAGTCTGGTTAAGAGATTTGAAATATAACTCCACCTAGGAGCCTTATTCCCTTGTAACCCTGACAAAACACTTATCTTCCCCTAACACAAATATTTCCCAAACAACTAGGGAAAACCCTTATATATTTAGATACCCTTTTCACTACTACAAAACATATCACAAACCCAAGGTATGTTACTTTGGACCAGATACTAGATCCACTACCCATGTAGCAACCAAATAGGCCTAAAATGCACCCATTTACAAAGAAACCTATACAAGGAATTTCTCCCTTGATCCAAAACCATGAAAAAGTATTATGACATGGCTAGAAACATTATATTATCAAGTTTTTAGAGTGCCAACACTTGCCTATAACTCTAGGTACCAAACCCTCCTTTCGAGGGCCTCTAGACTAGGACTTTCTCACTTGGGCTCTTGAAAACCTCTCTAGATCCTCCTAATAGATCTAACACATCATCATGGACCCTAAAAATAAAGATCCAACCTAAAATACCCCCATCCTTTGGATTATTTGATCACAATAATAGTTGGTGTCAAACAGTGCACCTTCAATCAACATTTAGCCTCTAACTTTGTGGTTTCTCCTCCATAACACCCTAAAAATGCATGCATTTAGACACTATACAAGGATAATATACATATTATAAGACTTATTCCATCAATCTCATTAACCTCAGGGGGTGGGAGAGTCAAGAATCCATTTAAAACTTCAAAATCAACAAATACTTATTGCAAAAACACAATCCAGGGACAGTCAAGAATGACTCAATTTCCCTGCCTCAAAACTTCATAAAATGACAATATAAATGCATGTAAATGATGAGAAATAAATATAATATCATATTAATTCATCCTCAAATCACCATCACATTTTTTCAATCATTCAAAGACACCAAATCATGGACTGTGCCCTGGCAGCTAGAATATGGTTTGTGCAATAAAATGTGTTTGTTATTGATTAAAAACCATTTACAATATTTATCCACACACCCAAAATCAACATAAAAAATTCACTCACATGAATATCCTTGAAAAAGACCCTCAAACTTGAAAACCAACCTCTAACTAACTTCAAACTGTCCTACAATAGTCAAAACTGATTGTTAACATAATTACAAACTTGTAAAAGTTGTCTAGTTGACAACTACCTTGTCAACTTCGACCCCAACTTGAAATTTTCAATTTTTATTATGAAAATACCTTCTAAATTCCTTTTTAGGATTCAATCTTGATGTATTAGACCCATACTAACCCTCAAACCCACTACTAACCATTCCTAGGCTAGATTTTGCCAATATGGCAACATTACATCATTTTAGCACATTTAGTGCAATTACATCATTTTAATGGATCTATTGACCATGTTACAATCAACCTTGACCTTAAAGGTATTTAATCATTCCATTTACCCTTGGATCAAGAAAGTGACCCCAAGGTTTCTCTCTAGCCTCGAATCCAATCAATGGCTTACATACCATCATTCTTGTTCATATTACCAAATGATCAAAACATCATTACAAACATGTTTTAAACAATATTAAATGACCATGCATGGTCCACTAAAAGGCCAAATGACCATTTATGGTTATGTTCCCATCTCCCTAAGATCCATAGTCACCCTAGTGTGCCTTCATGGCCTTGGTTCTCTTGCACCACATTCGCTTCTTTTAGTGTTTCTTCAACTTTGTGTCTTTCATCCTTTTTAGGTTGAATTTCTTTAATCATTAGAAGATTAATCTTCTCTTTTTATTGTTCCAAATTCTTTACTTGGTCTGATGTATCATTGTTTCAATATTTTTTTATCTTGTCCATAAGGTCTTGTTTCTGACTTCTTGAAATGCCAAGTTGTTCTTTCAGTTTCTTGATGAAACCTTCTGCTCTTCTCAATTTGAATTTCAGTTCACCATTCTCAGCCTTTTCTTTTTTGAGGTCATCAAGTGCTGCTTCAAAGTTCTCTTGCAAACTTTCTAAATCCATTCTGATCTCTCTTAAGCTATTAGGCTTTATCTTCAAGGGCCAATAACTCTGATACCAATTTTTAGGATTAGGTAATACTAAGAGGGGGGGTGAATTGGTATTACAACACTTCAATTTAAACTTCAACTAATTGTAACTAAACCAAACTAATACTAAAATTAAAATAACATAAATGCACAACACATAACACCATGATTTTTTCTCAAGGAAACCCTGGCCAAGGGAAAACCCTGGTGGGGATGGTACCCACAACTATGTACTAATATATTATGTCCCTGTTAGGAGATCTAGCCCTGTTAGGAGTTGAGTGTTACATAGTACATTTCCTTGCTAGAGGAATACAAAACACTGTTAGGGGTATACAAACACCCAGTTAAAGGTGGTGAGCATACAACTCTTACAATCACAAAATTGTCACAAAAGTGTTCTTCAAAATAAACTAAACAAGCATTTGATATGATTTGATAGTTCCAGTTAAAGCTCTATAAATCTTTGACCTTGCATCTTCTATTTGCATCCATCACATCATCATCATAATCATACTTCCATACATACTAATCACTTCCACAAATCACTCTATACTTATACTAATTTTGCCATCTAGTCAGCTCCACAAATGCAATACAAAACATAATAATAAATTATGCAAATGATAAACATAGAGCCGATGATCTTATATTACCAAAGTCTTAGCAATATACTTCATCCATCTGACTTAGCATGTTACCATATCAACTAACCTTGTCTCAATCATCACAACTATTTAGATGCCCGGTTACACTGATTCTCTATCTTTGCATACATACAAATCACTGTATCTTCTTGGTCTCATCACCAAAACATGTGCAACCTTAACTGAAGGTCCTACATATCCCATAAAGTCTTCTTGTAACTTCACAAGCCATAAGACATCATATAATATCTTTGCTGACCAAAACTGTAACACAGTATACTATTATCCTGATTATGTACTTAGTCATTTTCATTACTACGACTCTAGTACGAAAACTCTCTACATGTGATCACTCTAGCATAAGTGTTTCCATGAATGAAAACCCACAAGTGATCCCTAGTGCTCCCAAAACACCATTTACCAACAGTTTGATCCAAATTCTTACATAGATCAATTACTATTGGTCGCTTACATGTCACCTTCTATTGGATATGATCCTAATTGGTTAGTAGCATCTTCATCAACCAAGGATATCATGGCAACACATGAGCATACTTCAGAGACTTCATACTATAGTTAGATTCCACTTCCTTCTTCCTATCCACAATGGGAAGTCTTCGTGCATCTATACTTGATGTATCTTCTTCCTCAGGGGAGAAATGTTTTATGTAGGCATGGATCTATGTTTTTCCTTCAAGCACTCACCATCCTTGGAGAAGATTATTCATTATGGGGGTGATATCATTGTATCATCTTAAAATGGAAGCACTTCCATAATAAGAGTGTTTAGCCCTTCGAGTAAGTGGTTTGGGGTCATGTTAAGTGCCTTGATCAGGTCTTTGCATGCACTTGGCTTTCTCCCCACTTTCCACTTCTTTCCTGCACTTGATTTCTTCATTCTAGGTGAAATTAGGGATAGGATCTCAAGGATTCTCCTAAATTTCCCTCTTTTGTGGCTCTATTTTCTAGGTAGGACTTAGAAATAGGTCCTCCTAGCCTTCATCATAGTTATCATAGGATTTTATGCTTATCGCTAGCATTCTATCCCTATTTGATATCATTTCTAGGTCTCTGGGCATCCCCAGGACCTCCTATCCTGGTTCTAATTGAATCTAGGCCCAGAGTCAAATTTGAGGTTGATCCTGACTAGGTCAAGATTGAGGTTGTACCTGACTAGGTCAGTCCCAACCTCAATTTTTCCCCCTTCCTTCAAATTTCTAGAATCCTTGATTTCCAGGCATCAGGCTTTCGAGATATTTATTTTCCTGCCTCTAGGTTGGCCATTTCAAGTTTCAGGATGGTAAATCCTCTAATTTCATTTAATCTAGGTATATTTTCTAAAGGTTAGGACCTAATTGAGATTTAATTCTCCAAGGTGGCCCCTCTAGAGGATTGTGCCCTAGTTCACTATAAAAGGAGGCCTTCCTCTCTCATTTTCACATCCATTATTCACATCTCTTCATCAATTTTTGTGAGAAGATATCCACAATCAAGAAAATCTTCAAGCATTCAAGTGTTCAAGCATCCATTCATCAAGGAGATCCATTGTTATCTATTGAAGGATTCAATCTCTTTGGAGCCCCCTTTGATGATCCATCCTTCTACATTCATTCAAGCCTTCTCATATGAAAAGATCAAGTCAAGATTGGTGTTGAAGATCAAATGCCATTGATTGGAGACATCCTACATCCATTCTACATCCATTGAAGCATTCCTACTTGTGGATTTGAGGATTCAAATCCTCTACAAGGACTTCAACATAAGCGAGGTGATTTGTTTCAATTACTTTGTTTATGCACACTATATTTCAATTCAATTTCAAGGTTAATTCCTAAATTGGGGTTTGACCAAGGCAAAACCCCCATACAACAAAAACCCCCATTTTCTTGCAGGTACAGGTGTAGGATTTCAGATATGAGAGTGAATTTGGATACCCTTTTTGGTAAACTTCTGAGATCTGTGAACAGAATTAGAATCAGCCTTCAAATAAAAAATGTAGTATTTGACCTTTTATAAGGGTCAAAGTCAACCTGAGATCATCTTAGAGAAAGATTTTTAGGTTTTCTCTGTCTCAGCATTTCCAGTCCAGAACAAGTTGTAGAATTGCCCAAAAGTACACATAGACATCAGAAATTGACATTTTCTAGATATGCCCTAATTTGAGGTTAGTATTTGTATTTCAATTATTTCAGATTTCAAGCATAATTCCTTTATAGGGAAACATTGGATTCTCTCTCTCTTTCATATTCTTTATAGATTATTTTGATTGTGCATTAATCTCTTGGTTGATCAAATTGGATCTCTCTTTTGGGAATTTGGATTTGGGAATAGATCTCATATTTCCCCATACATCTATCTATCCACACTTACACATATTTTAATAGAGGTGAATCCATTTTTACTTCTATTCATTTTGGTGAACTCGACTAGCTTACTCTCTTTCTTTTTTGGTGTTAGATTCCTCTTTATTCTTATTGTGGAATTGGATGCCTTATTGTGCTATCCTTTTATCTTGTTAGCATTATATTTTTCCTTTGTGTTATATCTTGCATGCTAATTAGATTTCATATTCTTGCTTTATGTGTTCTTAGTTTAGTTCATTTGCATTACATTATTTTATGAGCTTTACTACCACTAGTCCTACTTATAACATTCTAGTTAGAAGAAGTCTTAGACTCACAGGTGCCTTTAATCCTAAATCTTCCTCTCCTTTCCTTAGGATCTTGGATGATAACTTGATTCTTCATGATTCCAATCCCACTATGGAGAAAAACTCTTCTCACTCATCTCATGATGAGGATGACGCTTTAAGAGTTCCTCCTGAACAAGTCCAAAAACTTTCCACTGAACTTGATAAAATGGGTAATTGGCTTATTCAAGAGAAACATAATCAAGACTCCATTCAAGCTATAGAAGTTCTTAAGAAAGTTCTCCATGATAGTGATCAAGGTGTTAACCTCTTGTGTGGTATTATTCACCTTGTGCATTCAAATGTTAAACCTTTAGTTCAAGAAGCTCAAGATTTAGGGTTGATTCCTCCTATCACTAGTATTGAACCTCCTTCTAATCCTTTACCTAATATTCCTACCTATACTCCTTCTTTGGTGACTGTGATGGTTCCCTCTATTCCTATGAGTGTTCCTCCTATGTCCCTTCCTACATCACAACCTTCATATCATAATGTTCCTTTTACTTATTCCAATCCACTTCCACCTGTAGTTCCTAGTGTTTCTCCAGTTGTGTCTTCTATTCCTGTAGCTTCTTACACTTTACCTAGTGTGTCTAATGTTGCTACTCCTCCCATTTCCTCTAACAATTCAATAATCATCAGTTTGGCTCAAACTATATCATCCTTACAATAACAACTTGCTTCCTTAACTCAAAACACATTTAGTATTCCTACATGTGACATGGGAAGTCCCTTGTCCTGAGACATTATTCGTACTCCTGTTCCTCAGCAAGGTGAGATGCCTCGTCTTGAGAATTATAATGGAAAAGGAGATCTTGTTGATCATGTTAAAACATTTCAAATCCTTTGTAGTGATTATGCTCATGACCATAGGATTTTAGCCAAATTGTTTGCTAGAACCTTCCATGACAAGGCCTTACAATGGTATTGTTCCTTGCCTCCTGATTCTATTGATTCCTTTCTGCAACTTGCTAATGCCTTTATTCAACAATTTCAAAACAACATTGTCCCGCAAGTGTCTTTGACTGATTTGATGCATTGTAAATAAAGTGCTAAAGAAAAATTGACTGAATTTATTGGTTGATTTAAGCATTTTTATGCTCAGATTTCCTATCCTATTCCTAATATAGATATTCAATGTATGTTTATTTGAAATTTGCAAAAGGATATTAGAGATAAGATTTTTCTTACTGAATTTACCTCTTTTCAACAACTTTATGCAGCACTTCATCATTATCAATTACAAGTGAGTCAATTTGAGAGAAACTCTCCAATGGCTCCTATTCCAGTTGATAAGAGCGATGCTGCTCCTAATCCAAACAAATTTCAAAAATTCAACAACTATGTCAAGATAAACAAACAAACAAACACAGTTGCTGATCAAGTTGTTGTTGCATCTCACAATGCCACTTCTGTATCCACTGCTTTTCGATTAAATTGTACATTTGCTCCTCTTTCTGAATCTTTACATGCTATTATGAATAGGTTGTTAACTTCTAATATGATTACTTTACCTCCTATTCGACCTCTTTTACTTGTCATGATTGCCTCTAAATCTTTTGATCAAAATGTTTTTTGTCAATATCATCGTCATAATGGTCATGATACTAAGAAATGTTATTCTTTAAAACATAAGGTTCAAGACTTAATTGAATCTAAGGCTTTATCTATTGATAATCTTGATGGTAGTGGGAACAAATTTGTCTCTCCTAATTAAAACCTTCAAATCTATACGAACCCTTTACCTATGTATGATACTAATACTATTGCTCAACCATCTTCTATGGAAATTGTGTATGATTCAAAGATGGATGATCTCAATCATGTTTTTAATCAAGTAGAGCATGTTGTTCAATCTGTATCTCTACCTCAACCTCAACTTCAATCTCAACCTCAGATTCAACCTCAAGTTCAATCTCAAACTTGACCAAAACCTAAACCTAAAATGAAAACTCAACCTAAACCTTGACAACAATTTAAGAATAAAAGACCTTGGGAAATTTTAATTACCTTTGATGACTCTGAGATTATTAAAGCTCCTGATGGTCCCCTTTATATTGCTACTAGGATTTCTCAGAAACCTACTTGTGGTTGTCTTATTGATCCTACATCCTTGGTTAATGTTATCACTGAAGAAAAACTTTTTATGAAAAGTTTGCAATGTGACTTTTATGATACATCGGATGTGTGGATTCAAACTTGCAATGGTTTTTTTTATCCATCCTTTGGTTCTATTACTTTACCAGTTGAACTTTGTGGAAAAATTGTGAACACTACCTTTGTTGTTGTTCCTACTTCTGATCAATTTCAAGTTAAGCTAGGTTTTCCTTGGTTGAATGCCATGCATGATATTGCTTCACCTATCCATAAGTGTCTTAAGTTCATTCATGATGAAGAAGTGAAGATGATTAATCATAGTTTATATGAACCTTCTAGGCCTAGAGATTGTGCTACTCTAGATTTATTTTGGCCTTCATTACCTAATTCATGTCCTCCTAGACTTGATAATATTTTTTGATCAAATCAAGCTTATAAACATCATAAGATTCTTGAATTAAGCATAACTCATATGGATTTTAATTGTGGTCTTTTACCTACACCTTCTACACCTTCTATGACTTCTAGCTCTGTGAATCAAGTTCCTTCTACCAAACCTATCAAAGATCTTGTGATTGTTTCTCCTATGGTTAATAATCCTATTGATCTTCCTAAAGAGCTTGTGAAGGATCCTATGATTGTTCCTCCTAGTTCTCAACCTATTTCAAATAAATCAAAATGTAATCAATCTGCTAATAAACATCGTAAAAATCATCGTGTTCATGCTAAAGCTCAAAGATCTTTACTTTCCTCAGATAAACCTATGCATAATGTGGTAGAACGGATTGTTACTAATAATGATGTTCACATGCATGATTATGATGATTCTATTTGTATCTTAGATCCTATTTTGATTAATTTGGATGAAGAAGATACTCTTGATGATATTGATGATGTTAATGATGAATATGAAACTATTGACATTGACATTGATTTACCTAATATGCTTTCATCACAACTGACTCTTACACCTAGTGTCGAACATTGTGATTCTCAAGAGGATCCTTGTTTGGAACTGGCTATCATTCCTATTGCATTGGATATAGTCCCTCTTGTGAGTTACCCACCTTCCCTAAATGATATACAAGGAGATGGGGAGAGTAGGCGACACGCTTAATCAGCTTGTCCTTCGTGGTAGCTTTTTTGTGTCTTTGCTTGCTGTACTGTGCTTCTCCTGTAATGTGTTTGCTAAATGTTGTTAGATTCTTTTATATGATCCTTGTTACTCAGTTGATGCAAGGTGATGAAGGAATAAAAAATGTTGTTCAAATTCTTCTATATGTATCTCTATTCTTCTATGCATTGTTCAATGTTATGTCATAATTGTGCTATTGTTTGTAAATGTTTCCTTGTGTAATCTACTTGGATTCAAGATATGGTAGCACTAATTCTTTTTGGTCTCCATGTCATGGTCTGAAAAGATTTTCCTTCATATATCTTATGTGATCTTTCCTCCTTTGTGATTGTAGTTCTACTTTCTTTGGGGAATGATGTCAATTCATTTTCTATAATATCATATATATATTATCTTATGATCATACTGACCCCAGGCTAGGTAGATCCCTTTTGTGTTCTCTGTATGTTTCTGTGAAGTTTCCCTTGATTTGTCTTCGTTTGGGGGCATCTCGATGTGGAAACGTAATCAGTGGAGTTGTTTATGTTTCTGTTAAAGCCATTGCTCCTATTAAAGTGTCAGCAATGCCTTTAACATGGGGGCATACGCTCTGCTCACCTATTGCACACACACACTTTTTGATACACACATATTATGTTTCAAGATACTTTTTTTCTCCCTTTTTGGATTAGTAACTAATCCTTAAAGCATTGATTTATATTTTAGGATCTCTTGATCCCTCCAGTTTCAAATACACACATATTTTGATCCCTTAAGGTCAGAGGTGTCCTTAAGAATGGATCTCTTTTGTTTTTATTTTTATTCTTATGGAATAGAATATTCCTAAGAATGAATCCTTGATGGGCTGACTAGTGAGTAGCCATGTTCACTAGGTGGTTCAATTCCATCTTTCTAGTTGCGCCATTTTCCTGTGTGGTTCACAATGGGACATAAGTTCTCATTGGGTGAGGTAATCACACCTTCTTTCTCTAGAGATGTTTCTCTTATTGTGATCTAGGAGTTGACGAAGACTTGAGTCCCTGGGGGCTTAAGGTTTCCATTTGTCCCTTGGATTATGATAAGATTATCTTTTCATGTTGATCTCCTTTACCAAGAGTTTGCATCAAATCCATACTCTTGCTAAAGTGGGGGCTTAATGTATCATCTGAAAATGGAAGCACTTCCATGATAAGAGCATTTATCCCTCTAAGTAAGTGGTCTAGGGTCATGTTAAGTGCCTTGATCGGGTCTTTGCATGTATTTGGCTTTGTCCCCACTTTCCACTTCTTTCCTACACTTGATTTCTTCATTCTAGGTGAAATTAGGGATAGGATCTCAAGGATTCTCTTGAATTTCCATCTTTCATGGCTCTATTTTCTAGGTAAGACTTAGAAATATGTCCTCCTAGCCTTCATCATAGTTATCATATGATTTTATGCTTATCCATGGCATTACGTCCCTGTCTGATATCATTTCTAGGTCTCTGGGCATCCCCGGAACCTCCTGTCCTGGTTCTAATTGGATCTGGGCCTAGGGTCAAATTTTAGGTTGATCCTTACTAGGTCAGGATCAAGGTCATACCTAACTAGGTCTGTCCCAACCTTAATTTTTCCCCCTTCCTTCATGTTTCCATAATCCTTGATTTCCAGGCATTGGGCTTTCAGGATATTTGTTTTACCGCCTCTACGTTGGCCATTTCGGGTTTTGGGATGGTAAATCCTCTAATTGCATTTAATCTAAATATATTTTCTAAAGGTTAGGACCTAATTGGGATTTAATTCTCCAAGGTGGCCCCTCTAGAGGATTGTGCCCTAGTTCACTATAAAAGGAGGCCTTCCTCTCTCATTTTCACATCTATTATTCACATCTCTTCATCAATTTTTGTGAGAAGATATCCACAATCATACAAGTCTTCAAGCATTCCAGTGTTCAAGCTATTGGAAACTACAATTGAAACAATTATTGTATTGTCATTCATGTCAAACCCTAACTAGTAAGACTATTGCTACTTAGGAAAGTACTATATTTGTTGAAGTGTTGAGAAAGAGAAGGGATAGAAAAGATGGTAACAATAGCACCTAAGGAAAGGTTGAGTTATCTTGATACTACAAAGTGTACTTGATTATGTTGCACAATGATGAGACAATGTATTGTTTATCTTAGTAAAGTTGCAGACTAAACTGGTAGGCTTAACCGAGCAAAAATGAAGAAATCATGTTTAAGCCGAGATATGACAGAGTCGACCGAGTTAGTGGATGCTGAGCAAAAATCTAGTGTCGATCGACTATCAGTAAATTGCCAAGAAAGACAATATATGCTGAGGAAACAATTTTAGTAGTGACCAAGCATTTTACATGGAGACCAAGTCAATGATAATTGTATTGACCGAGCATCAGCAATTTTATATTTGAAGAGAATTCATTTTGGGGATGACATTGTTTAAAATCTTGGATTGTGTAAACTGTGTTGACTTTATTTATTGATTGTATGGAAGCATTTTATGCTTTGTAAAATGTTTTATTGTAAATCTTTATGAGATTTGAGATGATTCTAGAAGAGGAGATGAAGAACATGATGTGGGTGGATTCAATGAATCTGACCTAACCCTAAGATCTACGAAGGAGATTAAGTGGCAAAAGAAAAGTTAACCTAATAGAGGAAAGTATTAAGGGAACCAAAGCATTAGGTATGTGAATGCATGGGTGAAGTAGATGCTGGAAGAACAATAATTTTTATTGACTGTACAAGCAAAAAGGCTGAAGGAAAAGTGTGGTGATTGATTGAAGGAAAGTTTCGAGTAGATCAGAGATGGAGATGGAAAAGTTTCAAAGTTAGTAAACCAGCATTTGTGTAAGGAATTGGATCTGATATTTACAAAGTGAGTTGTATGTTTTTAGATCAATACTACTGCTACTTTCTAACCATTGTAACAGTCAAAATCCTTTTAACAGAGGTTGACCTAACAGTCATATGTTAAATCCTTTGAACAAGGTTGCATTCTAATGGAGTGTATGTAAGTCCTTTGACCAGACTCACTTTTAACAGGTTGATTGAAATCCTTTAACCGGGTCACACTTGACAGTGTGTATTGTAACCTTTGATAGGGTTGGCTTTTAACCAAGCTCACTTCAGAAGAGTGAAAATAATAGTATCATGTTACAAAGTGGTTTTTCTCATATTGGGTTTCCACTATAAATATTGGTGTCAATACTTGTGTGAATGTTTTGGTTTGAACATTACTATGTTTTACAAGTTAGATATAGTTGGGTAGTGGACTGCTGAGTTATATGTTTCTATTATTGAATCAGTGATGACCGAGTTTGTTTTTGTTGCTTGATCTGATTTAAGGAAAAGTTTTTGAAGTTATTTTATACATCAGGACCTGAGAACAACTGATTCACCCCCCCTCTCTATTGTTCTAAATAATATTAATAATTTCTATCAGAGCTGTGTTGCTTATTGGTGTTTATAGAAAACAAGTTTAAAGGGACTTGAAGCAAATGATCAAGATGTATAAGAAGGAGGTACCAAAGCTGAATAAGGAAAATTTCCCTGCATGGAAAAGCTTGATGAAGTTGCATCTGGCTGGTATTGGTGATTCTGTAAAGTACTACATTGAGCATGACTATGTCACACCTGTTGCACCTTTGACTGCCGAAGAAGTGAGAGCTAAGAAAGAACACAATCAAGAAATGCTAGAAATTGCATCTGCTCTAAGCTATCCAGAATTTGAGGACATTAAGGACTGTAATAATGCTAAAGATATGTGGGACACTCCTGCAAAGATCTATGGTGGTGATCTATATGTACTAAAAGCTAAAGCCGAGAATCTCAGAGGTAAGTTTGATGAAATGAGAATGAATGAAGATGAAAACATTGCACAATATTGTGGTAGAATAGAAGAAGTTTTGAATGCTATCAAAGGAGAAAATGGAACTATTGATGATGAGACCATAATTGGAAAAGTGTTAAGAACTCTGCATCCTATATATGCTATTAAGATCTCAGCTATTCAAGAATCTAGATGCAACTCTGGAAATGTGCTTACTTTGGAAGGTTTGATTGGCAAACTGACTGCTTTTGAACTGTCTAATTATGATAATTTCACTATTGGTAATCTTGGAAATGTTGAAACTGCTTTTAAGTCACAGTTAGTCTTGAACAAACCTAAGAAGGAAAAAGAAAGATGCATCAGTGAAAGTGAAAGTGAAGATGACAGTGACACTTCTGATGAAGATCTAGAAGCTCTTATGGCTAGAAGACTGAGGAGAGGAAAAGGAAAATATAAAGGTAAACTCCCTATTATATGTTTTTCATGTAACAAGGTCAGTCATATAGCTGCTAGATGTCCTAACAGGAAGGATAAAGATGAAGAAAGAAACAACAAACACAAAGATAGAAAAGATGACAAAGGCTATCGAAGGTACAAAGACTACAAAGGAAAAGGTAAGAAATCCTGTTACATTGCTAAAGAAGAGTCTGACACTGATAGTGATGATTTTGAAATTGAGGTAGTCTATGTTGCAATGAAAGATTAATCTGATGAGGATGAGAAAACTGCATTGATTTCCTATGTGAACAAGAATGATAAAAGGATTATTGACAGTGGTTGTTCACATCACATGACTGGTGACAAGAGTAAGTTTGAGACCCTACATCATTATAAAGGTAAACATGTAACATTTGGTAATGATGCACCATGTCCTATTAGAGGAAAAGGATTGATTAAACTGATTGATAAAATCTCTTGTGAAAATGCTTATTGGGTTGAAGGATTGAATTATAATTTGTTAAGTGTTGCTCAGCTCAACAGAACTAGTTACTGAGTAGAATTTCATCACAAGAAAGCTAAAATATTTGATGCTACTGGTGAACTGATTGGAAGTGGTGAGCAGACCAGAGGTAATTTGTTCTATCTTGACCTATCTGAAGAAATTTGCATGATTGCACAACTTGATGACATTTGGTTATGGAAAAAGAGGCTATGTCATGTTAACTTTGACAATCTGGTAGAGATAAGTAAGAAGAAGAAAGTAAGAGGCCTACCTAGATTGAAGAAACTTGAGAATGTGATGTGCAAAGAATGCCAGTTAGGAAAAATGACTAAGTCAAGTTTCAAGAGAAAATCCTTTACTTCTGAACACATTTTAGATTTGGTTCATACTGACCTTTGTGGACCTATGGGTGTACAAAGTTACTGTGGTGCTAGATATTTTATCTTGTTTGTTGATGATCATACCAGGATGATGCATGTAATGTTTCTAAAAGAAAAATTTGATGCTTTTCAATTTTTTAAGTGGTATTTGGCTAAGGTTGAGAAGGAGACATGTAGGAACCTGAAATGTCTTAGATTTGACTATGGTGGAGAATTTACATCAAATGAATTTAATCTATTTTGCAATGATAGAGGAATCAAAAGATAGATGTCTGCACCTAGGACACCTCCACAGAATGGTATAGTAGAAAGAAGAAACAAATCTTTTTTGGATTGTGCTAGGAAACTGTTGATTGATAAGAATGTGGCATAGAAATACTGGAAAGAAGCTATAAGTACAACCGTTTACACTCTTAACCGAGTACAGATCAAGAAAGGTAAAAATCTGACACCTTATGAATTATGGTATGGGCATGCACCGAGTGTTAAATACTTTAGAATCTTTGGATGCAAGTGTTACATATTGAAAGACAATAGGAATGGAAAGTTTGATGCTAAAAGTGATGAAGGCATATTCCTAGGCTACCCCACAAAAAGTAAAGCTTATAAGTGTTTGAACTCTAACACTAACAAAATTGTGGAAAGTGTGAATGTAAAAATTGATGAGTATGCAAAAAGAAATGAGGCTAATAGCAAAAGAGAACCAGAAGATTACAGATCTTTTGTGTACATTGAGGAAATAGAAGAAGAAAGTAACAGACCTACACTTGATGCTGAGTCTCGGGTAAGCAATGCTGAGCGACAAGAAGAGGTTGTCGAGCGTCAGGAAAATAGTGCCCCGAGAGAACAAGAACATGTCGAGCTACATGATAATGCTACCGAGGATTAGGAAGAGGTTGCCAAGCATTTAGAAGCTGAATCTGACAATCTTGTTGGGGAACCTAATGAAATAGAAGAGAAAAATGTTGAACCTGTTTTGGCAAAATATGTAAGAAGACATCACAAGCCTGAACAGATAATTGGAGATAAAGACACTGGAATTCAGATCAGAAGCAAGACCAAGGATCCAACATTCTTACTATGTGAGTTTGAACCTAAGACAACTAAAGAGGCATTAGAAAATGAAGACTAGATACAAGCAATGAATGAAGAAATTGACCAGATTGAGAAGAATGAAAGTTGGACTCTGGTGCCGAGACCTGCAGAAAAGAATGTTATAGGAACAAAGTGGGTATTTCGGAACATGTTGAATGAAAAAGGTGAAATCACTAGGAACAAAGCTAGACTAGTATGCAAAGGCTATGCACAAGAAGAAGGAATTGATTATGGGGAGACATTTTCCCCTGTAGCTAGACTAGAAGGAGTAAGAACTCTGCTTGCATACGCTGCTTATAAAGATTTAAAGGTATATCAAATGGATGTCAAGTCTGTATTTTTAAATGGTATACTAGAAGAAGAAGTTTACATAGAATAGCCAGAAGGTTTTATTGATCCAAATAGAAGACACATGGTATGCAAACTAAACAAAACTTTATATGGATTGAAACAAGCTCCCAGAGCATGGTATGAGCGGTTGCATAACTATCTGATACAGATTAGATTTTCCAGGACAAATGACACAAGCAATCTATATATGAAAGATGAAGAAGGTAAAGGTATTTTTTTGGCCAAAATTTTTGTTGATGACATTATTTTTGGTGGACAAGATGCATTGTGTAAAAGTTTTTCAAAAGAAATGCAAACTGAATTTGAGATGAGTATGTTTGGTGAGATCAAATTCTTTGTTGGTTTACAAGTATATCAGATGAAGAAAGGTATTTTCATTAAAAATTCTAAGTATGTTAATGAAATACTAAAAACTTTTGGAATGGAAGATGCTAGACTGGTGGGCACTCCTATGGTTACTGGACAAAAATTATCTAAGAATGATGATGCTGCAGAAGTTAACCAGACTTTGTACAGATCCATGATTGGAAAACTACAGTATGCTATACACAGTAGACTAGATATTACATTAGCTATTGGGATTGTGGCAAGATTCTCTACCAATCCTAAGGAAACACACATGATGGCGGTGAAGAGAATTATGAGATACTTGAAAGGAATTGCTGACTATGGGTTATATTACAAGAAGAATGACAAATTTGAACTGACAATATATACTGATGCTGATTGGGTAGGAAGTGTAGATGACAGAAAGAGAACTAGTGGTGGAGCTTTATTTCTTGGATAGAGATTAGTCTTCTGGACAAGCAAGAAACAAAACTGCATTTCCCAATCTACTACTAAAGCCGAGTATGTTGCTACTGCAGTGAACTATTCATATTTGATATGGATAAAACAATTGTTGATAGGCATGAAAGAAGAAATCACTAAACCTGTTGTTATTTTCTGTGACAATACAAGTGCTATCAATATTTCTAAGAATCCAGTGATGCACACTAAGACCAAGCACATAGCAATCAAGTATCACTATTTGAGGGAATTGGTACAAGACAAGGAAGTCCGAATGGAATATGTGAATACAAAAGAACAATTAGTAGACATATTCACTAAAGCTTTACCTAAAGAAGCTCACGAGTACCTGAGAAGTCAATTAGGGGTCCTTCCCCTAACTGAGGCTGCCTAGACAAGCTAGGATCACTGCATCAAATATGCTACAATAGAACATTTGACAAATTGATGCAGAAGATTGTCACACTTTAGGACTATCCTAGAGTTGTGAAGAAGAAGAAAAAATAACAAATCAATCATAAGCAAGATGATAGAGGAAGAAACACTTTGCTAAATAGATATATCTACATCTGTTGGATGTATGTTTTAGTTGCTGCTTTGGCATTTTTGTCAAAGAGGGAGATTGAACTAAAATGATATTATAACACATGACATTGAAAGAAAGGTGATGATGAACTGAAATGAAAGATCAGGATAGAGGGAGATCCAGATACTTCTGACAGTCACAGAAGTGAGATTTATAGATTTTGAATCAGAATGAAGCTAAGGATATTATAAATTTTCTCTGATGGAGAGATAAGTTTTGGATTCGTTGGTAATCCATGTGTTATTCAAGTAATTTCATATGGTGTTGTCATCAATGCCAAAGAGGGAGATTGTTGGAAATTGCAATTAAAACAATTGTTGTATTGTCATTGATGTCAAACATTAACTAGTAAGACTGTTGCTACTTAGGAAAGTACTATATCTATTGAAGTGTTGAGAAAGATAAGGGATAGAAAGGATGGTAAAAATAGCACCTAAGGAAAGGTTGAGTTATCTTGATACTACAAAGTGTACTTGATTATGTTGCACAATGATGAGACAATGTATTGTTTATCTTAGTAAAGTTGAAGACTAAACTAGTAGGCTTAACCGAGCAAAAATGAAGAAATCATGTTTAAGCTGAGTTATGACAGAGTCAACCAAGTTAGTCGATGCTGAGAAAAATCTAGTGTCAACTGAGTATCAGTAAATTGCAGAGAAAGACAGTATATGCTGAGGAAATAGTTTTAGTAGTGACCGAGCGTTTTACATGGAGAACGAGTGAATGATCACTGTATTGACCGAGCATCAACAATTTTATATTTGAAGAGAATTCATTTTGGGGATGACATTGTTTGAAATCTTGGATTGTGTAAATTGTGTTGACTTTATTTATTGATTGTATGGAAGCATTTTATGCTTTGTAAAATGTTTTATTATAAATCTTTATGAGATTTAAGATGATTCTAGAAGAGGAGATGAAGAACATGATGTGGGTGGATTCAATGAATCTGACCTAACCCTAAGATCTAAAAAGGAGATTAAGTGGCAAAAGAAAAGTTAACCTAACAAAGAAAAGTATTAAGGGAACCGAAGCATTAGGTATGTGAATGCATGGGTGAAGTAGATGCTGGAAGAACAGTAAGTTTTATTGACTGTATAGGCAAAAAGGCTAAAGGAAAAGTGTGGTGATTACTTGAAGGAAAGTTCCAAGTAGATCAGAGATGGAGATGGAAAAGTTTCAAAGTTAGTAAACCAGCATTTGTGTACAGAATTGGATCTGATATTTAGAAAGTGAGTTGTATGTTTTCAGATCAATACTACTACTACTTTCTAACCATTGTAATAGTCAAAATCCTTTTAACAGAGGTTGACCTAACAGTCATATGTTAAATCCTTTGAACAAGGTTACATTCTAATGGAGTGTATGTAAGTCCTTTGACTAGGCTCACTTTTAACAAGGTGATTGAAATCCTTTAACCAAGTCACACTTGACAGTGTGTATTGTAACCTTTGAGAGGGTTGGCTTTTAACTGAGCTCACTTCAGAAGAGTGAAAATAATAGTAGCATGTTACAAAGTAGTTTTTCCCATATTGGGTTTCCACTATAAATCCTGGTGTCAATACTTGTGTGAATGTTTTGGTTTGAACATTACTATGTTTTATAAGTTAGATACAGCTGGGTAGTGGACTACTGAGTTATACATTTCTGTTATTGAATCAGTGATGACCGAGTTTGTTTTTGTTGCTTTATCTGATTTAAGGAAAAGTTTTTGGAGTTATTTTATACATCAGGACCTGAGAACAATTGATTCACCCCCCCTCTCTGTTGTTCTAAATCATATTAACACAAGCATCCATCCATCAAGGAGATCCATTGTTAGCTATTGAAGGATTCAATCTCTTTGGAGCCCCCTTTGATGATCCATCCTTCTACATTCATTCAAGCCTTCTCATATGCAAAGATCAAGTCAAGATTGGTGTTGAAGATCAAATGCCATTGATTGGAGACATCCTACATCCATTCTACATCCATTGAAGCATTCCTACTTGTGGATTTGAGGATTTGAATCCTCTACAAGGACTTCAACATAAGCGAGGTGATTTGTTTCAATTAATTTGCTTATGCACACTATATTTCAATTCAATTTCAAGGTTAATTCCTAAATTGGGGTTTGACCAAGGCAAACCCTGCATACAACAAAAACCCCTATTTTCTTGCAGGTACAAGTGTGGGATTTCAAATTTGAGAGTGAATTTGGATACCCTTTTCGGTGAACTTTCGAGATTTGTGAACAGAATTAGAATTGGCCTTCAAATAAAGAATGTAGTATTTGACCTTTTATAAGGGTCAAAGTTGACCTGAGCTCATCTTGGAGAAATATTTTTGGGTTTTCTCTGTCTCAGCATTTCCAGTCCAGAACAGGTTGCAGAATTGCCTGAAAGTACACACAGACTTCAGAAATTGACATTTTCTAGATCTGCCCTAATTTGAGGTTAGTATTTATATTTCAATTATTTCAAATTTCAAGCATAATTCCTTTATAGGGAAACATTGGATTCTCTCTCTCTTTCATATTATTTATAGATTGTTTCGATTGTGCATTAACCTCTTGGTTGATCAAATTGGATCTCTCTTTTGGGAATTTGGATTTGGGAATAGATCTCATATTTCCCCATACATCTATCTATCCACACTTACACATATTTGAATAGAGGTGAATCCATTTTTACTTCTATTCAATCATGTCTCATTATTTCCTTCCTATGGGGGGATTCTTGATTGTATATACATGATGCATGTTGTAATTGTGGGGGGCTTTTAATTAATTCATCCATCTGTGCATCTTCTTTTCATCTCTCTTTTTGGGGGAGGGATTTTCCCATGAGGTTTTCCCTCTTCTCCTCTTTATGAGATATTGCATTGCACTTGCATATTGTACATGGTACCTAACATGGCCTAGTAGCTAGGACCCATATTGCATTATCATCTAGCATTGTGAGCTTAACTGCATTCCCCTAGGTTGCACTTAAGTGGGGGTGTTGGTATAATTAAGTATTTACTAATTACACTTTACTTAAGTTTATTTAGGATAATGCATTGCATAGTAGTTTGCATATGAGACACCTAGGAGGTTGCATTTCATTTTAGTACATCGTGTAGGAGAATTTCCACTTTAGGTGTCAGTTCAACCTTTAGTGCTCTTATCACATTAGCATCCTCTCATTGTTGCACATATTTCATATACTTTATTGTATAGTGGAGGATGATCCACCTTTGGTGGACATGTGATTACACCTTGTCTAGTTGATAGGTTATCATTTACATCTCTCCTAGCTATCATACAATATTACCTATATATTCAAGAATATCTTCTTTGTATTCAATCAATTCTATTTCATTATTGATCAATATTGAATCAATCAATTGATCATATCTTTTGTCTCTCTTGTGCTATCAATTGAGCTTCTAGATCTTGGCATTTTCATTCTTTGCTTTAGGCAAACTCTTACACATAGGATGCTTCTTATCTTCGTTTCAATTCAATTACTTTAAATTGTGTATTTGCCATAATTGAGTTGATTTCATTGATAAACTATACACATTATTATGCAAAAATAAGTGCTAAATGGATGACATTAATGCTAAAATTATCAATGATGGATGATAAGTCTAGAATGATAATGATATTATGATGTTAGTATGCATGAGAGTGGATGATGTACGAAAGAAATGGAGAAGTTTAAATAAGATTTGAGTGAAAAGTGAGGGGTCTCGAAAATGCAACACTTGTCATCATAAATGACAAGTGGCATCTCAAAGGATGATAAGTGGAGGGGAGGTTAGGTATCTTTTTTGGAGAGATGCCACAAAAATGGGAGTTATTTTCCTATTTAATAAAAATAGGAATGTGCACAAATAAGAAGGTGGTTAGGATAAGGTTGGTTTGATGTGAGGTTAAAGGGATAAAATTAGTTTGAACCTTGGGTTAATTGAAGGGTTAGTTAGTGGATTGATGGTTATAAAGAGGTTAAGGGGATAAGGTTGGTTGCGATAAAGGTTTAGTTAGTGGGCTAGATTGGAGGGTTTGGTTAAACGATGGTTAAAATTAGAAGACATGTGTCAAAAATGAATTAATTATTTAAATTAATTCATTCTTTTGAACAAAGAGGAAAATGACAAAGTGAATTAGCTAAAATAAATTTAATAAATTTTCTTTAATTAATAAAGGATTTAAGAGAAATAACTTAATTGAATGAGTTATTGTTTACCATTAATTAATTAATGAAAGTATAGCTTGCTTAATTAGATTAATTTAACTAAAATAATAACATTAATTAACTAAATAAGATCAATTATTTAATTAATAAATAAATTAGATAAATTAAATTAAATTAATATAATTTATTAAATTTAAATATCTACACATAATTTGAAATTTTATTGCATGAAATTTCTAATCTACTTATTTTAGAAAACTAAAATAAAATACAAAATAAAAGTTATTTTATCAAACTATGTTCTAGTCTACTTATTTTAGAAAACTAAAATAAAACACAAACTAAAAGTTATTTTATCAAACTATGATTGGATTCTCATAGCAAAAGCGAGTGTATCCCACTTTGGGCTGTCCCTCTCACTGACCTCATTAAGGCAATTTCTTGGGAGGCAAGCCCACTAATGTTATAGCATGTTCATGTAAAGCAAGGAAATAGAGTTAAGAATAAGTTTTTGGGAATTTGATTCACCAAAAGGTGAAGAGCATATCCCTAACTTTTCCTTATTTCCAAAACACAATAAACAAGGTTCAATTACTAGCCCACTAACTAAAGAGAATTGAGTATTTCTACTCTCTTCTACAAACAAGGGGCTTTGATTTTATGTTCTTGATTTCCTCAACCTTTCTTCTTAATTAAAAAGTTCAACACCTTTGGCATTTTTATTCACTAGAAGAAGTGAAGAGCATAGGCCTAAATGCTAAACTTTCCAAAGAAAGATAGGTTGTTTTGTAATTACTAGATTTTCAAATGCACCAATGCCACAATTTAAGGGAAAATATTCACTAGTTTGAGGCTTACCTTTTCTTGTAGCTAGCAAAGGCTAGGGGCATTTTTTAGTGATTTTTGTCATTTTTAGCTTACCTTGGCTATAGTTCCTTTCCAATGTGCTTTTCCTCCAACAAAGTTAGTCAACAAAAAAACAAAAACAATGAAGGAAACCAAAACAAATTTGAAGAAGCAAAGTTTGAATTGAATCTAAAGTGTTATTTGCAAATTTTAAGAAAAACTTGAACTAAGGTGAGAAAATCCAATTAAGTGAAACAAACTTAGTTTTATATGCTTCTATAATTTTAAGGTAGTTCTCATAAACTTGATTTTCCTCCTCTTGTGAATCCTCAAGAACCGATTTGATGTGAACAAAGTTCTCCTTCTTGATCTTCTTAGTCAAAGCCTTGCCTTCTTGGTTGAATCTACTCTCTGGTTTCTTCTCTTCTTTGTGATTAGACATCCTGCAGAGTCATGAAAATCATTTTACCATAGTCAGATAGTGAAAATTAACAGTTTATGCAAAAGCACTTATGTAATGCTTAAAAGTGTTATTTTACTACTTAAAAATGTGGTTAATCTGATTAAAAATGTTGTTTCAACTCTGTCAGTACACTCAAAAGCGTACAAATAACTAATAAATGCATTGTAGAATCTATCAAAGGTAGTAAAAATGTAGTAAAAGCACTCAGTAAATTAGCAGAAGCACTCAGGGGTCAAGGAATAAGTGCTATAGATCCATGCAAAGGCACTTCAATAATGACAGACAGATAATAGAAGGATTGAAAGCGTCGTGGATCAGCGCAAAGGTGCACAAATTTGTCATGAAAGCGCTGAAACAGTGCTGGAAAGCATTGTTTAAATGTACAGAAGCACTGTTTAAGCTCTCAAAAGCGTTGTTTCCTGAAAAACCCAAGAGTTAAACATGCACAAATTTGATAAAAATGAAATAATTCTGAGCGTTTAGTAAATTGAAGCATCCTGCCCCACGGTGGGCACCATTTTGTATACCAGAAATAGTATCTTCATAGGATTAGTATTAACAATAAATGAAATAGTAACTAAATAAATCACAATTATAGCAACTATTTAGCAAATGAAAGATCAATTGAGCATCCTAGGGCTCTCTATCTAAGAGTGTTAATAGAAGCTCTCAGCAAGCTACCATTAATGATAGTCCTAGAATGAGAAATGATAAAGATTAAGCTAAAGCTAACAATTATATTCAAATTGAATGCTAATTAAGCTCTTAAAATGCCTTTCTAGCTATAAAATGAAAGAGGTTCTATGCAATTCTTAGATGTGTGGTTATTAATTATGATTGATTTTGGTCTTCCTTTTATAGATTTATGCAAGGGTAGGGGGTGTAGTTGTGTTGATCATGATTAAGCTTGAGTTGAGTCTTTGGTTCCACCCTTTGAAGACAATGCAAAGTTTGTGTCCTCAAAGCTTGGGACAAGAAGACAAGATTCTCTTTCACTTTGAGTGATTGAGATTGAATTTGGCTTGATCCATGTGAATGCATTTTCTCAAATCCTATTGGTTGATTGAATTTCCTCCTTTTGTGGTTGTTGAAAGAAATTAGGATTTATTAATTGATTTTAATCCCTTTATTTAACCATGTACCCCTTGAATGGGTTGAATTTGATTTAATTCAAAACTATACAATTAATTGAATTAATTGCACATTGATTTGATTTCACTTGATTAAAATGCTCTCAATTTTGATTTATCTTGAATTAAAGCTTGATTTTAATTTTGGTTGGCTAAATGTTTGATTTGATTCAATTGCTTTGATCTTGTCCTTGATTTGCTTTGATTTGCCTTGATTTTCTTTGATTTATTACTTAATTGTCTTTGTCCATTTTTAGGTGATTATAGTTTTGTACTTTATAAAATGTCCATGGCATTAGATAAAAATATCAACATTACCTAAGATTGGTATATGCGTCGTTTGGCCCTAGGGGTTGTAATTTCATCCCCAATAAAATTCTTCACTGCTCTGTGAATGTGAATGTTGTTTAGTATAAACATGAGGTCCAAACAAAGTCTTCAATGTGTGCCAAAATGGTAGCTTCATTTACTTGAACTTCAAGCTTAATCCTATCATTCCATGCTATATATTCCCAGTGTAACTATTGACAATCTCTACAAGACAAGCAGGAATTTGAAGCCATGAATTCAGACCATATATTGTGAGCATATGAGTAAGTACCGCTTGACAACCATGGCTTGTGAATATGTAATTTGTAAATATGCTTCAAAGATGTGGGCTGATAATTCAATTAAAATGACAAATAGTTTTAGGCATGTGAATAAATACAGGTCAAAATTAGAGCATGTTGGTGCAAATCAAAGGTTAGAACCACATTGAGAAGATTCAAAAACCCCTAAATTGACTTTTTTCATTCAAATCAGACATCTGGAGCCAAATCTAGAGTCATTTGAATTTTAAAAGTACGATGATGTCGATTCAAAAAAAAAAAATTCCAGAGGCAATTTTCAAACAATGATATCTCAATCATCCAAACTCATTACTTTGATAAAAAAATTTATATTTTTTTTTTTTTGGGGGGGGGGCTTATAATTTCATGATCTACACAATAGTGTAGGTGGTTTCTAATCTCTGTTTATGATGTTTTCTAAAAATCACAAATCCTAATTTTTGCAGCTTTAGAGGCTTCATTCGGGCTCATACGGGCACATTTTTAGGTGCAATTTTTTAAAGTGCATAATTTTTGGTCTACTTTCTAGATCTAGTATCATTTTGGATAAATTTTGAGTGGACATATTACTTTCATAATTTTCTCTATTTTGGCCTATTTTGGCACTTGTAATTGATTGGATCCTCAATTGATCTTGTGTCTTATCTTCTTGAGTCTTCTATAGCTTCATATTTTCTATTGTAATCATCAAAATTAGAAGTCCACTTTTGTCTATTTTGACAAGTGGAAATTGTACATGCACTATATATAAAATGCCAAAATCATCTATTTTGGGGGGGTTCTTTGATTGGGTGATTTGAGGGGTGTTTTGAGTGGTTGTGCTCCTCTTTTATGTTATTTCATTTTGCATCATGGGTTTTTTAATTGACTTGGAGAAAGGGAACTATAAAAAATGGAGTGATCCCATTCTTGCTCATTTTAGTGAGCATATTCTATTGCCATATTTATATAAAAAAGAAATTTCTCATCCTGCTAATCCATTGAACTGGGACTCTTGGGAAAAAGTTCTCAAAGTTATTTATTTCAACATGGATGAAGATGTTATGGATTCCCTTTATGAAAATAACTAGAATATAATTCAAGATCTTTGGATCATTCTTTAGGTAATGTATGGAGATCTACATGTTCCTCCATTCCCCAAAGATCTAGATCCCACCATAGCTCCTACCTCTCCAGTTGAGATCATTCCTACCCTTTCTCTTGATGATGGTTGAATTCCTATAGTCATGGTTTCTTGTGATTTAGTGTAGTGGGATATTCCTTGTCTTCCAGTTATAGTTCCTTGGGATGACTTTTTGACAGACATTGCAGGTTTGTTTGTGGAGTCCTACATTGAGGATCTGGGAGACACCATTGATGAAATTCATCTTCTTTTTGATGAGGATGATCCTTTGTCATTTGTTGCAAGGGAATACTCTTACCCTCATCTTCATTCTTCACTTGATTATTCTTTCAAGTTTGACATGATTGTGGATCATTTGATACGACATTTAGAGGAGGTCTTTTTCACTTTAGAGAAGACATTTGAGTATTTGGAGATTAGTTTTCATGAGTCTCAAACTTCACTTAAGATGTTACATTGCATGGTTTAGGAGATTCCTATTCAGTTTCTTGGGGCTTCATACATCTTGAGGATTCTTCCTAGAGATTGGGGATGATTCTTTGATACACCTATCGCACCATTTCTTCCTAAAGAGAAGAACATTATTCAGTTTTCTTGGTGTAGCTTCTACATTGATCCTAGGCCATCTATCATGGGTGTACCTTCTACATTGAAGGGGGGATTATTTTCTTCTCTTCACACTTCTTCATTTGAGGAGGCATCCTTATCATTAGAGTTTGATCCAAATTCTTACATGGATCAATTACTATTGGTCTCTTTCTTGTCACCTTCTATTGGATATGTTCCTGATTGGTTAGTGGCATATTCATCAACCAAGGACATGGAAACACATGAGCATACTTTAGAGACTTCATACTATAGTTAGATTCTCTTTCCTTCTTCCTATCCACAATGGGAAGCCTTCTTGCATCTATACTTTGTGTATCTTCTTCCTAAGGGGAGAAATGTTGTTTGTAGGCATGGATCTATGTTTTTCCTTCAGACACTCACCATCCTTGGAGAAGATTATTCATTATGGGGAGGATATCATGTCTCATTATTTCCTTCCCTGGGGGACTCTTGATTGTATATACATGATGCATGTTGTAATGGGGAGGGGGGGGGCTCCTGATTACTCCATCCATCCATGCATCTTGTTTTCATCTCTCTTTTTGGGGGAGGGTTTTTCCCATGAGGTTTTCCCTCTTTCTCCACTTTATGAGATATTGCATTGCACTTTCATATTGTACATGGTACCTAACATGGCCTAGTAGCTGGGACCCATCCAACATTGTGAGCTTAAGTGCATTCCCCTAAGTTGCACTTAAGGGGGGCTGTTGGTGTAATTAAGTATTCACTAATTACACTTTACTTAAGTTTACTTAGGATAATGCATTGCATATTAGTTTCCATATGAGACACCTAGGAGTTTATATTTTATTTTAGCACATGGTGTAGGAGAATTTCCACTTTAGGTGTAAGATCAACCTTTCGTGCTCTTATCACATTATCATCCTCTCGTTGTTGCACATGTTGCACATACTTTATTTTACAATGGAGGATGATCCACCTTTGGTGGACATGTGATTACACCTTGTCTAGTTGATAGGTTATCATTTAAATCTCTCCTAGTTATCATACATTGCCTATATATTCGAGTATATCTACTTTGTATTCAATCAGTTTTATTTCACTATTAATCAATATTGAATCAAGCAATTGATCATATGTTTTGTCTCTCTTGTGCTATTAATTGAGCTTCTAGATCTTGACATTTCCATTCTTTTCTTTAGGAAAATTCTTATACATAGGATGCTTCTTATCTTCGTTTCAATTCAATTGCTTTAAATTATGTATTTGCCATAATTGAGTTGATTTCATTGATAAACTAATCTTATGAAGGTATTTACTATACACATTATTATGCAAAAATAAGTGCTAAATGAATAACATTAATGCTAAAATCATCAATGATGGATGATAACTCTAGAATGATAATGATATTATGATGTTAGTATGCACAAGAGTGGATGATGTATGAAAGAGATGGAGAAGTTTAAATAAGATTTGAGTGCAAAGTGAGGGGGTTCCAAAATGCAACACTTGTCATCATAAATGACAAGTGGCATCTCAAAGGATGATAAGTGGATGGGAGGTTAGGTATCATTTTTGGAGAGATGCCACAAAAATGGGAGTTATTTTCCTATTTAATAAAAATAGGAATGTGCACAAATAAGGAGGTGGTTAGGATAAGGTTGGTTTGATGTGAGGTTAAAGGGATAAAATTAGTTTAAACCTAGGGTTATTTGAAGGGTTAGTTAGTGGGTTGAGGGTTATAAAGAGGTTAAGGGGCTAAGGTTGGTTGGGATAAAGGGTTAGTTAGTGGGCTAGATTGGAGGGTTTGGTTAAACAGTGGTTAAAATTAGGAGACATGTGTCAAAAATGAATTAATTATTTAAATTAATTCATTTTTTTGAGCAAAGAGGAAAATGACAAAGTGAATTAGCTAAAACAAATTTAATAAATTTGCTTTAATTAATAAAGGATTTAAGAGAAATAGCTTAATTGAATGAGTTATTGTTTACCATTAATTAATGAAGGTATAGCTTGCTTAATTAGATTAATTTAACTAAAATAATAACATTAATTAACTAAATAAGATCAATTATTTAATTAATATAATTTATTAAATTTAAGTATCTAAACATAATTTGAAATTCTACTTATTTTAGAAAACTAAAATAAAACACAAAATAAAAGTTATTTTATCAAACTATGTTCTAGTCTACTTATTTTAGAAAACTAAAATAAAACACAAACTAAAAGTTATTTTATCAAACTATGATTACAAAAGTCAAATGACAGCACATATACTATATAAAAAGAATGCACAATCACCTATGATAATAAAATCCTTTGGAATATCACTTTTTTTAATTTTAACATTCACCTTCACATCAAAATACTGAATAAAATATAACAATGAAAATCATACACCCATTAACTTTCTTTAAATTCACCTTTATTTTGTAGTGCATTAGCTGGACGTGCCTTCTTTCCTCTTATTTCCAACCTACTCTGACTATCTCGGGAATATGCAGCTATTTTATTTTGAAAGAGCTCAGCAATGACACTTACATTTAATGTGTAGGCCCACTGAAACGTTAGAAAAGTTTAATATATCAAACATTGTAAGAAGATCGATAAAGACTATTGACTATTTTAATGGTTGAGTGGTTGAGTGGAAAACTTTCGAGGGTTTATATATTACTCATTTGTTTTTTTTCCTTAATAGTTTTTAACATAAAATGATGGAGTACGACATCGAAATATTTACAAAAAGGAAAAGGAGATAAAATGAAATTGACTTTTGTATAAGTTTAAATTATTTAGTTGAAAAATAAGTGTGCAGATATGTGTATTAAATTTTAGAAGTTGACGGGATGTCTTTATATCCTATTCTCTTTGAAATGTTATAGGTTTTAGTTATAATTTTTTTTTATAAACTAGCACTTGCACCAACGAGGTGCAATGTTTACGCCGATAGCAGTATATCTTCATATGTGTTTAAAATCTTAAAATATAAATATATTGTTGTATAATTAACTTTGTAAATTTAATTATGTTTTATAAAATGAATATAGATATGTACTATGGTTATGGTTAAGGTAATGGGCAAAATATGTGTTAATATATAATGAGGGTCTTCTTTTTCTTCATCTTCTTCGCCTTCTTCTTCCTATCCTCCTTCTTCCTCAACCTCTTCTCCTTCATTTTCCTTCTCTTCTTCTTTTTCCTTTTCCTCCTCTTCTTTGTGTTCTTCTTCCTCCTCCTCTTCTTCTTTCCCTTTATTTTCTTCTTCTTCTTATTCCTCCTCTTCATCTTCATCTTCTACTTCTTCTTCCTCCTCCTCCTCCTCCTCTTCTTCTTTCCCTTTATTTTATTCTTCTTCTTATTCCTCCTCTTCATCTTCATCTTCTACTTCTTCTTCCTCCTCCTCCTCCTCCTCTTCTCCTCCTAATCCCCCTCCTCCTTGTCCTTGTCCTCCTTCTCCCTGTTCTCCTTCTTCCTCTTCTCCTTCTTCATCTTCTTGTCCTTCTTCTTCTTCTCTCTCCTCCTCCTCCTACTTATCATTCTCCTTCCTTCCTCCTCCTCCTCCTCTACTACCTCTTCTTCCTCATCTTCTCTTTCTCCTCATTCTCCCTCTTCACCTTCTTCCTCATCTTTTTACTCTTCTTCTTTCTCACCTCTTTTTCCCCTCCTCCACATCCTACACTTCTTTCTCTTCCTCCTCCTCCTCCTCTTCTCCTCCTAATCCCCCTCCTCCTTGTCATTGTCCTCCTTCTCCCTTTTCTCCTTCTTCCTCTTCTCCTTCTTCATCTTCTTGTCCTTGTCCTTCTTCTTCTTCTCTCTCCTCCTCCTTCTACTTCTCATTCTCCTTCCTTCCTCCTCCTCCTCCTCCTCTACTGCCTCATCTTCTCCTCCTACACCTCCTCCTTCTTGTCCTTCGCTTTCTCCTCTTTCTCCCTCTTCTCCTTCTTCCTCATCTTCTTCCTCATCTTTTTCTTCCTTCTCTTCTCTATCTTCATCTCCTCTTCCTCCTTCATGTTTTTTTTCTTAAATAAAAATAATATCAGATTCAAAGTTACATTATAATATAGAAATTTTGTCATTGTAATAACATCCATATTTTGTCAATGTAACAACATCCATAATAAATATTTGTATATAAACAAGTTATTTTTAACTCTAATTCTCTTATAATAAAGAGACCTTAATAATAAAAAAATTTAAAAAATCAAACTAAGAATATCAAAATATAAATATATTTTTTCAATGTAAAGTAATATTAAAAATAAAAATTATATAAATTCATATTAGTAATTTAAATTACTGATACTTCTATTTTTAGATGTTTCTCAAAAATCTAAAATCTTAGACATGCAAAAGATAACAGGATAGGCATAGAGTGAGCTTATTAAAGTGGCTTCAAAAAGCTTTCTAGTAATTGCAAGAAACAAATGTAAAGCTAAATTGTCAATATAATGCACTACTTTTCAGAATATAAGCAAATCTGAACCAAACTGGAAGATTGTAAAAGATATATAGTTTAATTCAAAAGATTTCATTCTGAAACATTTATTAAAAAATATATTCAATTTAATCTAAAAGGTTATTTTAAAAATGTTAGTTGAAAAGCTTATACAGTTTAATCTAAATATACAATTTAATCCAAAAGATTGCAATTTGGAAAATTGATTAAAAAAATATCCAGTTGAATAAAAAATCTTACTTTTTTTAAAAAGATACATAGTTTCAATCAAAAACATGGATTGTGAAGTCTAAGAATTTTGACAGTTGCGAGGAAATCATGGGCAAACAACTCCCATGTGAATAGTTCACATGTTAAGCTTACATTCTAAAGTTGAACAGCTTAAATGGTTGTGATCGATTGAAAAAGATATGCAGTCTAAAATTGAATAACTTGCATAGTTGCGATTGATTGAAAAACATATACACATTACGTTAATATTTGGTTCTCTTTGAGTGTATCATCTGTATCATCTACTACCCTACTATTTTCTTCTGAGTCTCCCACCCTACCATTTTCTTTTGGAATAATTAAGAAAATTTACTAAGAAGTATTCATTGGAAAAACATATACAATTTACTCCAAAACCTGCAATCTAAACTAAAAAATCTTACATTTGTGAGCTAATTGAAATAGATATGCTTAGATTATCATAGCCCATTTGAATAGTTCACTTGTTAAGCACACTGTACCCACCATTTACTTTCAGATTAATAAAAATTAACAAAACCCTAAAAGAGAGACCTTTGAAAAGAAATAGCTTGATGAATTTGAAATTTGTGTTGTCATTGTCACCTATAAGCATTCCTCAATTGGCAATTAATGGATGAGTTTATGGGCAACTCTGGCATAGAAAATTAGCTTTTCATTGTTCGCACTGAAGGCTGGTACCTTGCAAGCATGGCATCCAATGGCTGTGTTCAAGCAGGCGTAGCAGAAATGGTGGAATTTGAGGTAGTAAAACCAGACTAAAACCGGTGCTCTTGTTATTGTCGTGGGTGAGATAGTTGAGCTCTTTCATGAGACCAATGGACTCTGATAATCCCTAGATAGAACATAAATCACAAACTGTAATGTTAAAAAAATAGTACGTTGAAGCTCATAAACCAAGTTCACTAGGTTGGAAGCTGAAACCAGAACATTCAACGGTGCAATTGCACACATCACAGACAAAAATAAAGAAATCTACCACCGATCCATCATGGTCAATTAAAGCACATGCGAATCAAACATAATTTCAATAAATCCAACATCAGAAGCTCCCAAACTCAAATCCCCTTAAAATACACCCAAAAAAAAGGCCCATAGTTCAATCCCTAAAAACTCGAATTGTTAGAAATAAAAAAATCAAAGCAATAATTTTTTTGTGTATACTTTACAATCTGGTTATCTTTTATCTCTAAATAGACCATTCCTTATATCAGTTTCTATAACGGTTCTAACTTCCTCAACCTCTTTGGTAATGTTTATCCCGAACATCCTGCACCATGTTGCCAACAAACCCTTAAAATAAGTAAAATGTAGAAGTTCAAATAAGTTGAAACTCTCGTCGGTTGCTATTTGCGTTATAAGAAAAATTATGGGCTTCTTTTTATGTTATCAGACAATTTATCGGCACACTTTTACGATATAAGATAATTTATCGACACACTTACACTTTTCCATCAATGGGAAATGCCCACAATGAAAGTCTAGCAGCTTACTTTTTGTTCATTTTTCAGTCAACTGACACTTTTCCGTCAGCTAACACTTTTCCGTTAGTGGCCTATGCCCACAAATAAGCCTATCAGCTTAATTATAATAAATATTTACTATGTAAAATATTGTTAATTTAAACTAATTATGAAAATATGGAATAATTAGTATTGTAATGATAAAAGTATTTTACATTTATTTTTTTTATTCAATTTTAGGTGATTTTTTTTAATATAGTTACAAATGCAATATTTTGTGTATAGTTAGGTTTGTGTATTTTATTTCATATTGTAGTGCATTAGCTGGACTTGCCTTCTTTCCTCCTTTTTTTCCAACCTACTCTTGACTATCTCGGGAATATGCAGCTATTTTATTTTGAAAGAGCTCAGAAATGATGCTTACATTTAAACATTAGAAAAGTTTAATATATCAAACATTGTAAAAAGATCGATAAAGACTGTTGACTATTTTAATGGTTGAGTGGAAAACTTTCGACTTCGAGGGTTTATATATTACTTGTTTTTTTTTTACTTAATAGTTTTTTACATAAAGGAAAAGGAAATATTTACGAAAAGGAAAAGGAAAAGGTCATAAAATAAATTTGACTTTTTTATAAGTTTAAATTATTTAGTTGAAAAATAAGTGTGCAGATTTGTGTATTAATTTTTAGAAGTTGATGGGATGTCTTTATATCCTATTCTCTTTGTAATGTTACATGTTTTAGTTACATTTTTTTTTATAAATTATCATAAATATTTACCATGTAAAATATTGTTAATTCAAACTAATTATGAAAATACGGAATAATTAGTATTGTAATGATAAGAGTATTTTACATTTATATTTTTATTTAATTTTAGGTGATTTTTTTAATATAGTTATAAATGCAATATTTTGTGTATAGTTAGATTTGTGTATTTTATTTCATTTATATTTAGTTATAAGTTGATTAATTATATTTATGTTTATGTGCACATTATCTTAGTTTAATTAATTTTTTTTATAATTTTTAATATTTGACTAATTTAAATCATTTTGATTAGTGATATAAATATAAATATGTAATAAATAATATATAAATATATATTGTATACTAATATTAGTATATTGTATACTAATATATCCTATCAATTATTAATAAGTTTCTAAATTTATATTTATATATCTTAAAAATTATAAACATTCAAATTTTATCATTATGCCATAGGCGTACCTATACAATGGGAGCACAAAATAATATGACCCAAAAAAAATAGGGGCGTCACATGGATGAAGAATAAGTTAAAAAATTAAATAAGAAATAAAAAATTTAGGGTGTTCTATGTTTTTTTATAGAATTTGGAAAGGCAAAAGAATCGGAAAAGACACCTTTTGGAGAATATGAAGAGACGCTCTCAGATTATAAAAGAGCTTCTCCTCATTTCATTTGGAGGAAGCACATTTCAAAAGCAAGCAAGCAACCATATATCAAGGTGATATTTTTAGTTTGTATGTAATAATTTATTTTTTATATAATTTTAGTTTTCGATTTAAATTTAGTTTTACTTTTAATTTTAGATTTAGAATTAGAACTAGATTTAGAGTTAGTTTTCATTTTCGTTTTAGTTTAGTTAGATTTATATTTCTCTTAGATTTAGATTTTGATCATTATTTCATCTAATATTTAGTCTTAATATTTAGATTTAAATTTAAATATGGAGGGCAATGCGGCGCTTCATATTGGTTTAGATTTAGATTATTTAGATTATTCATTTAGAATGGTTTGAAATGGTGAAAAATCTTTCTTCTTCCTTAATTAAAATTGGAAAATCATTAAGGTTTAGATTTAGATTTAGTTTTAGAGTTACATTTAGATTTATATTTCTCTTATATTTAGATTTTGATTATTGTTTCATTTAATATTTAGATTTAAATTTAAATATAGAGGGCAATGTTGTCATATTGCTTTAGATTTAGATTATTTAGATTATTCATTTGCAATGGTTTAAAATGGTGAAAAATCTTTCTTCTTCCTTATTTAAAATTGGAAAATCTTTAAGATTTAGTTTTAATACTTTATTTTTATAAAGTTTTTATATTTAACATTTAATTTCTACAATAAAAGCTATTAAATTAAATAAATAAATTACAAAACTATAAATTTAAACAAATCATAAGTTTCAATGCAAAGGCAGAAAATAATAGATGGCCAAAATAATAGGAAGCCAAATGGCAAGGTTGAAATAATGGGGCCCAAAATAATATGACCTGAAAAAATAGGGTATCCATTATCTTAGAGAATCGTTATTATAGAAAAATTATTGTTAAGCATACCATTTCATTAGAGAATTTGTATTAAGTAGTTATCATAATGGAGAATTTGAGCATAATTGAGTTAGATTAGGGATAAATGCATCATATATCTTTATTTTCTCATTTTAGGACTATCAGTAATGGATGCTAATATGAGAGCATTTAATTAGCTTTTCTAGTTAGAGATCCATAGTGTTGGTGTAATTAAGTATTTATTAATTACAATTTACTTAAGTTTAGTTAGGAAAATGCATTGCATAGTGGTTTGCATATGAGACACTTAGGAATTTGCATTTCATTTTAGCACATGGTGTAGGAGAATTTCCACTTTAGGTGTGAGATCGACCTTTAGTGCTCTTATCACATTATCATCCTCTCATTGTTGCACATACTTTTTTTTACAATGGAGGATGCTCCACCTTTGGTGGACATGTGATTACAACTTGTTTAGTTGATAGGTTATCATTTGCATCTCTCCTAGTTATCGTACATTACCTATATATTCAGGCATATCTATTTTGTATTCAATCAATTATATTTAATTATTGGTCAATATTGAATCAATCAATTGATCATATCTTTTGTCTCTCTTGTGCTAATAATTGAGCTTCTAGATCTTTGAATTTTTATTATTTTCCTTAGGAAAATTCTTACATTGTATCAGAGTCATAGAAGTGTCATTATATAGCTTTTTTTGAGAGAATTCTTTACAGGGCAAAATTAGAGCTTGCTGGTGCAAATCAAAGGTTAGAGTCATATTGAGAAGTTTCAAAAGCCCCTCAATTGACCTATTTTTTCACTCAAATCAAACATTTGGGGCCAAATCTAGAGTCATTTGAATTTTGAAATAATGATGACGACGTTTGAGAAAAATTAATTCAAGAGGCGATTTTAAAACAACAATATCTCAGTCATCCAGACTCATTATTTTGATTTTTGTTTTTTGTTTTGGGGTATAATTTCATGATCTACACAATAGTGTAGGTGGTTTCCAATCTCTATTTATGATGTTTTCTAAAACTCAGAAATCCTAATTTTTGCATCTTTAGAGGCTTCGTTCGAGCTCATACAGACACATTTTCAGGTGTAATTTTTTTTAAAGTGCATGATTTTTTTTCTACTTTCCAAGTCTAGTATCATTTTGGTTAAATTTTGAGTGGACATAGTACTTTCATAATTTGGTCTATTTTGGCCTATTTTGGAACTTGTAATTGATTGGATCCTCAAGTGATCTTGTGTTTTATCTTCTTGAGTCTTCTATAGCTTCATATTTTCTATTGAAATCATCAAAATTAGAAGTCAACGTTGGTCTATTTTGACAAGTAGCAATTGTACATGCACTGTATATAAAATACCAAAATCATCTATTTTGGGTGGGGTTCTTTGATTGGGTGATTTGGGGGGTGTCTTGAGTGGTTGTGGTCCTCTTTTGTGTTCTTTCATTTTGCATCATGGGTATTTTAATTGACTTGGAGAAAGGGAACTATAAACAATGGAGTGATCTCATTCTCGCTCATTTTAGCGAGCATAATCTATTGCCATATTTATATACGGAAGTGTAGATAAAGAAATGTTGTTCATCTACAAATATAAATGTATGAGGAATGTATGTAAAGGGGAAATATAAGATCCACCTTCAAATCCTAATTCCCAAAGGAGAGATCCAAATTGATCAACCAAAAAGGCTAATGCACAAAAGAATCAACCTAAGGAGAATATGAATAAAGGATAAGACTTTATATTTTTTTTATGGAAAGTATGTGATTGAAATCTTAAATGAATAGAAGGAAAATACTAACCTCAAAATAGAGTAAATCTGGAAAATGTTGATTTTTGCTTTTTCTGTTCTGTTTAGGGAAATTTTGCAACCTACTCCGGACTGGAAATGCTGATACAAAGAAAACCCATAAAAAGTTTGTCTTTCAGAGCCAAGTTGACTTTGACCTTAGAATCAGGGCACAATCTTACCCCCCACTAAAGGTCGACCTTGACCCGAAATAGCTCTGATAAAAATTTTGTTCACAGATCTCAGAAGTTCGCTGAAAAGGGTATCCAGATCTGAACTACAATTCGTTGTCCTGTACCTGTACTGGCAAGAAAAATGGTTTTTTTATTTGGATGGGTGGTTTGCCTTGGTCAAACCCCAATTTGGAATTAACCTTGAAATGTAATTGAAATTGCAATATATATAAACAAAGTAAATGGAATTATTCACCTTGCTTATGTTGAAGCCCTTGTGGAGGATTTGAATTCTTGAATCCACAAGTAGGAATGAATGTAGAATCAAATTTAGGATATCTCAAATCAATTTTTTTAGATCTTCAACACCAATCTTGAATGTATCTTGGACTAGGAGGAAGCTTGAATGGATGTGGATAGAGAAATCTTCAATAAGAGGGCTCCAAAGGGATTGAATCCTTCAATGGCTATCAATGGATCTCTTTGATGAATGCTTGATTGCTTGAAGGTTTGAAGAGGAATGAATGATTGAATGCTTTCCTTCTCCTTGCTTGATCACTTGATTTTATTTCTTGAGATATTATGAAAAGATATTGTAGGTGCTTATGAAAATTGGATGATCGTGGATGTGAAAATGAGAGAGGAAGGCTTCCTTTTATACAAATCTAGGGTACAAAGTTCTAGAGAGGCCGACATATAAGAAATAAATTCCCATTGAGTGAAAAACCCTAGAAATGGACCTAGATTAAATATCATTTAAGATTTTACCATTTTGAAATCCAAAATAGTCGACCTGGAAGCGGGAAATAAAACTTTCTGAAGCTCAACATCCTGAAACTTTCAGATCTTGAAAATTGGACCTGAGGTCAAGGTCAAGGTTGACTCTACCCTAGGTTAGAGTTGAGGTCAAATTTGACCTAGGTCAAGGTCAAGGTTTACTTTGACCCATAAGGTTGTCATTGACCCAGAAAGTCAAAATTGTCAGTTTCTCAGAAAAAGTTATCAGAAAGAGGCTAGAAATAGGAGGAGAGAAGCAGAACAGGGGGAAACAGCTAGATCCAGTCAAATATCTATTCAAGGCACTTGACATGACCCCAAACTACTTACTTGGAGGGCTAAACATTCTTAACATGGAAGTGCTTCCATTTTAAGATGATACATTAAGCCCCCACTTTAGCAAGAGTATGGACTCGATGCAAACTCTTGGTAAAGGAGATCAAAATAAAAAGATAATCCTATTGAAATCAAAGGGACAAAGAAATCCTAAAGACCCCAAGGGCTCAAATATTCATTAACTCCAAGATCACAAAAAGAGAGATATCTCTAGAAAAGAGAAAGAAGAGGCTGTGATTATCTCGCCCAATGAGAACTTATGTCCCATTGTGAACCGCACAAAGAAACAACACAACTGGAAAGATGAAATTAAACCACCTAGTTAATGTGACTACTCACTAGTCAACCCATCAAGGATTCACCCTTAGGAATATTCTATTCCACAAGAGAAAAACCAAAAATAAAAGAGATCCAGTCTTAAGGACACCCCCAACCTTAAGGGATCAAACTTTTGAAACTGGAGGGAGCAAGAGATGCTATGAAATAAAAATCCATACATTAAGGATTAGTCACTAATCCATAAAGGGAGAAAGTACCTTGAAAAATATATGTATATATTGAAAGTGCATGTGTGCAACAGGTGAGTAGAGCATATGCCCCCATGTTAAAGTCATTTCTAACACTTTAAGAGGAGCAATGACTTGAATGGAAACATAAGCAACTCCACTAATTATGTTTCCACTATGAGATGCCCCCAAACAAAGACAAATCAAGGGAAATACCACATAAACATACAGAGAACAAAGAAGGGATCTACCTGCCTGGGGTCAATATGATCATAAGATAACATATAATATGATATTATTGAAAATGAATTGACATCATTCCCCAAAGAAAGTAGAACTACAATCACAATGGAGGAAATATCACATAAGAGATATGAAAAAGAATCTTTTCAAACTATAACCTAGAGACCAAAAAGAATTAGTGCTACCAAGTCACGAATCCAAGTAGATTACACAAGGAAACATTTATGAACAATAGCACAAGTACAAAATAACATGAAACAACATATAGAAGAATAGAGATACATATAGAAGATTTGTATGACGAGTTTGATTCCTTTATCACCTTCCACCAACAGAGAAACAAGGGTCATATAAAAGAATCTAACAAACATTTAGCAAACACATTACAGGAGAATCACAATATGATAGACAAACACACAAAAAAGGCTACCATAAATTAGGACAAGTCGATCAAGCACACCGCCTACTCTCCCCATCTCATTCTATATCATTTAGGGAAGGTGGGTAACTCACAAGAGGGACTATATCCAACACAGTAGGAATGACATCCAATTCCAAACAAGGATCCTCTTGAGAATCATCATGTTAGATACTAGGTGTAATTGTCAATTGTGATGAAAGCATATTAGGTAAATCAATATCAATGTCAATAGTCTCATATTCATCATTATTATCATTAGTATCATCAAGAGTCTCTTCTTCATCCAGATTAATCAAAATAGGATCTAAGTGTAGACTAGGATTTGTGAGTGCACCTAAACCTGTTTTGAAGGCCAAAGACAAACAAATGTCATAGCATATTATCAAATCAAATTCAAAGGTAAACAAACTAAAATCAAAGCCACCTCAGTTTAAGCCTAAAACGGATGCGCCCATGCACCGTTTGATATGCTTAGATATAGAGGGATGTGGGTGTGCAAACTCAAGCACTTGGAGCATGCAAAGTAGGATGATTTGAGGATCAAGAAGACCCAAAATGACACAAAATAGGTATGAGGAACCTATTTTGCCTCAAAGGCCTCAAGAACACACAAATATGCAAGCTAAATGAAAGAACTAAGATTAAAACAAGAAAATGAATCTATGTTAATCCATTTAAGCTAATTTAGATGTGATTTAAGCTTGAAAATGATCTAAAAAAGAATGAGTTTATGCTTATGCTAGAATGAAAATGGCATTATGACTTTGCTATTGAGTTTGAGAGTTGAGAGATGATTTGCCTTAGGAAGTGAGGGTATTTATAGGATTTCTAAGGCTTGGGGTAGGAGGAATGAATGGCCAGGATTGAAATCCTTAAGAGAGGCCAAGATTCACTCAAAGGGAAGCACATGGATTGTGCTAGTTCTCAGCCAATCAGGAGGTGACACGTGTCACAAGGTGAGTGGATGAAGGGAAGGGCAAAGAGGAGTCAACAAAGGGGGCTCCAAGCTCATAACTCTCAAATAAATGCTTGTAAGAGCAATGAATGGGCTTTAAGAGGCTTTGAAGACTTTGGGGAAGCAATAAATGCTTTGTGGTTGAGATATTTGGGAGGAAAGACTTTGCTTTGGTTTAGGAACGTCTTAAGCTTGGTTAGGATTGCACAAAGGTTTAAGGGTAGGATTAGGATTAGATTAGGACAAAGAAAAGGATTAGGATGGGTGAAGAGGGTGGATTTGAGAAGATTCTAGAAGAGTCTAGATTTCTCCTTAGGTTTTATGGAATAAAAGTTATTCATTCCAAAAGGCTTAAGTTTTAGGAATATTTATTAAAATATTTTCAATAAATATGGAAATTAAATATTTAACCTTAATTAAATATTTAACCTTGGGATTAGGGTTAGAAAAGATGGGATTAGCCTTTTAATCGAAATTAAGAAGGGATTAGAAGATTTTGGAAGAGGTTAATGGTCTTAAGGAAATTGGCCAAGTTTGGGATAAAAAATAAATTAAAAATAAATTAATTTATTTTTGAGGTTTTTGGTCAATTTATTAATTATTTAATTAATAAATTAGGGATAATGTCCAAATGACATTTTTAGGCTAGATTCCTTAATTAAAGATTTTTAATTAAGAGAGAGGGATTTAATGCCATAAAAATAAATAAATTAATTAAATAAATAATTAATTAATAAATGATGATGTCATCAAGGATTTTCAGAAAATAAAAATAATTTATTTTCTAAAGGATTTTTCGGTGTCTACATTTTGCCCCTCTTTGATGCAATGCCGCAAGTGGCATGGCGTCAAAGATAAGAAAACAAGATGCCGAGGCTAGAATCAGAAGAAGAGGGTATGACGCCCGGGTGGACTAGAAGAAAGAGGAACATGCCCCGGTGGGACAAAATCATGGAAGATGCACCCAGTGGGACAAGGAGAAAGAGGGATTATGCCCTGGGACAGAGTGTGCCCGGCGGGACGAGGAAGGAAGGGCCTAGGAAGAAAGGGAAGATAAATAACCTCACTTCTAAGAACAAATATGGATGATATGCAAGATGAGATGGAAATGCAAGATGCAAGACTAATCTATATGATAAATGCAAGGGACCAGATAGCTCCAAGTGCAAACGGGAGTGTACAACCTAGATTTAATATAGCAATGCTAGAGACCTGCCAAGGATACTGGGATCACGAGGCCTTGTCACCAGTGTTGCAGAGGACTAACGAGGACTGACGCTAAACAAACACACAAGGTTGCCCCAACATCACACATGAAGCGCAGAGGCGACATGGCAGATCCGATGCTAAAGGAACCACAAACACACAACTGACTCACAGGCAGAAGTGAAAGATCAAAAGACCTTGCCCCAGATTATCCACACACGCAGCACACCGTGATATAATGAATCATGGTGACCCTGGTGGGATAATGAGACGCCAAAAAGATTAACAAGACCCAAAGGACAAAAATCCAAGATCAAAATGATAACTCCAAAAAGACATCCTTTGCCAAGGAGAGATTAGGTTTGATTGATGGTGGGAAGATTAGTCGGACAGGAGGAACGATATATCCTCAAGGACCAGGATGGGAGATTAGGTCAGACAGGAGGAACGATATATCCTCAAGGACCCATGGGTTGGTGAGAGAATAAGTGTAGTTGTTCACTGGCAAAAGCTAAAGTTCAAGGAATAATCAGGATGAGCAAGGATAAGTCGACAGTTGATGTTGCTGAAGCACAAGGCCCGAGTGGGACTAAAAGTTTTCTGAGGCTGGGGATGGGACAAGATATTTGATCAAATGCTACTGCAGGACGGACAAAGGACTAAGACAAAGGATGGGACCTAAAGACACAAATGTACAAATGAGCTTAGGTGGAGACACGACTGACGCTTAGGTACAAGACGCTGGATAGGATATACAAAGAACCTGGGGATGAAGCTGACAACTTCAAAGATATGCAAGATGGTGCCCCAGCTAGGTTGGAAGGCCAAGACGGACTGGCGATGGATGATGTGTCCTAAAATGACACGGATTTGGGAAAGACATATCCCAATGATGATGATTGAATCGAGATCAAGGCTTGCTACAAGATGAAGGATGCGATTTCATCGGTTAGCTTGATCTTGGATGTTGGCTAGCTAGAAGATATGGATAGGTTGGGAAGATTGCTAGCAAGGTGTGGATAGGGATGAATGGCATTGGATTGCAATGAGGTTGGCCTATAGCTAGATACCAATGACAAGAGAAGATGCTAGGTGTTGGAAAGATGGAGGAAAATGCTGAGGATGGGGAGAATGGAACTGCTAGAAGATTTGGATAGAGGAAGATTCGGGGAGATTGGATGGTGGAACTGCTAGAGGATTTTGAAGATGGAAAAGCTGCTTGGAGGATGAAAAGCTGGTGGAAGATGGAAAGCTGGTGGAAGATTACCAAGTGTCAACAAAATGAGCTGTTGTTTTCCCAATGGAGGATCAGTGATAGGATTGCGTCAACCTAGGATAGACTGATGATCTTCGGTCAACTGGATTCTTGTCAATACAAGCCAATCTCTTGCTCGAGATGATAAGGCTATGCAAGGAAAAGGTTTTGATTTCTTTAAGACAACACGTTGTGCCAAAAAGAGGATGATTTTTGATTTAGGATAAGGGATGGAAACAACTCAAAGGGCTGGAACACGATAATGCTTGTGGATTTGGAGCTCTGGATTTTGGTGCAAAAGATGGTGAATCTGCTTTCTGCTATGGATGGTGGATGTTGGATTCTGATAAAGGATATGGGACGCTGAGTTGGTTTGCTGGTGGATCAAGATAGAGGGTGCTGGAAGGAACTGCTGATGGATTAAGATAGAGGAGTGCTGGAAGGATTGGATGGTGGTTGGTTTGGATTTGGATAGAGAAATTGCTGAGGGTTTTGGGAGATGGAAGATTTGGATTTGGATAGGTGGTCTCCAAGGAATACGTCACCAAGGAATAAGATGCCCCTTGCTTAGGATAATACATGTGTTTTAAAGGCATGGTGTATGCTTGGACGGAAGATATGCCAACAAGAGGATGAGGAAGGATGGAAGCTAGGATGAAAGGATTGGATAGAGGATATGTAGCTGAAAGGTGCAATGGATGCCAAGGAGGTGCCCAAAAGCATGTACATCTGATAGTCTCTATTTTTGTCATCAAGATCCAATGGAAAATGAAGGAAGTGAGAGACAAAAGGGGATGGAGGACATGTTGGATAAGAGGTGATAGAAAGGAAGCCCCTAACTGTAGAAAGGAATTAGGGGGGGGCACTACGCATGGCGCCTGTTTGCCAGGTTTTCACCATGGTACTTGTCCAAGGCACTTGAATTGCCAAGTTTTCACCAGAGGACGAATGTTTTTCTCTTGATTTTTGCTTTGTTGATAATTTGCTCCTTTGATTTATCCAATTTTTATGGATTTTTGTGTTTTTTCCTTGACTTTGTGTTGATCTTGCTGATTTGTTGCTGAGCTTGTGTTGATATGCATTGATACTTCTGATTTTGTTTGGATGTGTTGCTGATTCGGTGCTGATATGCACTGACATTTTGATTTGTTGCTGAAGCTTTGATTTAATGCTGTCGTGCTTGCTGATCAGCTGATGTCGCCATTTTGGTGCTTCCTCTTGATTAGATGGTGACCTTTTGATTTGTAACTGATATTCTGATGGTGTTGCTGATTCTTTGATTGGATGTTCCCTTATGATTTGATGATGGCCCTGCTGTTTTTGATTTTGCACAGATATTTTGATGTTGTTGCTAACTCTCTGATGTGGCGCTGAGTTTTGTGCTGATTTTGGTGCTATCATGCAATTTGATGTTGATCTTCTGAGAGATTCTTCACTAATTTTTTGATGTGGATTGCTAATTTTCTGATGTTGCCGGCTTGTCATGGGGATCCATTGCTAGATGATGGACGACAAGCTTAAGATCACACCTAGGCATGTGCATATGACTGTGCACAGTTGATAATTGACTCCTCAGAGCAAGGCACTTAAGGTCATGATTCACTTTCTGTCAGGTTAACCTCCATGTAGATGAGCCACAAACATCCTTCTGTACCCAAGTTGATTTAGCTTGGTTTCTGCAATGTTGATAGGAAACTATCATGTGTTGTTATCCCAGATAGGAGGAAGAGGCAAAGCTCCATCTTCTAGCGCTTGAATTGCCAAGTTTTCACTAGAAGATACGCCCTTTATTTTTACTGTTTTGGAATCAGAATGTGCCCCAGAAGGGTTTTCACATAAAGACTCATGATTTTGCCTTTTGCTTTTTTCACTTTTGCGACTAAAGCTTGCCTCCTCTCCAAAATATGCTTCTGTTTTAAGCTGATAGGCATATGTTGATGCTAAAGCCTGATTGCCTGTTGACTTTGCTGATTTCTCTGATTTGTCATTGATTTCCCTTTGCTATTTTAGATGTGCTGACTGATTTGTGCTGACTTTCTTCACTGATTTCTTTTGATTGTGTGCCTGGATGTTGGTACAACTATAGCAGGACGGGGGGGATCATGCAAAGTCATGGATTAGATGGGGGAGATGGGAAAGATGGTGGTAGAAAGTGTTTGGATGGAAGGATGGAAAGTGATCAAGATAGGGGGATGTTGTCAGGATCAACATTGGCACATGTTGCGAGGAAGATGGATGATTGGATGTGGAAGATAGAGATAGATGTGATGGAGGATTTATGCTAGAGGATGGAGGAGATGGAGGGGAAGATTGAGGAGCTGGGAGATGGGCAATGTTGGATGCCATTGTGGATGTTTTTGTTAGATGGATTACATCTTTTTGCTTTGGGATCCACATCATTTTTGTTTTAGCTTTAGTGTGCCTTTGCGGCCATTGGTGGGCATCAGATTGTGCTTTTTCTTTGCTAGGCCTTTGTGGCCATGTGATAGATTTTGCTTGGACTTTGCTAGATTTTTGGAGCCATTGGGGTGCTTTAGCATGCCTGATTGGCTCTTTGCTGGGCCTTTGTGGTGCATTTGATTGCCTGATTGGAGCTTGCATTGATTGACCATGTCGATTAGACTGGACATGGTAATCGTCATTGGGCCTTTGCAGCCATTGGGATGCATTAGATTTGGCATTTGCTTTGATGGGCCTTTGTGGCCAGTGGTTTGCTTTGGCTTGCTTGATCGGATTTTGCTTTGATTGTGCATGTCGATTAGACTGGACATAACAATCCTGGGATTTTTGTGGATTTTTCCCTTTATTCATGCGCGATATGGCATCCAAGTTGTGAGGAGCATTGGGAGGAATATGAGGAGTTGTCTGGGATGGAGGAAATTTGGATGGAGAGATGGAAGGAGATTGGTAGATAGGATATGTGGACATGTGCCTTTGTTGATCTTGACTAGGGATGCTTGGATGTTGGATGAAAGGCTGAGTAGGATAAGATGGAGGATGATATTTTGGGATATAAGGTCCCAAAATGGATTTGCTGGGTAACGGGGATGTGCTGAAAGACTTTGGGACATAGGGACCCAAAATGGATGGGGAGGATGAAGGAGGAATATGATAGGTTTTCCTCGGTTGTAACGATGGAGGGGGAGGAATTGCATTGTGGGCTCTGAAAGATGTTTTGTTGGTTTTGAATGGATGTTTGAACTTTGCCTTAGCTGTACCAACATTTCTGGATGAAGTACCTTTCGCTGATGTGGAGGGAGTGTCCTCTTCTGGTGTGCAACCAATTCCATAGCCTTTTGGATGTTTCTTGCCTTGAATGGGCTGTATATTTCCCTGTTCGTGAGTGCCAAGGCCTTTGCCTTGATAGTTCCATCTTTTCAACATTTTATCCAGACAAGGATATTTTTGACTTGGGGTGAATGACAAACAGCCATTTTCTGGTTCCCTGATGGAAGATAAGAAGCTGATGTCTTCTTTTTCAAGTGGTTTACCTTTGACAAATGTTAGTGACCCAAGAGGATAGAGTGATGGCAGCTGGACAGTTTGGTTAGGAGGATCCTCAAGAGGAGAGGATAGGATGTTGGGATTTTGACTAGGATTGGGGGATGGTATTGGATCTTTAGTTGGAGAAACTAGGATGATAAGATCTTGGATTGGAGGAATTGGGATTGTAGGATTTTGGATTGAAGGTGATGGAGGCAATAGAACATGCGATGGGGGAAGTAAAGGAGTTGGATCTTGATGTTCTTTTGTGAGTAGTTCATCATGCTTTTGGCCAAGATCTTGATAGGATAGGATTTGTGTAGATAGAGGATTGGGGGATGTATGGATGGACTCTTCAGAGGGAGTGGATAGAAGGATTGGGAACTCTGCTGCTGGGGTGTCTGGAAGAAGGAAGAACTCTTCAGATGGTATGGATAAAAGGATGGGAGATTTTGCAGCTGCAATGGTAGGAAGAAGGGTGAACTCATGGGGCTCACTGAATGTGCTTTGGATAATGCTAGGAGGAGGTGACGTTGGTGGGGATTGGATGGAGATTCCAGATGGAAGGGACTCAATGATGCTAGGAGATGGAAGAGGATCAACGGTTGGGATGTATGGAAGATAGATAATAGATGGGAGTGCGGGATGGGCCTCATCAATGATGGCTTCATATGAAGGATTGCTTGGCTTTTCAATTTCAGGCGTGGGTTTTTCTATTGGCTCTTCCTTGGGTTCTGTTATTGGTTTCCTTGGAGACTTTTATGGTGAAGAAGGTTTGGAAGGTGGAGGAGATGGGGAGCTTGGATGGTCTTCGCATGAAAGTGGGGTTTGTGCTTGGGTAGATGTTTGCGAAGGAGGAGAGAAAGAAGGGAACACCCATGAAAAAGATGACTTTGAAAAGGGAGCTTTGGATTTTGCTTGAGGGGATGATGGTGCTGAAGAGGCAGGGCTAATGGCTTGAGGTACAGGTTTTGGAGTGGGTTGAGGGATGAACTCTGCTGGTGGGGAAAGATTTTTGGTAATGTGGTTTGGAAGAGAGGATGGTGGTTTGGGACAGGATGGAGGATTGGGGTTTGAAGCAGAAGATGGTGGTTTGGGAAAGGATAGAGGTTTGGTGAAAAGGATGGGAGGACTAGAATCTTGGATTTCAAAATTTTTTGGAGGATGGGTAGATGGAGGCCTTAGATAGGGGAAGTAACGTGAAGCATTTCTAAGGGATGATGGCGATGGAGAAATGACCACAGCAGAAAGTGGAGGCCTGAAAGGAGCATATGGAAGAGGTGTAGGTTGAAGACAAGGATAAGTTGGGGATGGATAAGATACTGGGGTTGCTTTTCCAAGGACATGAAAAGGAGTGCTAGCCTTGCCAAGGACATGAAAGGGAGTGCTAGGAGATAAGCGCGAAGGCATGGTTGGCTGGATTGGAGGAATGATGGAATGCTGGGGGTTGCTTGGAGGAAACTGGCTGAAATAGGCATCATGGTCTACAAGACCTTCATCATCATTAGGATCGATTGGTGGGAGAGGAGAGATATCATAACCAAACTCATTATAGATTGGAGACATGCTGACTTGCAGATGAGTTTGGATAAGGACGAAGATGGTTTGGAAGACTAAGACTCAGATTGGGATGATTGACGGAAGAAGACGGTTTTCTAGAAGACAGACAAAGGGATGGGAGATGACCAAGTTTTGGGATGGCTGCTCTGATTGTCCTTCAAACCAAGTTATAGATCTGCTTGATGTTTTTCCATTGGCAAAGGATTTGATAAAAGTAATCTTCACAAAAGACAAAGCAACTTTGTGAGATACAAACAAGATAAAAGACTCTGATAAATGCTTTGAAAGTGTATGTTTCAACAAGTGTTTTCACGGAGTCTTTGACTGTCAAGCACTTCAAACAGATCTACCTAAGGAAGGTGAGTATCAAAATTGCTTGCCCACAGCTTGGTATCCCCCAGAAGGGAATACAAATGGTGAGTAATCTTGAGGCGACTCGGTAAACCCCTTGGAATCGGTCCTTGCACAAGGATTTTGATACTTTCGGATGTAGATAGGGTAGCCTCTAGTTTATCAGGTTGCTAATGATTCCATGGAGTCTCCATACCCGGTTATGCTGATCATCCGTGACTCACTTAAGAGCCTTGCCAATTATGCTGGGGGAGAGGAATGTTTACCATCCCCAGACACGTGTTTGACATGAACGCCCGGCGATTAGGAGATGTAAGTGATTCTTTTGGTATTCGCTTATTTGTATACCGGCCGGGGGGGATACCAGTTTGAGGTCGTTCTCTAAGGAGGAAGCGCTTCTCCTTGGACAGGCCTCGCTAAAAGCAGAACAGGTGAACTTGTCCAAGTTCAAGTGTTCCACGTTGCTTACTCTAACAAGGTTTATGCAAGAATTGAAAAACTCCTACATGCACATCAAGCAGATTTTGTTCATTTTCCCAAATTTGATTAAGTGATGTTTGAACTTTGAAATGAAGACACTCATGTTTAGCTTTTGATTTGTTCTTTTCCTCAAAAATGTAAATGCTTCGAACGTTTGCAAGTTCTTTCCTTTTGTGCATTCAAGATTTGATTAGCGAGTTGTCTTAAGAATTTTGAAAAAGCTTTGTTTTGTCCCTTAGATCACTCAAGATTGAATTTGTTTGCTTGCTTTTGAAACTGAAACAGATGAGGGAATAGAGTTGTTCATTCCTTTAGTGCATTCAAGATTTGGTTTGATTTTCAAATTGACAATGACACTCTAGGACCTAAGTTCATTTCCTTAAGTTTCATTCAAGATTGAGTTTGACCTTTGCTGTAATAAAAGAAATAAAAAACCAGTCCCAAGCAACTCAAGACAAAAACCCAGAAGCGACACTGTCCAGCTTATAGGCGACGCTAGAAAGTTCAGAGGCGACATTTAATTCCTACAGGTGACATTCTGTACCTTAAAAGGCGACAGATAAAAAACTAGAGGCGTGATTTCTTTTGTTACAGGCGTGATTTAATTACAAGAAGGCGACAGAAGAGAATTCTGGAATGTAACAGAAGTTGCCGACAACAGGAAATTCTCAGTTATGCAGGCGTGAAAACAGAGTTCACAGGTGTCATTTCTTTCTTCAAAGGCGTTATTTAATTCCATGAAGGCGTGACTGAATTCCTTGTAAGCGACATTTCTTTTGTTGAAGGCGACATTTCTTTGTTTGAAGGCGACATTTAATTGCTGTAGGCATCATTTCTTTTCATGAAGGCGACATTTCTTTATTTCCTGCCAAAAAAAAAACATATAAAGTATAGTTTCATCAAAATGATTGTGGTTTGAGTCCCACCGGGCGTGCCAAAATGTAGACTAGGATTTGTGAGTGCACCTAAACTTGTTTTGAAGGCCAAAGACAAACAAATGTCATAGCATATTATCAAATCAAATTCAAAGGTAAACAAACTAAAATCAAAGCCACCTCAGTTTAAGCCTAAAACGGATGCGCCCATGCACTGTTTGATATGCTTAGATATAGAGGGATGTGGGTGTGCAAACTCAAGCACTTGGAGCATGCAAAGTAGGATGATTTGAGGATCAAGAAGACCCAAAATGACACAAAATAGGTATGAGGAACCTATTTTGCCTCAAAGGCCTCAAGAACACACAAATATGCAAGCTAAATGAAAGAACTAAGATTAAAACAAGAAAATGAATCTATGTTAATCCATTTAAGCTAATTTAGATGTGATTTAAGCTTGAAAATGATCTAAAAAAGAATGAGTTTATGCTTATGCTAGAATGAAAATGGCATTATGACTTTGCTATTGAGTTTGAGAGTTGAGAGATGATTTGCCTTAGGAAGTGAGGGTATTTATAGGATTTCTAAGGCTTGGGGTAGGAGGAATGAATGGCCAGGATTGAAATCCTTAAGAGAGGCCAAGATTCACTCAAAGGGAAGCACATGGATTGTGCTAGTTCTCAGCCAATCAGGAGGTGACACATGTCACAAGGTGAGTGGATGAAGGGAAGGGCAAAGAGGAGTCAACAAAGGGGGCTCCAAGCTCATAACTCTCAAATAAATGCTTGTAAGAGCAATGAATGGGCTTTAAGAGGCTTTGAAGACTTTGGGGAAGCAATAAATACTTTGTGGTTGAGATATTTGGGAGGAAAGACTTTGCTTTGGTTTAGGAAAGTCTTAAGCTTGGTTAGGATTGCACAAAGGTTTAAGGGTGGGATTAGGATTAGATTAGGACAAAGAAAAGGATTAGGATGGGTGAAGAGGGTGGATTTGAGAAGATTCTAGAAGAGTCTAGATTTCTCCTTAGGTTTTATGGAATAAAAGTTATTCATTCCAAAAGGCTTAAGTTTTAGGAATATTTATTAAAATATTTTCAATAAATATGGAAATTAAATATTTAACCTTAATTAAATATTTAACCTTGGGATTAGGGTTAGAAAAGATGGGATTAGCCTTTTAATCGAAATTAAGAAGGGATTAGAAGATTTTGGAAGAGGTTAATGGTCTTAAGGAAATTGGCCAAGTTTGGGATAAAAAATAAATTAAAAATAAATTAATTTATTTTTGAGGTTTTTGGTCAATTTATTAATTATTTAATTAATAAATTAGGGATAATGTCCAAATGACATTTTTAGGCTAGATTCCTTAATTAAAGATTTTTAATTAAGAGAGAGGGATTTAATGCCATAAAAATAAATAAATTAATTAAATAAATAATTAATTAATAAATGATGATGTCATCAAGGATTTTCAGAAAACAAAAATAATTTATTTTCTAAAGGATTTTTCGATGTCTACACTAAGATATGAATTGAATCATAATAATCATACATCTTAACATCATTATTATCAGTAACTTCTTGTAACACGTCATGCATAGATTGATAAAAAGAAGGTAAGTAAATTGGAATAACAGCACTATGGGCTTTAGCATGAGCATGATGCTTTTTCCGACATTCATTAGCAGATTGATTACATTTCATTTTGATTGAAATATGTTGAGAACTAGGAGGAACAATTAACAGATCCTTCACAAGTTCTATAGGAGGATTAGTAGGATTATCAATAGATTGACAAGAAATAGTAGAAGCTTGATTAACACAAGTAGAAGCTATAGATAGGAGGTATGGAAGGTGTAGGTAAAAGACCATGATCAAGATCCATTAGCATGATTAATTCAAGAATCTTGTGATGTTTATAGGCTTGATATCAGTGAAAAAGATTATCAGGTGGAGAAGGACATGAATTAGGTAATGAAGGCCAAAAGAAGTCCAGTGTAGCACAAACCCTGGGCCTAGAAGGTTGATATGAACTATGGTTAATCATCTTTACTTCATCATCATAAATGAATTTAAGGAATTTATGGATAGGAGTAGCAACATCATGCATGGCATTCAACCAATGCAAACCAAGCTTAACTTGAAATTGATCGGAAGTAGGAACAACAACAAAGGTAGTGTTCACAATTTTACCACAAAGTTCAAGCGAAAAATCAATAGAACCAAATGATGGATATAGAAAACCATTACAAGTTTGAATCCACACATGATCAACTAGAAAACCACATGTAGGTATCTTAGAAATCCTAGCATAAATGTAAAGGGGACCATCAGGAGCTTTAATAGTCTCAAAATCATCAAAAGTAATCAAGAGTTCCTGAGGTCTTTTATTCTTAGGTTGTTTTTGAGGTTTAGGTTGAGATTTCAATTTAGGCCATAGTTGTGGTTTAGGTTGAGGTGGAAGTTGAGGTTGAGTTTGAAGCTCTAGTGAAGGTATAGTTTGAACAACATGCTCCACTTGATTAACAATATGATTAAGATCATCCATCTTTGAATCATACACAATATCCATAGAAGATGGATGAGCAATGGTATTAGTATCATGTGTAGGTAAAGGATTCATATAGATTTGAAGGTTTTGATTAGGAGGAGAGACAAATATATTCCCTCTACCATTAATATTATCAACAGATAAGGCATTAAAATCAATTAATTCTTGAACCTTATGTTTTAAAGAATTACACTTCTCAATATCATGGCCATTCTGACGATGATATTGACAAAAAGTTTTAGGCTCAAAAGGTTTAGATGCAATCGTTGCAGGTAAAAGAGGTTGCATCGGAGGTAAAGTAATCATATTAGTAGTTAACAACCTATTCATAATAGAATGTAAAGATTCAAAGAGAGGAGTAAATGTATGATTTAAACAAAAAGAAGTGGATGCACCAATAACAACTTGATCAACAACTATATTCGCTTGTTTGTTAGGCTTTTAAAATTTGTTTGGATTAGGAGCAGCATCACTCTTATCAACTGGAATAGGAGCCATTAGAGTGTTTCTCTCAAATTGACTCACTTGTAATTGATAATGATGAATCGCCACACAAAGTTGTTGAAAAGAGGTAAATTCAGTAAGAAGAATTTTATCTCTAATATCCTTTTGCAAGTTTGAAATAAACATACATTGAATATCAATATTAGGAACAAGATAGGAAATTTGAGCATGCAAATGCTTAAATCTACCAATAAATTTAGTCAATTTTTCCTTAGCACTTTGTTTATAATGCATCAAATCAGTCAAAGACACTTGTGGACCAATGTTATTTTGAAATTGTTGAATAAAGGCATTAGCAAGTTTTGGAAATGAGTCAATAGAATAAGGAGGCAAGGAAAAAAACCATTGCAAGGCCTTATCACAAAAGGTTCTAGCAAACAAATTCGCTAAAATCCTATGGTCATGAGCATAGTCACTACAAAGGATTTGAAATGTTTTAACATGAGTAACAAGGTCTCCTTTTCCATTGTAATTCTTAAGACGAGGCATATCATCTTGGTGAGGAACAAGAGTATGAATAATATCTAAGGACATAGGACTTCCCATGTCACATGTAGGAATGCTAAACTTGTTTTGAGTCAAGGATGCAAGTTGTTGTTGTAAAGATGACACAGTTTGAGACAAAATGATTATTTTTGAATCATTAGAAGAAATAGGAGGAATATCAACATTAGAAACACTAGGTAAAGTGTAAAAAGCTGCACGAATGGAAGAAACAAATGGAGGAACACTTGGAACTACAATTGGAAGATGATTGGAATAAGTAAAATGAACATTATGATAAGAAGGTTGTGATGTAGGAAGGGACACAAGAGGATCACTCATAGGAATAGAGGGAACCATTGCAATCACCAAAGAAGGAGTATATGTAGGAATACTAGGTAAAGGAACCAATGTAGGTTCAACACTAGTAATGAGAGGAATAAATTCTAGATCTTGAGATTCTTGAGCTAAAGGTTTAACATTTGAATACACGAGGTGAGTAATATCACAAAGAATATTAACACCTTGATCACTATCATGAAGAACTTTCTTAAGAGCCTCTATAGCTTGAATAGAATCTTGATTATGGTTTTCTTGAATAAGCCAATTACCCATTTTATCAAGTTCGGTTGAAAGTTTTTGGACTTGTTCAGGAGGAACTCTTAAAGCATCATCCTCATCATGAGATGAGTGAGAAGAGTTTTTCTCCATAATAGGGTTGGAATCATGAATAATCAAATTGTCATCTGGGATCCTAAGGAAAGGAGAGGAAGATTCAGGATCAAAGGCACTCATGAGTCTATGACTTCTTCTAACTGAAATGTTATAGGTAGGACTAGAGGTAACAAAGCTCATATACCAATGCAACGCAAATGAACTAAACTAGGAAAACACAAAGCATAAATAAATGAATGTTTTGTATTTTTATTTTATATGAGATGCAAACACATAAAAGAATTCTAATACATGCAAGATCCAACACCATAAAAGAAAGAGAGTAAGCTAGTTGGGTTCACCAAAAAAGTAGATGAAGATATGGTGTTCATCTAAAAATATAAATTGTATAAGGAATGTATGTAAAGGGGAAATATAAGATCCACCTTCAAATCCAAATTCCCAAAGTAGAGATCCAAATTGATCAACCAAAAAGGCTAATGCACAAAAAAATCAACCTAAGGAGAATATGAATAAAGGTGAAGACCTTATATTTTTGTTATGGAAAGTATGTGCTTGAAATTTTAAATGAATAGAAGGCAAATACTAACCTCAAAATAGAGTAAATTTGAAAAATGCTGATTTTTGATGTCTGTGTTCAGTTTCGAGAAATTCTGCAACCTGCTTTGGACTGGAAATGCCAATACAATCTTACCCCAAGGCACAATCTTACCCCCCACTGAAGGTTGACCTTAACCCAAAACAACTCCGATAGAAATCCTGTTTGTGAATCTTGAAAGTTCGTCAAAAAGGGTATCCAGATTTGAACTACAAATCATTGTCTTGTACATGTACTTGTAAGAAAAATGGTTTTGTTGTTTAGATGGGGGGTTTTCCTTGGTCAAACCCCAGTTGGAATCAACCTTGAAAAATAATTTAAATTTCAATATATATACACAAATTAAATGGAATTATTCACCTTGCTTATGTTGAAGCCCTTGTGGAGATTTGAATCCTTGAATCCACAAGTAGGAATGAATATAGAATCAAATGTAGGATGTCTCAAATCAATTGTATTAGATCTTCAACACTAATCTTGAATGGATCTTGGACTAGGAGGAATCTTGAATGGATGTGGATGGAGAAATCTTCAACAAGAGGGCTACAAAGAGATTGAATCCTTCAATGGCTATCAATGGATCTCCTTGATGAATGCTTGAATGCTTGAAGGCTTGAAGAGGAATGAATGCTTGAATGCTTTCCTTCTCCTTGCTTGATTGCTTGATTTTATTTCTTAAGAAATTATGAAAAGATATTGTAGGCACTTATGAAAATTGGATGATCGTGGATGTGAAAATGAGAGAGGAAGGCTTCCTTTTATACAAATCTAGGGCACAAACTTCTAGAGACACTGAAATATAAGAAATAAATTCCCATTAAGTAAAAACCCCTAGAAATGGACCTAGATTAAATATCATTTAAGAGTTTACTATTTTGAAATTTGAAACAACCGACCCAGAAGCGGGAAAGAAAACTTTCTGAAGCATGACATCCCAAAACTTTTGGATCTTGAAAATTGGACCTAGGGTTACGGTCAAGGTCAACTCTGCCCTAGGTCAGAGTTGAGGTCAACTTTGACCTAGGTTAGAGTCAAGGTCAACCTTGACCCACAAGGTCATCATTGACCCAGAAAGTCAAAATTGTTAGTTTCTCAGAAAAAGTTATCAAAAAGAGGCTGGAAACAGCAAGAGAGAAGAAGAACAGGGGAGAAATAGCCAGATCTAGTCAAATACTCATCCAAGGTGCTTGACATGACCCTAAACTACTTACTTGGAGGGCTAAACATTCTTAACATGGAAGTGCTTCCATTGTAAGATGATACAGGAAGAAATTCCTCATCTTGGTAACCCATTGAACTAGGAATCTTGGGAAAAAGTTCTCAAAGTTATTTATTTCAACATGGATGAAGATGTTATGGATTCCCTTTATGGAAATAACTAGAATATAAGTTGAGATCTTTGGATTATTCTTGGGGTAATATATTGAGATCCACATGTTCCTCCATTCCCAAAAGATCCAGATCCCACCATAGCTCCTACCTCTCCAATTGAGATCATTCCTACCATTTCTCTTGATGATGCTTGAATTAATAAAGTCATGATTGCTTGCGATTTAGTACAGCAAGATATTCCTTGTCTTCTAGTTATAGTTCCTTGGGATGACTTCTTGACAGACATTACAGGTCTTTTTGTGGAGTCCTACATTGAGGATTTGGGAGACACCATTGATGACATTTATCTTCTCTTTGATGAGGATGATCCTTCTTTATTTGTTGCGAGGGAATACTCTAACCCTCATCTTCATTCTTCACTTGATCATTCTTTCAAGTTTGACAGATTGTGGATCCTTTGATACAACATTTAGAGGAGGTCTCCTTCACTTCAGAGAAGACATTTGAGTCTTTGGAGATTAATTTTCACAAGTCTTAAAACTTCACTTGAAATGTCACAATGCATGGTTTAGGAGATTCCCATTCAGTTTCTTGGGACTTCATACATCTTGAGGATTCTTCCTAGAGATTGGGGATGATTCTTTGATACACCTATGTCACCATTTCTTCTTGAAGAGAAGAACATTATTTAGTTTTTTTGGTGCAGCTTCAACACTAATCCTAGACCATCTATCATGGGTGTACCTTATACATTGAAGGGGGGATTCTTTTCTTCTCTTCCTACTTCTTCATTTGAGGACACATCTTTTTCATTGGAGTTTGTGTTAGGAGTAGGTAATATTGAGGGGGGTGAATTAGTATTACAACACTTCAATTTAAACTTCAAACAATTTTAACTAAACCAAATTAATACTGAAATGAAAAGAACATAAATGCATAACACATAACTCATAACACCATGATTTTTTCTCAAGGAAATCCTCACTAAGGAAAAACCCCGGTGGGGATGGTACCCACAACTATGTACTAGAATATTATATCCCTGTTAGGAGATCTAGCCCTGTTAGGAGCTAAGTGTTACATAGTAAATTTCCCTTGCTAGAGGAATACAAAACCCTATTAGTGGTATAAAAACATCTGGTTTAAGGTGGTGAGCATATAGCTATTAAAATCATAAAACTGTCACAAAAGTGTTCTACAAAATGAACTCAACAAGCATCTCCTATGCTTTGATAGTTCTAGTTAAAGTTTTGTCAATCTCTAATCTTACATCTTTTATTTGCATCCATCACATCATCATCACAATCATACTTCCATACATACTAATCACTTCCAAAAATCACTTTATGCTTATAGTAATTCTGCTATCCAGTCAACTCCACAATTGCAATACAAAACATAATAAAATTATGCTAATGATAAACATAGAGTCAGCGATCTTATATTACCAAAGTATCAGCAATATACTTAATCCATCTGATTTAGCACATTACCATATCAACTAACCTTGCCTTAATCATCGCAACTATTCAGATGCCATGTTACACTAATTTTTTGACTTTGCATACTTCAAATTAGTGTATCTTCCTGATCTCATCACCAAAACACGTGCAACCTTATCTAAAGGTCCTACTGTAGACATGGAAAATTGGTCAAAGGCTTAAATCAATCAAAAAGTGCAATCAAATCATCAAAATAGAATGAAAAATCAATAAATGGAACAAAGGCAATTCAAATCAAAGGAAAATTCAATTAAATGATTAAATGATTAAATAAAGCTTGAAAAGGGGAAAAACACTATGAAATTGATTAAATTCAATTAATGACATAGTTGTTGAAAGCAAAAATCAAAATGAACCTCTTACCCTTCATGGCTAAATTTAATTACTTTAATTAATTAATAAATCATAATTTCCCTCAACAAAGCAAATTGGAGACAAAATGGACACAAATCACTCACTTTTGTTGAAATGGTCCAGCCTTTTGAAACCATTTAAATGATTGTCCCCCCATTTATGGACAAAGCAAAGCCAATTGACCTTACCCAAGCATAACCATGGTTATCTCACTCTACCCCTTACCCTTGGGAAAATCTTATATATTGAAGGTATTTAGAAGCATAATTAATCCACTCCATATCTGAAAATTGTAAAAAAACTCTTGCAATTTGCATCCACATCACTCACTTATAATTTTTCATTACTAATTAGCTTAAATTGCTTTGATCATAGTAGATTGTTCATCAAATAGAGCTAGAATTTGATAGAATAGATCTAAATTTGCATATCATATAGCTTAATTCTCATCTTTAGAGTGTCATTAGTGAGGATCATAGCTGAGAGCCTCATTTACCACTTTATTTTAGAGATCCATGAGATATTTAGATTAATTGTGCATTATTTAGATTAGTTTGCTTTGAATAGTGTAATTGTCTTTTAAATCTTGTTATTTCATGAAGGTTTAAATCACTCACACACAAATGGCGCCCACCGTGGGGCTCTAGGCCTCAAATTCATCATTATTTTCACATTTTTGCCAAATTTAGGCTAGAAATTATATATTTTTGTTCGCTATCTGCAAATCACAGAGAAGAAATCACGCTGACAGATAAAGAGATCTCACCTTTAGCAAAGAAATGTCACCTACGGAGAATAAAATGACGCGCTGAGTCTGGACTTTTACGCAGATTAACCTACAGATTCACGCTACCAAACAGAGAAATAACACACTAGAGAAATAAATCACGCTTCTGGTTATTAAATTATTGCATTTGTGACAAAGGTACCATGCCTCTGGTCATTTAAATGTCACACACAGAAATTGCAAAGCCTCTTTCAGGAAGTCATTTTATGTCTGGTGTGAAGGGAGTACTCTACCTTATTGATTTAATTTCTCACTTTTGTCATTTTAAATCTCGCATTTGATAAATTAGACATCACGGTAATAGCATCAGTTTCTCGTGGTCTTGTAAAGATTTGACGCGTGGATAAAATTAGACATCGCTTCTGGTTATTTTAATCTCGCTTGAGCCCCACAAGGTGACGCTCGCAGTTAAAGTAATCACGCGTTTGTGAAATTTAATCTCACATACAGTCTGGACACTATCATGTGGACTGTACTTTTGTATTTTATCAAATTGTTAAAATGATGACTGAATTTTAACTCTATGTCCATTTTTTTGTCTCAGGTACAGGCTCTGTCGCAAAAAAGTGCTCAAATTATTTTATTTTTCTTTTTTGCATGCAAAAAAGAAACAAAAAGGATGTCCTATCAGAGTATACCTTCCTATTTTAGAGGCTTATAAACTTAAGTATGTTTCCTTGAATTGGGAATTTCATCCTTAAGTTTGTCAATTTTGCAAGTATTTTGGTAAAAAGAATCAAAAGCATAATCAACTATATCATTTTAAGCTTTGATTTTAGTTTCCCCTCACTTTGTTTGTATTGTGCCAACTAACTTGTTGGTGGAGGGAACATTTTGCTAAGGTAAGGGAAGGATTTGGAGAGAAAATGAGAAAAACTGCTACTTAAAAATGCGCCTAGCCTTTGCTAGCATCGATTAAGGTATTTTTCTCATCAAGCTTGCACATTCCCTTAGCTTGTGGCATTTCAAAGTTCAAAACATAGTTTAATCATAAAAGGGAAAGAATAAACACTTCAATTCTAAGAACCCCTTTGTCACGGGGTTGAAAAAGAACAATTGATTGTAAGTGTTTGGGAGAAATCCACTTTTCATGCTTTCAATGAACATGTTTAGAACTTAGTGGGCTTGCCTCCTGAGATTGCCTTAAAGGGCCGGTGAGAGGGACAGCTCAAAGTGGGATACACTTGCCTTTGCCGCAAGAATCTGACCCACTATAAAAAGAAACGTGTGTATCCTTAATGGGGTGCACGAAAAAAAGATTTTAGCCCTTTCAAACTTCCTCTAGTAGTCCTAATGGATTGCACAAAATCATACTTCGGTGCGTGTGGGAAGCCCCTTAACATACTTGGGGGATGAACAGTTGAAATCCATTTTGAATGGAATCCACACTACAAAATGGTAAAAATAGCAAAAATTACCTAATAGAGCCATTTAAAAGCTAAATTTGTGCTAGGTAGCTTGCTTGGAAGTCTTTCTTGTGATCAAACCCGTGGAAACATTTGAGAATATACACATTAGAATGATCTAGGGATATGGTGAACTATTGATGTGTGTGTTGAGATTGTCTTCAACTTTTCAAACAAGAAGTTCCAAAGTACTTGATCAAAATACAATTAAATTTTTAAATCTTATAAATTGATCAAGACTTGTGACACATTCCAAACCAACCCAACTAGATTGAAATTAAAGAAGGAAGGATTGATCCATAATGATGAGCCTATTTGAGGGAATGTCCGACGATCAAATTTTAGAAGCATCCAAAAATACCGAATTGATCAAAGCAATGGAATTAACTTTGAAAAGGTGTAATGAAGCATATTCCCTTTATTTAGCTCAATCAAAAGCTAAACTTCCTCATAATGATGACACGTCAACTTTAAGAAAGGATGAGGAAAAACAAAAAGATACTTTATCTAAAAGGCGATCATTAAGATCAATGTGTCCTTTTCTTTATAATGATAGGCCATCCATATCTTCATTGTCCTCATATCAAAATGTCCATTGGAATCAAAATGATGAGGTGTCTAAAGAAGAAGTTTCAGAAGCAATTCAAGATCCCATGTTTATGGAAATAATGAAATTAGTCTTGGAGAGGAATAAAGAAGCATATTTCATGAAGTTAGTTCAAGTAGGAGCTAAGCTTTCTCATAATTTTGACATATCAACCTTGAGAAAGGATGAGGAAAAACAAAAAGATACTTTATCTAAAGAGCCATCATTAAGATCATTTGGCCATTCCTTTATGATGATGGGCCATCCGTATCTTCATCCTCCTCACAAAAAGAAGCATTTCAGAGAAACAAAGTTATCTCAGATCAAAGGAAATTGCATAATCAACCTATTGGTGATCAAGATAATAAAGAGTATGGAGTGAAAAATACCACTCTCAAGAAAGATAATAAACCTCCATATAGCAAGAGTAATCCATTCATCCTTTGTCCATCTCCTAACAAGGTTTCTCCCTGGATGACTTGTACACCTTTCATCCTTCATCCATCTCCTGAACCTCTATCTAGCAAAGACCCTCCCATAGCTAGCATTCCTTTCATCTTTTCTTCATCTTTTCTTCATCTCCCAAAGCTCCACAATTATCCAAAATTCCTCCATCAAAGAATGAGCCTAATGATGACACTTTTCCCATTAACTATGTCTACCCTCAGGGGCTACATCTACCCTCAGGGGCTACATCTAAAAGAAACCCAAGCTAACTCACATCTTGCTGTAGATTGTTTCCATGCTTCAAAGATCTTAGAACCCAAAGCTTCATGTGCCTCAATGCCTATTATACATATTCAAGAGGATCCTACACCATTCTTCCAAACATTCCCCACACATATCCAAACATCTACCTTGTCCTTAGAAGTGGCTTCATGTCAAGAGGATAATCTAAAAAGAAAAGAAACAAATATTGATAAATATCAAGATCAAGATTATATACAAACCCCTCCCATATTTGATGAAGGTCCCATATCCCTTGAACCTTTTGATGATCCCCTTGCATCCTTTCATGTATTTCAAGATGATATCCTTCTGTTCCAAGAACAAAGTACCCTTCCAAGTTCCATATTTTCTCCACTTCCCGAGCAAGATCAAGATATCCCTTCCATAACTTCCAATGAGCATATTGAAGATCAAGATCAAAATACCCTCTCTACATCATTTGAAAATCTTAGTCAAGATCAAAGAATCCCATCATTTCCTTTTCATATTCCTCCATGTTCACCTGAAGAAAACATCATTCTTCCAAATCCCTTGCAAGATAATAAATCCCTTCAAGACTCCGTTGATCCTATCAAATGTGTTCCTATCAAAGCTACTCATGAGCCTATGGGTATAAAGATAAATCTTAGAGATGAGAACCATGGCAATGCGGCTCCTTTCAAAGATATCAATATGCCTTTCACACATTATATTCCTCCATTCAAATGCAACCATATTCCTTCACTATCCTCCAAATCCATTTTGGGTGCCTATGTCCCAAAACAAAAGTCTTCATCTCTTCCATCCATACTAGGTCCATATATTCCTCCATCATCTATTCCTATCATCCCTAGCTATCCATTCACTTACCCTACCATGTATCAAGATCAACAAAGGCACACATACTTGAAGAATGTCCAAACATCGATCCATATGAACCCTTCATATTATTCTTATTCATCCACAATTCCTAAGTCTTTTGGAAGAAATTTTGATGTACAACATAAAAATCATAAATCCAAGAATCCATATGTGTATAAAAATCACAATGTCCCATCTAATCAACATGTGAATGAAAAGAAAAATGAAATATCCAAAAGGCCGCAAAGGTCAATCAAGCAAAAAGAAAAAAATAAAATGTGGGTTCCTAAATCCCTCATTGAAGAAATGCATTCAAAAGCATTCCAAAAGGAAGAAAAATCAAAGAATATGTGGATTCCCAAGTCATTGTTGAAAGACTTGCACACAAAAGAAGAATCAAAATTGACATTCAATCTTCCAAAGGCTTCCATTCCATCTCCTTCCAAACATCCTTCATCTTCTTACATCCCAAAATACACTACCTCAAAAAGATCCTTACCTCCGTCATCTATCATTCCTCCATCATTCCACCACTCTTCAAAGTGCATGTCAAAGTTGATCTTGCCAACATTTCCATCTTCAACATACCTTCTTCTTATCCTCACATTCATTTTCCAATGCATACTTTCTGTACTTCCATCCCTCTTATCAATAGCTTTGAGCATCCTAGTCATACCCATGGTTTATTACAACATATCTTTCAAAGGAGCATTGTCCAAAGATTCTAATTTGGGAAAATATTGAAAAATACAAAAAAAGAAAAAACAAAGAAAAAATGAAAAAAATGAAAAAAGAGAAAAAGTGCCTTGGTGAAAACCTAGCAATAGGCACCTTGGTAGCAAAAATAAAAAGAAATAAATCTAGGGTGAAAACCACTTCTTGTGGTGCCTTAGACAAGTACCATGATGAAAACCTGGCAAATAGGCATCATGCGTAATTCTTCCTTCTTGCACTCTACACTTGGGGGTAAGTTTCATCCATTCTATCCTTCATCTTTCTATCATTTACCTCACTTTCGTCCATATTTCCTCTATCACCTTCATCTTGACAAGGTTGAACACATCCATGAGCATTGAGTATCTTGACATCCATTATCCTTACCATCAGTTTATGTACTTGTTGCATCCATGTTACCCTATCATGATCTTTCTTATCCCAAATTCACCTTCATTATTCCTTGATAGCTTTTTCATAATCACAAAACATCCTGTCATAGCCTCCATCACTCCTTTATCATGATTGTGTTATCTTATACACATCTTACCAAAATTGACCCTTGGTCTTGATCAAGATGAAGAACTTTTAAAAAAAAATTGTTATCAAAAACTTCTTGACATGTCCACTCTTTTGGATCCCTCATTTTTATGGCAACAGATCATTATCCTATACACTATCTAGCCCTGCACAATTGACTTCCATGGCTTATCCAAAAACATGCTTCACATTGCTATATCATTTTTCCTTAGCTTGGGTACTCTTGAGGAGATGGTCCTATGGGTCACATTCGCATTGCTTCATCCATCATGGCCTTTCCATCTCTAATCCATCAGCTTGAAAATCCATCCTTCATGTCCTATATCTTGCTAAGACATTGGGGGCAAACCAATGTGATCTTGTTTGAGAGCGGGTAAAAAGGACAGCATGAAGTGCTTTTGAGCTGCATCTTGCATAAACTGAGCTTCGGTAATATTTTGGAAGTTTTTCCAAGTCCAAATTTTTTTCTATCCAACTGGGGCATTTGATCTTAATCAGTGGATTTCAACAACATGCATGAATTCACATGAAGCAAGGCATTAACTTCAAAAGGATTCAATAGTACAACATTTAGTCACATCAGAGAGAGAGATCAAAATTTTATAAGAGAGAGATTTTCATGAACCTTTGATGGATATAATTGTTCACTAACCAAGTATTTGATTACCACAACTTGATCCATGAGCCTTCATTGACTTTATTATTCAGGATTAAAAATTGACAAAACACTTTAAAAAGGTCAGAATGCTTGGAAATACTTTTTGAAAATCATGAAACAATGCAAAACACTTGAAGCTTTCTTTTGATGGTCTTTACTTGCATTGATGTTTATCACATCTTTTTAGCTAATCGATGAGGTTTTGACTAGATTGGCGATGATGGAGACATGATATTTTTCTTGTCTTTGAGTGACTATCTTGAGGAAGATCCCACAACTTATGTGAATTCATCTAACGACATGGTCACCAAAGGACCATAGAGGACTTTCATATAGGGTGGAAAGTTGACCTTTGCTTGTTTATGCAACATTGAATTCGTTGAAACTGGTATTCATACTCTCATAGTTGGTTTATTCGACTAGTGTGGGTTGTACTAGTTCAAAAAGGAGGTTACCAAATGTGATAAAAAGTGGTATTCATATCATCATGTCAGTGGGCAGTGGTGATTGTACTTGCTTTCCGGTCCCAAAGTGCTCAATGGTGAAAATTTATCCTCAAAGCATTTATTTGCTAAAAACTAGTGACACTTAGCTGCATTGCATTGCATTATCATGGAAGATTAATTGCATTATCATGTTAGATTAATTGCATGTGCATTTGTTTGTAGTATTTTTCCAAGGACAAGGGGGTCATTCAATTGAAATCTCGATCAATCATAAAATGGGTCATTCAATCAAGAATCAAGGAAAGTCCATAAATCATAAAAAGTATCCATAACATCAAAGATCCATGAAGTCTATCTAATCAAAGATACAATGTCATCAAAGTGATACATCCAAGTCCTGATCAATAACTAAAATATCATGATACAATATCAACAAATTGAAAGAGCTCCATAATCAATCATCTCAATAACCTATACTCTAGCTGGGTCAAACCCATGACTTAAATCCAAATATCCAAGAAGCTAAGGTCCGTATATATATATCATTTATGGAAATGTACCTATTTCACAAATCAAGGGAATCATATCAATATTTTATATCAGTGAGTCATTTTACGTTAATCAATCCTATCAAAGTATCAAGCAATCGCACCCCATACCATTTGTTCATGTCTCTGTGTCCTGAGAACGAAGCAACAGTATCAAATCATATCAGTTTTCACACTTATTGATTTATCCTATCAGGATCCCATATCGGTTTTCACATTGATCAATATCAATCCTATCAACTGTATCAGTTTTCACACTGATCAGTTATCCCATATCATTTTTACTATCCTATCAGATTGACAAATCACATTCATTGGTACCATTATCTTGGTATTATAATCAATTGTTTTGTTTAACTACAATAGACCTATCTATCTTGGATATGCAAATTGTGAGTCATGGCATATCATCAATATTTTTCAGAAATGAAAACATATTGGACCAATCAATCAAAATCTTTCAAATCAAGGAATCAATATGTTTTATTTCTGAGGGGGCATCAGAGTATCAAATTGGCATCACATCAAAAAACATTTATCAGTGGGGCATATCATATCAGGTTATCATATCAGTATCATATCATATCAGTTTCATATCAGGAGGCAAATCAGTATTAGATCAGTTTATCATATCATATCAGGCAGCATATCACTATCAGAGACAGTATCATATCATCGTACCAACTATCAGAGGTATCAAGGAATCACAGAACTAGAACAGAATCAAATCATCATACCAAGGGAATCTTTGAATTGGTGTTCTTCACACATTGACTCAAAGAGGGGCATTTGTAGACATGGAAAATTGGTCAAAGGCTTAAATCAATCAAAAAGTGCAATCAAATCATCAAAATAGAACAAAAAATAAAAAATGGAACAAAGGCAATTCAAATCAAAGGAAAATTTAATTAAATGATTAAATGATTAAATAAAGCTTGAAAAGGGGAAAAACACTATGAAATTGATTAAATTCAATTAATGACATAGTTGTTGAAAGCAAAAATCAAAATGAACCTCTTACCCTTCATGGCTAAATTTAATTACTTTAATTAATTAATAAATCATAATTTCCCTCAACAAAGCAAATTGGAGACAAAATGGACACAAATCACTCACTTTTGTTGAAATGGTCCAGCCTTTTGAAACCATTTAAATGATTGTCCCCCCATTTATGGACAAAGCAAAGCCAATTGACCTTACCCAAGCATAACCATGGTTATCTCACTCTACCCCTTACCCTTGGGAAAATCTTATATATTGAAGGCATTTAGAAGCATAATTAATCCACTCCATATCTGAAAATTGTAAAGAAACTCTTGCAATTTGCATCCACATCACTCACTTATCATTTTTCATTGCTAATTAGCTTAAATTGCTTTGATCATAGTAGATTGTTCATCAAATAGAGCTAGAATTTGATAGAATAGATCTAAATTTGCATATCATATAGCTTAATTCTCATCGTTAGAGTGTCACTAGTGAGGATCATAGCTAAGAGCCTCATTTACCACTTTATTTTAGAGATCCATGAGATATTTAGATTAATTGTGCATTATTTAGATTAGTTTTCTTTGAATAGTGTAATTGTCTTTTAAATCTTGTTATTTCATGAAGGTGTAAATCACTCACACACACCTACATATCCCATAAAGTCTTCCTATAACTTCATAAGACATATTACATCATATAATATCTTCGCTAACTAAAATTGTAACACAGTATATTGTTATCTTGATTCTGTACTTAATCATTTTCATGACTGTGATTCTAGTACCAAAACTCTCTGCATGTGATCACTCCAACATGAGTGTTGCCATGAATGACAACCCACAAGTGATCCCTAGTGCTCCCAAAACATCACTTGCCAACAATCTCTCCCTTTGTCATTGATGGTAACACTTAGTGAAAAATGACTAAGTGTCTAAGCACTATCTCCCTTCTACATAAATACATATATTTTTTTCTTTTCTTCTCTTTTTCTCTTTTCTCTTCTTTTTTAGTTATTTATATTTTTTTCCTTCTTCTTATTAACTCTTCTATTCCTCTTCTCTTCTCTTATTCTCTTCATTTTTCTCTTCTCTTCCTCTCCTTTTGACATCAATGACAATGGTACTTACAAAATTTCAAAACTTCTAAGCATATAAGAGTTCAATGCTTACTCACCAAACTGATAATGTCTTGGAAGGAGTCTTCCAAGGTCTTCACTTCCTCAACCCATGACTTAATCAAAAGCTCACTAACATGCATTATCTGCCCATTCAGTGCATATGATTTTGTTTCTTTTATCTTTAGCTAAGATGGTATAGACATACATCCTTCTATTTTCATCATCTCTCTAAGAGAGTCTTCAAGCATTAATAGCTTAGGATTTATTAAAGTCTTCAGTAAGCCAAATTTTTCTACAAGTCTCCCTTTCTCCACATTCAAAGTATTGATCTTATCCAATATCTTGGATGCCTGCTTATCCATATCTAATATAGTTTGTGATGATGTCTCACAAATGTTCATCAGGGTGTTAAGTGTGGCCCTATTCTTGGCTATAATATCTTCAAGGTTCTTCACATGTCTAAAAGGATTTATGTAGTGACTATATATTTTCCTTCCTTGTGCTACATACCTCTCGGCCTTAAGTGTAGTTGCTTTTAGAATGTCCAAGTCCCATGAGATGGACTGAAAAACTTCTTTCAACTTCTTCTCCAAGAAACTCTTCTCAGCCTTGTCCTCTACATTGACTCAAAGTGGTTGTCAAAGCTATCCAATGCCATGCCTAGGTTCTCTACCTCATCCTTACCTTGAAAAAAAAAAGGTGGAGGGAGTATTTTATTTAATATCTCCACTATCCTAGCTATTACCTTTACTCTTTTATCTTCTTTTTGTGTCGGTCTTTCCTTAGCCTTGACAAAGGCCATGAAAGATAGCCTCATGAGCTCATCCTCATCCACACTCTCTACATTTTCACTCACTAGTTTGTCCATACTTACCAACAATAGAGTAAAGGAGGTATCAGATTATTGATTTTGCTCCATTCTTACCTCAACTACTTTATCTACTCTAGTCTCTTCTACCTTCCTTTATTCTTGTTGTATTTCCTTCTCCAGTATCTTCTCTTCCTATTTTTCCTCAATTTTCTCTTTCTCTAACTATCCTTCTTCTTCAAATGTCATCACACTATCTAAGTTATCCAGAAATGGATCATTTACATCATGCGAGGTGTCAAGGGTCACAAGTACACCAGAGACAAAGAAGTCTAGTTGCATGCTAGCTTGTTCACTTTCTTCTTCTATCTTGGAACTTTCTCCCAATCCCAAAGGTTTAGGCTTGGTAATCTTGGGAGGTGAAGTCTTCTTTGGCATATCACTCATAAGGATTTGATATAGTGCCTTTTGAGTGTCCTCTATTACTTCATATTTCCTTGCCTTGATTTTCACTAATCTGGTCTTTGTCCTCAACAAAGGTTTGAAATCTTTTATTATCCTCTCCATTTCTTGTATTAACACAATAGGTAACATGTCCTCAATAGACTTATTCCTAATGTTTTCATCCTTAGATTGTGCTAGCTATTTCCTAATTTCTAACTTATTGTATAGTTCTATTGGAGATTTGTCAGTCGGACAATACTGACTGTATGTTTTTCATTAATGACAACATATGGAAAGTAGCATGCATGGAATTATTATGTAGTAAGACTGTAGTATATGTAGCATGGACATGATATCAACATGATATCATGGGTGCAGAGGTTAACTATTAGTACAGACAGTTATATAGCAGCTTATGTTACCAGTGTTCCTGATAGAGTAATAGACAGTGTTCTGAGTATGGTTGTCTGTGTAGTTATCATGAAGGCTTGCACCCTTGGATATGTGATGAAGACATGATAGTAATGCTTTAGTTATGGATGCATAGTCTAATATTCAGTAGAAGTGAAGTTATGTGATTGCTATTGAACAGTAGTAGTTTCCTGTGTTTATTCAGGAGAGCTGATAGAGATTTTATTGGTTTTGGAGTTGCGACCATCATTGGGGTATGCACCCTTGGAGTTAAGCTTAGAGATGAGTTATTGATGTTTTTTTAAGAGTGCATGAGTTAATTCAGCTTGAAGAGAAAGATCCAATTTTTTTGGTAGAGCCGACAGTGTGTAGCATGTGTCTACAATTATCCTATTGAATAGGTCCCAAGATGTGTTGCGTGCATAGTAGAGCCGACAAAATGTTTATATAATTTTTTTATGGTTTCTCTAATATTATTTCAAGGTGGTTCTAATAGGCTGACTTGATTATATCATTTAGAGGAAAGATATTTATAGGTAGGCTGACCTGATTATATCATTTAGAGGAAAGATATTTATAGGTAGTCATTTGTGATTGTTGAAGTGTGGTTCATGGTTGATGTAGCAGAGTAGAACAGAGTGTGTGATTTTTAGAACCATTAGAGGAAGGTCTATGTGACAAAGTAGAATTTTTATTCTATTTATTGGAACTAATCCAAATAGCAATTCTAAGCATAGTTCACGAAGATCCAGATATAGTGTGTATTTGTTATTGAGAAGGTTGTAGCAATCACCCCTTTGAGTAGTGAGCTCTTAGATAGTGTGTCCTCTCCCCTAATAGGGACAATTGTAAAAGACTCCTAACAACATCCAACCCTTGACCAGGTCTACTATACTTAATATATTGTAAAGCTACTCCTAACAAGGTAAAGGATCTTCTAGCAAGGATCATAATACACTAGTACAAAATATCAGTGAGTGTCAATTCCCACCGGGGTTTTTACCTATTTGGGTTTCCCCGTAACCAAAATATTAGTGTTGTGTTCATGTGTTCTTTTATTGTGTTTATGCTTTATGTTTAATTATACTTAATTTGATAAAGAATTGAATCTTGTAGATAACTGATTCACCCCCCCTCTCAGTTATCTCTTGGGACCATTCCTAACAATTGGTATTAGAGCCAAGTGCCTCAGAGAGAAAGTTTAATAGCTTGAGGTTGATCAGATGGCATTCTTCAAAAAAAGAAGTCCTAATTTTGATGGAGAGAATTATCTTGATTGGAAGAACAAGATGGTGACTCATTTGTAGTGCATTGCTTTCGAAGTTTTTGATGTAACCATCAAAGTAGCCAAGATTCCTACCCTAGAAGATCTTGGAAAGGATGATGCTACTAAAAGGAAAAAGGAATTGTTTAATCATAATGCTATAGAAAAAGAAGCCCTTATCAGCACTCTCTCTGATAGTGAATTTTTAGAGGTAAAGAAAATAGACACCGCCCATAAGATATGGAAGCACCTAGAAGACATATTTGAAGGTGACAAACAAGCTAAGGATGTGCACAAAAAAACATGGAAGAAAAGATATAATGCAGTAGAAATGCTACCTGAAGAAAACATCAGAGCTTATAATCAAAGGATCAATGAAGTAGTTGCTGGAATCAGGAACAATGGTGGAGGAATAGCAGAGGAAGATATTATGGACAAATTGATGACTACTATTACTCCATATTATGAAAACAAGATCAGCATTCTTGATGAGACCATGCATCTTACATCTAATTTCAAAAGAGAGACCTTGATTAGCAAAATCTCAGCTTATGAGATTTCAAGATTGAAGACAAAACCTAAGAGTGAGACAGCCTTCAAAGCAACAATTCATGGTAAGAAATCTATAAACACCCTTGGCAATTTTGATGATGATCAAGAAAGAACTTTAGATGATTTTATTGCTATGATTGCCAAAAGTGAAAAGAAAGGAAAAGGAAAATATGAAGGTCAATTACCATTTAAGTGCTTTACATGTAATAAGATCGGTCACTTTGCATCTAAGTGTCCCACTAGAGCTAGAAAGTTCAATAAGGATTACAAACCTAAGTACTCTAAGGAATGTTACTATGCTCAAGATGGAGTTTCAAATGATGAATCAGGTGAAGAAGAAATTGGATTCATTACTATAATTGATCATGAAGAGAAGAAAGAGGAACAAGAGCTAACACTAATCTCACAAGATGATATAAGGACAGACTAGATCATAGATAATGGATGTTCACATCACATGATAGGTGATAAAGATAGATTTGTCCATCTGGACAAATACAATGGTGACATGGTTAAATTTTGAGATAACACTCCTGTAGACACCTAAAAATCCTTTAGAAAATAAAGTATTTTTATTTTCTGAAAAATCCCTGATGACATCATCATTTATTAATTAATTAATTATTTAATTAATTAATTTATTTTTATGTCATTAAATCCCTTTTTCTTAATTAAAAATATTTAATTAAGAAATCCCTCCCAAAAATGTTTAAATCTTATTTAAACATTAATCCTCTATTTATTAATTATTTTAATTAATAAATTGACCAAAAATCTCCCAAAAAATAATTAATTTATTTTTTGACCAAAAGTTGGCCTTTTTTCCTAAAACCACTAACCTCTTCCAAAATCTTCTAATCCCTTCTTAATTTTGATTAAAAGGCTAATCCCACCTTTTCTAACCCTAATCTCAACTCAAAATATTTAATTAAGATTAAATATTTAATTTTCATATTTATTGAAAATATTTCAATAAATTTTCCCAAACTTAAGCTTTTGAAATGAATAAACTTTTATTCCATAAAACCTAGGAGAATTCTAGACTCTTCTAGAAACTTCTCAACCCAACCTCTTCACCCATCCTAATCCTAAAATCCCCTAATCTTAATCCTAATCCCCTTTCTAATCTTGTCACATTCCATTAGCAAAAGGTTTACCAAAACTTATGCTAACCTCCTCTTAGTCATCCTCCTTAGTCAACAAAGATGGCCACCTCTTGGCCACCTCTTGCAAATGCATTTAAGGATGCATTTAAGCCTTCCTTATCTTTCTTACATGCATTCATTATGCATTTAAGACCTTCTTATCCCTTCCTTGCCACCTCTTGGCCTTGGGCACATTTACCAAATTGTGCACATGCCCTCAAACTTTCAATTCAATCCTCCCTTGACACTTGTCAGGACACTTGTCCTTGACTCAACCCTAACCTTAGCCCTAACTCTGACTCATCCTTTTTAACCAAGCCCTTCCCTTTTCCTATAAATACCCTCACTTCCTAAGGCAAATCATCTTTCAACTCTCAAACTCAATAGCAAAGTTATAATGCCATTTTCATTCTAGCATAAGCATAAACTCATCATTTTAGATCATTTTCAAGCTTAAATCACATTTAAATTAGCTTAATTGGATTAACATAGATTCATTTCTTGTTTAATCAATCTTAGTTCATCTTTTAGCTTTGCATATTTGTGTGTTCTTGAGGCCTTTGAGGCAAAATAGGTTCCTCATACCTATTTTGTGTCATTTTGGGTCTTCTTGATCCTCAAATCATCCTATTTGCATGCTCCAAGTGCTTGAGTTTGCACACCCACATCCATTTATATCCAAGCATATCAAACGGTGCATGGGCGCATCCGTTTTAGGCTTAAACTGAGGTGGCTTTGATTTTAGTTTGTTTACCATTAAATTTGATTTGATAATATGCTATGACGTTTGTTTGTCTTTGGCCTTCAAAACAGATTAGGTGCACACTCAAATCCTAGTCTACATTCTGGCATGCCCGGTGGGACCCACTTCACGGGTTCTTTGCAAACATTCTGATGGGTTTTAGACCATTTTTAGATTTTTCAAGCTTATAGGTGGACGGAGCACTTCGATCCCTTCTTCTTCTTCTTGTCTATATTCTTCTTCCTCTTCTTGTCTATATTCTTCTTCTATTCCGTCTCCTTCTTCTTCTTCTTCTAGCAGGGAGGTCATGGCCATTTTTTTTTCAAAAATAATAATAAAATCCATAAGGAAGCAAAATCATACACACCTTATTTTAGTGCTTAAAATGAACCCCCAAATCATTCTTGAATGCATTAAGGACTAAAATTTGCAAAATTTGTTCTAACAAACAAAACAAAAAAATTAATCAAGGCATTTGCATCCTTGCAACATCAAGGATTTTTAACAATGCATTCATGCAAAGTAGGAATGATCATATCTTTTTGGGCATAAAAAGAACATCAAATCTGCATTCAAACGAGTCAAAACAAAATCTTGAATGAAGCTAAAAGGAAGAACTTAGGTCCTAAAGCGCCATTTTCCATTTGAAAAGCAAACACAATCTTGAATGCCTTAAAGATCAAAACAAAGCTTTTTTAAAAAGTTCTTAATCAACACGCACACTCAATCTTGAATGCCCAAGTCAAAAAACTTGCAAACGCTCGATTTACTTTTTGGAGAAAAGAACAAATCAAAATCTAATCACGAGTGTCTTCATTTCAAAGTTCAAACATCACTTAATCAAATTTGGGAAAATGAACAAAATCTGCTTGATGTGCATGTAGGAGTTTTTCAATTCTTGCATAATCCTTGTTAGAGTAAGCAACGTGGAACATTTGAACTTGGACAAGTTCACCTGTTCTACTTTTAGTGAGGCCTGTCCAAGGAGAAGCACTTCCTCCTCGGAGAACGACCTCAAACCGGTATCCCCTCCGGCCGGTATACAAATAAGTGAAGTCCAAAAGAATCACTTATATCTCCTAATCGTCGGGCATTCGTGCCAAACACGTGTCTGGGGATGGTAAACATTCCTCTCCCCCAGCATTATTGGCAAGGCTCTTAAGTGAGTCACGGATGATCAGCAAAACCGGGTATGGAGACACCACGGAACTATTAAAAACCTGATAAAATAGAGGCTACCCTATCTACATCCGAAAGTATCAAAATCCTTGTGCAAGGACTGATTCCAAGGGGTTTACCGGGTCGCCTCAAGATTACTCACCATTTGTATTCCCTTCTGGGAGATACCAAGCTGTGGGCAAGCGATTTTGATACTCACCTTCCTTAGGTAGATCTGTTTGAAGTGCTTGATAGTCAAAGACTCCGTGAAAACACTTGTTGAAACATACACTTTCAAAGCTTTGTCAGAGTCAGTTGTCTTTGTTTGTATCCCGCAGGGTTGCTTTGTCCCTTGCGGAGATTGCTTTGACTTTAACTTTTTCCATTGGAAACCTTTGCCTCAAAATTAGAAGCCTCTTTTACAAAGTGATGCCCAGCAAGAGCAAACATCCTAAAGCGAAGTTGCCCAAATCCCAAGCCTGTCAAGAGTGAAAAGTTGCCAAGAAGAACACCAAGACCTATCAATCCATTATCCAAGAAACCCAAGCAGAGGAAAAATCCCAAGCTAGACTTGAGAACATTGCCCATAACGCTCACATCAAACAGTTCGCCTTTCGTTTCTGAGTTAACCATCACTTTGTCAACCTTGAGCCAGAAGATTAGCCAATTCCTTGTTCATGTCTTGTTCCATCTTCAGATCTTGAAATCTTGTCTCAAATAGCCTTGCATCTTAGTTTCATTCTAGCTTTCATCTTTGCATCATTAATCAAAACCTTAGTTGCATTTGCATTCATCCTCCTACCAGCATTTTAGAATCAGTCCTTGTCATTTGCACTTGCATCATCCTTCTAGAGCATTGTCCCTTCACCCTTCAAAACCTTTTCCACCGGCATTCCCACCAGCTTTCCATATCTTTCCAGCAGATCCATCATCTTTTGTTCCAAATCTAGAGATCCACCAACACTTAGTGTTCTACCTTTTGAGTTGTTCCTATCCTATATCCAAGATCAGGGACCATCATCATCTTTTTTGACACAACATGTTGTCATAAAGAAATAAAACCTTATCCTTGCATAGCCATCATCTCGAGCAAGAGATTGGAGTGCATTGATAAGAAACTTGTTGACCGAAGATCATCAGTCTATCTTAGGTTGACCCCATCATATCTCTGATCCTCCATTTGGGAAAAATAGCAGCTCATTTGTTGACCGCTCAGTAATCTTTCACCAGCTTTCCACCAGCAACCTATCTTTCCTCCACCGTCTTGATCCATATCCGTTCCATCCAGCTTCCATCATCGCCATCTTGATCCCTATCTTTGCATTTGCATCTTAGAAGTCATCATCTTTAGAAGTTTATCAACTTTGCATCCATCAACATCTTTTAGCCAAACATCTTGCATACATTTAGCACTTGCATCTCCATGCCTGTTGAGACCAGATCTCGGAAAAGAAGAAGCATGAATCCTTATCCACCAACAACCTCATCCGATCCCAAACTTTTCACCAACGCCATGATGACCTACAATCCCCACATCCAAGCCAGTAACCCATGTGAAGATCCAAACATCCCTTCATCCCCCTTGGCAAACCAAGCATTTGTAAATCCTCTAGAAAGCCCACCAGTGACCAATGCCCTTGTACCGCAACATCAGCAAAGCACATTTGCCCACTATCTGCCAGAAAGTACCTCCATCCCACCATCTCTCTATCCACGCATCCCCATCAAAACTATCCAAGTTCCAGCACAAGCGTATTCTCCGTTTGTCCAATCATTTTCCGATCCTATCATGCAAACACCCCAAGAGCTTTCCACCATTCCCCTTTTCTTGCAAGGAAGCCTCGCCAGTCCCACAACACAAGCTGCAGCGCCATCTGCTCCATCTCCTACCCCTTTTTCTTCATCATCTGCTATGGCTGCCCAAGCCCAAATCCAAACCCAAAGTCAGCTTCCACCTCTCACACAAGCTTTTACACCGCCGCCATCCGCAAGTCAAGCAACGCCTTTCACCATCAAAGGAGCACCATCACCCTTCACCCCCCAAGCACCCGTACCTTCTTCTTTGGGGTTAGCACAATCACTTCCCATTCCAACCTCATCTTTCTCTTGGGTGTTTCCTTCATTTTCCTTCTCACAAGCATCCGCTCAACCACAACCTCAATAAGCTCCTTTCTCTCAAACATCATTCGTATCCCAAGCTCCCGTTGCTCCTACCATTCCATCATCCACTGTAGTGCACCCTAACACAAGCTCTCAGTGGGGCCTTACACAAGAAGAAATGAAGGCATGGGGGATCCCATCTCAATCCCCTACATCTATGGTTGCAAATCAAAAAACCACCTTTGCCCAAGCAGCACAGCAGCAACTACCCCAACCACCGCCGGCTTCAAGCTATTCGTCCCAAATCCCAAATACCTTCCAGCAAGTTCCACCACCTCAACAACCAAATTTCCCTAGCTATCTTACCCCATCACCCTTTTCTTCTAGCTTCCCCACATCTGTTCCACCTCTAAGTAACGCAGGCATGCACCCAGCTTATATCAGCCAAACCCAAAGCCAACCTCAGCAACTACCACCATCATACCCGCAAGCAGCATCATTCCAACAGCCTCCCCCACAGCAACCACATGTCCCCTTTCAACAAACAACCATCATTCCTCAACAACAGCAAGTCCCTTGCTATCAGCCTCAGCAACAAAACCCTATCATCCCCCAGCAACAACAAGTTCCCACCCATTAGTTACAATAGTAAGTTCCAAATGTCCAATATCAGCAAGTAGTCCCACAACAACCGCCAGTTCAACAACAGAAAGTAGCCCAACAACATCAAGCAGTTCTATATCATTTACCACAATATCCCCCTATGCCACACCAGCAATATCCCTAGCAACCATTGCCCCAAAATCAGTTCCAACCTATTTATCTACAGCAAGCACCATATCCAGTTCCACAACTTCCATCACAAGCAGAAGTCCCAGTTCCCTTGCCACTCAATGCTGAGTGGGAAGCAATGAAAAACACTCTAAAGGAGCTACAAAGCGGAACAGAGAATAAAACATACAAGTTCAAAGAGGTGTGCTCATATCCCTTCGATCGGTCCATAGCAACTATCCCTTTCCCCAAGCATTTTGAGATGCCCAAGTTCGACAAGTATCGGGGGAAAGGAGATCTAGTAAATAATATCAAAGAGTTCTACATGGCATGCCAAGAAGTGGCTTATAGTGATAACTATCTCCTGCGCCTGTTTCCCAAGAGCTTGGGAGGAACTGCTGTTGAGTGGTTTTACAAAATACCACATGGGACAATAAAAACCTTTGCTGAACTCTCTGAGAAGTTCATCACACACTATGCCCATAATGTGGAGAATGAGTTGTCCTTGCTAGACCTATGCAACTCAAAGCAAAAAGACGGAGAAAGCCTTGCAGAATACTTGCAAAGATGGCAAAATCTTACAACCAGGTTATCATATCAGCCATCAGAGAAGCATCTAACAAAGATCTTCATTGATAACCTGCATCCAAAGCTATCCCATCACATGTGAATGAACTGTCTCCAGACATACCAAGACATCAAGAGCAAAGGCATAGGCATCGAGAAAGCTCTCCTAGATGAAGGCACTATTCGTCACTTCAAGGATGATTCCAAGAACAAACCCAACAATGATAAATCCCGTTACTGGAATCGTAACAAGAATGTTGTTACAGATGGAGCCACTGACACTAAGAATGTACAATTTATTGTGGCTAGTCCTACACCAGCTCAAACATACCAACCGCCATAAGCGCCCATCTATCAGCAACCACCAGCTCCCGCATATCAAGCACCTATTTATCAGCAGCCTCCTCAAGCTCATCAGCCACCTGTGCAACAGTATCAGCAGCAATACCAACAACAACAGCCAGCACGTCAAGGCAATCTTGTTAACACAGTTAATGTTGCCCCAAGGCAGAACAAGCCCAACAATCAGAACAATCCAAAGAGGACTTTCACACCTTTGGGTGAGCCTCTGGATCAGATCTTTTATCGGCTAGCCAAAGAAAATATGATCACATATCCACCCATCCCACAGAAGGATGACAACGCACCAAAGTCTGATTGGTATAAAGAAAATGAATACTGTGATTACCATCATGTGAAGGGGCACACAACATTGAAGTGCATGCGGCTTAAGAACTACATCCAGGATCTCATTGATCGCAAGGAGATCCAGGTCGATGCACCAGCTCAAGCTTCACCCAACGCCAGTTTGCAAATATATCAAAATGTGTTCCCTCAACACGATGCCAGGAAGAATCAAGCCAGCGCCAATCAGCCCCAAAATCATGGCAAAGGCAAGCAAGAAGATCACACAGCGGCCTACATCAACTATGACAAGTATGTCGAATGCATAACTCAAGTTGAGCCCATCCAAGATGAGCCCACCATCAATACCATCCACGTCAGAGGGCCGGATCGATAATGTGCTGCAACTACCCGCAGTGGTAGGATAACTGTTGCCGGTGCTCCTCCAAGATCAGCTGCTCCTCCAAGGCCAACGTCTACTGCATCCACAGCATAGTCTAACACCAGGCCAGCATCAAATGCACACGCAACACAGCATAATGCACCAAGTGCACAATACAATATCATAGAGCATCTTGGGAACATGCCAGCCCAAATATATATCTTGGATTTGCTCCGCACATCACCCATCCATCAGGAGATCCTGGACAAAGCTCTAAAAGAAGGCCATGTCCCCACGGACATTAACACAACTCAGTTTGAAACTCTTGTGGGACACCTATCAGCAGCATGTGCCTTATCCTTCAAAGAATCTGATATACCAGATGTCACTCCTAACCATACTCTCCCTCTCCGCATTGCCGTTATGGTCAGAGACTTTTCCATCAAACGGGTTTTAATAGATAATGGCTCAGCCCTCAACTTGTGCACATTAAAATTCATCAAGAAGATCGGGTTCACGGAGGCTGACATACAACATGAGATGATCACCATCAAAGCATATGATAACTTGGAGCGTACCTCTAAAGGTACTATCACCTTGCCTATCCAGCTAGGCCCAGCAACGCAAGATACTGTCTGCCATGTTGTTGATCTCGACCTACCATTTAATATTCTTCTCGGCCGCCCATGGATCCATTCCATTAGGGCTGTACCATCTACTTACCATCAGTGCATCAAGTTTCCACATCAAGGCACTGAGGTTACCATCCACGCTGATCCTAACCCCTTCGCATACTGTCGTGCGATGGAAGCATCTTTCCCTCATTCTACTCATTGTCCTGGAACCGATATTGGTACTTCTATTGCTAGTTCATCCTGATCCCATCGCGATCCAGAGACCATCCTCTCTTCCACCTTATCATCTATCAAGATCAACAACCAGGGTTGTGGCGAATACAGCCTCAGTGATGCATTTGCTGTAGGGGCTCTTCCACGTGATCCACATACTCAAGGGTGCCCAAGTTGTCAAAACAAGCCTGTTGAGGAACATTATAAGCTCAAGCAAATCAGAAACATGACTTTTGAGTCTCATGGTACCATCAATAGCAAAGAAATGGATCCAGATATTAACAAATGGTTATACAAAGATTCCCCATCACGTGACACACAACTTCTTGAGTACTTCAAAGAGAAATATCCAATCCCCTACAAAAATGTCACAGAACACTATAACTATCAAGGTGGTGGTCTAGGACCATAAGAGGACGGAAATTTGTTTCCTATCATACCATCCCAAAATCCAGAACAGCAAGGACTTGGCTTTAATACCTCTCGCCTACTTGAACAAGAGCCCAATACCACAAGTGCGGACACTAACATGACCAACGTGAACTTTTTGAATAGCCGGGATGACCTCGTGGAAATCGAAGACATCCCCGAAGAGAAAGACATCCGATCCTACGACGATATCTTTGCCGATGGCACCCTCCTAGGGACTTCTGTTCTCCAACAACTCTCCATTAACCTCATAGATCTTCCCCTCACAAACCCCGACCTCATAGATTGGGACCAACCAAGCATCGCACACATCGACAAGTTCCAAAGCGCACAAGCACTCCTAGAATTCATGGGGGCATCAGGTCCAGCAAGCAATTAGGATCCAACATCAACCTCTGTCTATCAGCTTCACCCAGAAGGATATTTTGGGGAAAAGGCAAGCTTTAGTCGCAAAAATGAAATAGCAAAAGAACATCATGAGTCTTTATTTGAAAACCCCCTTGGGGCACATTCTGATTCCAAAATAGTAAAAATAAAGGGTGTATCTTCTAGTGAAAACCTGGCAATTCAGGCGCTAGAAGATGAAGCCTTGCCTCTTCCCCCTATCCAAGATTATAGACCAGAGCAATCTCCAATCATCATAGAGGAAACCAAGTCAATCAACTTGGGAACAGAAGAATGTCCAAGGATCACCTACATTGCAGTCAACCTAACAGAAGGAGAAGAAATCGCTCTCAGTGCCTTGCTCAAGGAATCCATTATCAACTTTGCATGGTCATACACCCATATGCCTGGGCTTGATCCAAACCTTATTGTTCATCACCTATCAGTAGATCCAAACGTCAAGCTAGTGAAGCAGAAGCTAAGGAAAATGCATCCAAAGGTAGCATTTCTCGTCAAAGCAGAGCTTGAGAAGCTCCTCCAAGCTAAGATCATCAGAGCAATAGATTATTCAGAGTGGATCTCTAACATGGTGCCAGTCACAAAGCCTTCTGGCGACATCAGAATCTGTACTAATTTCAGGGACTTGAACAAGGCATGCCCTAAGGATGACTTCCCATTGCCAAACATAGACATGCTTATAGACCTCACAGCGGGTCATGAGATGTTATCATTAATGGATGGCTTTTCAGGCTACAACCAAATTCATATAGCGGAAGCAGATCAACATAAAATAGCATTCACAACCCCATGGGGTACCTTTTGCTACAACATGATGCCATTTGGGCTAAAGAATGCAGGAGCAACATATCAGCGAGCAATGACAGCCATTTTCCATGACATGATCCACAAGATCCTTGAGGACTATGTGGACGATATCCTTGCAAAATCCAAAACAAGAGACGAGCACCTCAACATCCTAGAGCGTGTATTTGATCATCTGAATTATTATGGCTTAAAGCTTAATCCTAAGAAATGTGTCTTTGGTGTTACATCTGGCAAGCTTCTAGGCTTCATCGTCTCTAGACGAGGCATAGAGATCGATCCTAAAAAGGTAAAAGCAATAATGGAGATGCCTCCACCAAGAAATCTCAAACAGCTCAGAAGCCTACAGGGCAAGCTTCAATCAGTTCGGCGATTCATCTCTCAACTAGCAGACAAGTGCCAACCCTTCTCACATCTCTTATGCAAAGACACCAACTTCAAGTGGGATCCCATATGTCAAAGAAGCTTTGATAAGCTCAAAGAGTATCTAGCTAACACTCTGATCCTTGTACCACCAGTTCTAGGATGCCCACTCATCCTTTACATCTCAACAACAGCTACAGCACTAGGGGCACTCCTAGCACAGCATGATGATGAAAATAGAGAACGAGCTGTCTACTACATCAGTCGCACTCTTGTGGGCTATGAGCTTAACTATTCACCCATGGAGAAAGAATGCCTAGCAGTGGTCTTTGCCACTCAAAAACTTAGACATTACATGCTTAGCCACACAATCAAGCTCATATCAAAGGTGGACCCTCTTAAGTATCTGTTATCAAGGACAACCCTCACAGGCCGTATGGAAAAATGGGTCATGTTACTCAGCGAATTTGACATTCAGTATGTAGATCGCAAAGCAATCAAAGGGCAAGTCATTGCCGATCAACTAGCAGAAGCACCACTGGTGGATGCCTATCCACTAATCATGGAATTCCCCGATGAACACTTATGCATGATTGAAGAGCAGCCCATGTGGAAACTATACTTTGATGGTTCTAACACATCCCATAGCTCTGGCACAGGAATCCTATTCGTCACACCTCAAGGTGACTATATTCCAAAATCATTCAAGTTGGGATTCCCCTGTACCAATAACATTGCAGAATATGAGGCACTCATCTCAGGTCTCAGAACAGCTATCCAATGGAACATCACAGAACTACAAGTCTTTGGAGATTCACAGCTCATTATCAAGCAAGTCCTTGATGAGTATCAGACAAAGGACGACAAATTTCTACCCTACAAGCAACTGGTCGATAAACTGAAAGAGCATTTCCTACATCTATAATTCAATCAGATCCCAAGGCTTCAAAACAAAGCAGCAGATGCAATGGCAACCATCGGATCCTTATTGGAAATCCCACGTGACGCAACACAATATGAATTTCTAGTCGAGCAGCTACACTTGCCAGCTTATGAGAACACTGATGCAAACATGGTGTATGTCTTGGTTGGTCCCCAATCCCCATGGTACCACAACATCCATGCATATCTAAAAAATGGTATCATATCTCTCCATCTCACCAATAACCAATGCCAAAACCTTATTCGCAGAGCTTCCCGCTATACTCTTGTAGCCAACACCCTATATCGTCGCGGGTATCATAATGTCCTATCTAGATGTTTAGACTCAAATGAGGCCGTCCTGGCCTTACAAGAAGTTCACGTTGGAATTTGCGGTGCCCACACGAGTGGCATGGTTCTAGCAAAGCAGCTGCTTAGAGTTGGATATTATTGGCCAACAATGGAACATGATGCATGTGAATTTGTCAAGAAATGTCTCCCATGTCAACAGCATGCCAATTTGATACATGCACCAGCACAGGATCTACAGCCTATTGCACCACCGTGGCCTTTTTCATGTTGGGGCCTCGACCTCATTGGCTTGATCACCCCCCTCTCTTCGAATGGACACAAGTATATCATAACAACCACAGAGTACTTTACCAAATGGGTTGAAGCGATTCCGCTCACCCTAACCACTGGCATCCAAATGTCCAAGTTCATCCTTTACCACATCATTTGCCGCTTCGGCATACCATCTACCATTTTCACAGACCATGGCACACCTTTTGAAAATCAGCATGTGGATGATCTATGTGCCAGACTCCACATCCATCACCGTTTCTCCAGTCCATATTTCCCTCAAGGAAATGGCCAAGCTGAGGCAACTAACAAAACTATCTTGAAAATCCTCAAGAAGGTTGTCAATGATTCTGGTCGTGACTGGCACCTCCAAATCAATCCTGCCCTTTGGGCCTACCGCACTTCTTATCGCACTCCCACAGGCACCACCCCATACTCTCTTGTATATGGTGCTGAAGCCATTCTACCGATCGAGGTTGAGCTCCCATCCTTGCGCGTCTCCATGAAGAACTATACAACTGATGAAGACTATCATGTGGCCCGGCTCACATAGCTAGATCTGCTAGATGAAAAGAGACAGCAAGCTTACGATCACCTGGTGGCATACCAAAATTGACTCAAAAGGAGTTATAACAAAAAGGTCCATCCTAGACAATTTCAGGTCAGTGACATGGTCCTTAAAGAAAATCAGAAGGTCCTAGCAAATAGAGAAAAGAAAGGCAAGTTTGAGCCTACTTGGTTGGGCCCCTATGTTGTCACCGCATCCTTCAGCTTGGGAGCCTATCAGCTATCAACACCAGAAGGTGAGCCCTTGAATGATCCTATCAACATCATCCATCTGAAGAGGTTCTATGTCTGAACCTGATCCTTCATATATCAGAAAATCCAAAAACATTCCAAAAAAAAAAGAAAAAAAAAAAAAAAAAGAAAAAAGAAAAGAGAAAGAGAAAGAGAAAATAATCATCCAATGGTGAAAACTTGGCAATTCAAGCGCCTTGGACAAGTATGTTGGTGAAAACCTGGCAAACAGGTGCCAACATAGTAAACTGAGTTATTTATCTATTCAGTTGTCCTTTCAAGCTACCGTCCTCTTCCTCCATCTCTTAACAGATCTCCCAGCAGTTCCATCTCCCCTATCCTCCAAGCATTCAGCTTCCATCTTCCTCCAACCCATCTGCAATCCATATCCTATTCCAAAGCTTTGTACCATATCTTGTACCATATCCTTATCCCTTTCCTGTACAGCGCTTTCCTCCCTGTATTTATCCTTCTTGTCTCCGTCCTAGTGAGAGTCCCGCCGAGTGTGATCTTCCTATCCCCAATTCTGAGCTTCTGTACATATCCTTTGTGCATATCATTCCTCCTTCTTGTACATAACCTTTGTCCATCCTGCAGCAGCACTTGATCAAATATCTTGTCCCATCCCCAGCCTCAGAAAATTTGTAGTCCCACTCAGGCCTTGTGCTTCAGCAACATCAATTGATGACTTATCCTTGCTCATCCTGATTATTCCTTGAACTTCAGCTTTTTGCCAGCGAACAACTACACTTATTCTCTCACCAACCCATGGGTCCTTGAGGATATATCGTTCCTCCTGTCTGACCTAATCTTCCATCCTGGTCCTTGAGGATATATCGTTCCTCCTGTCCGACCAATCTTCCCACCATCAATCAAACCTAATCTCTCTCCTTGGCAAAGGATGTCTTTTTGGAGTTATCATTTTGATCTTAGATTTTTTGTCCTTTGGGTCTTGTTATCTTTTTGGCTTCTCTTTATCCCACCAGGGTCACCACGATTCTTTATATCACGGTGTGCTGCGTGTGCGAATAATCTGGGGCAAGGTCTTTTGATCTTTCGCTTCTGCCTGTGAGTCAGTTGTGTGTTTGTGGTTCCTTCAGCATCGGATCCGCCATGTCGCCTCTGCACTTCATGTGTGATGTTGGGGCAACCCTGTGTGTTTGTTTAGCGTCAGTCCTTGTCAGTCCTCTGCGACGTTGTTGACAGGCCTCGTGATCCCAGTATCTTTGGTAGGTCTCTAACATAGCTATATTAAATCTAGGTTGTGCACTCCCGTTTGCACTTGGAGCTATCTGGTCCCTTGCATTTATCATATAGATTAATCTTGCATCTTTACATATAGCTGCATCTTGCATCTTGCATTTCCATCTCATCTTGCATATCATCCATATTTGTTCTTAAAAGTGAGGTTATTTATCTCCCCTTTCTTCCTAGGCCCTTCCTTCCTCGTCCCGCCGGGCACACTCTGTCCCAGGGCATAATCCCTCTTTCTCCTTGTCCCACTGGGCACATCTTCCATGATTTTGTCCCACCGAGGCATGTATCCTCTTTCTTCCAATCCACCTGGGCATCGTACCCTCTTCTTCTAATTCTAGCCTGGGGCATCTTATTTTCTTGTCTTTGAAGCCATGCCACTTGCGGCATCGCATCAAAGAGGGGCAAAATGTAGACACCTAAAAATCCTTTAGAAAATAAAGTATTTTTATTTTTTGAAAAATCTCTGATAACATCATCATTTATTAATTAATTAATTATTTAATTAATTAATTTGTTTTTATGTCATTAAATCCCTTTTTCTTAATTAAAAATATTTAATTAAGAAATCCCTCCCAAAAATGTTTAAATCTTATTTAAACATTAATCCCCTATTTATTAATTATTTTAATTAATAGATTGACCAAAAATCCCCCAAAAAATAATTAATTTATTTTTTGACCAAAAGTTGGCCTTTTTTCCTAAAACCACTAACCTCTTCCAAAATCTTCTAATCCCTTCTTAATTTTGATTAAAAGGCTAATCCCACCTTTTCTAAAACTAATCTCAACTCAAAATATTTAATTAAGATTAAATATTTAATTTTCATATTTATTGAAAATATTTCAATAAATTTTCCCAAACTTAAGCTTTTGGAATGAATAAACTTTTATTCCATAAAACCTAGGAGAATTCTAGACTCTTCTAGAAACTTCTCAACCCAACCTCTTCACCCATCCTAATCCTAAAATCCCCTAATCCTAATCCTAATCCCCTTTCTAATCTTGTCACATTCCATTAGCAAAAGGTTTACCAAAACTTATGCTAACCTCCTCTTAGTCATCCTCCTTAGTCAACAAAGATGGCCACCTCTTGGCCACCTCTTGCAAATGCATTTAAGGATGCATTTAAGCCTTCCTTATCTTTCTTACATGCATTCATTATGCATTTAAGACCTTCTTATCCCTTCCTTGCCACCTCTTGGCCTTGGGCACATTTACCAAATTGTGCACATGCCCTCAAACTTTCAACTCAATCCTGCCTTGACACTTGTCAGGACACTTGTCCTTGACTCAACCCTAACCTTAGCCCTAACTCTGACTCATCCTTTTTAACCAAGCCCTTCCCTTTTCCTATAAATACCCTCACTTCCTAAGGCAAATTATCTTTCAACTCTCAAACTCAATAGAAAAGTTATAATGCCATTTTCATTCTAGCATAAGCATAAACTCATCATTTTAGATCATTTTCAAGCTTAAATCACATTTAAATTAGCTTAATTGGATTAACATAGATTCATTTCTTGTTTAATCAATCTTAGTTCATCTTTTAGCTTTGCATATTTGTGTGTTCTTGAGGCCTTTGAGGCAAAATAGGTTCCTCATACCTATTTTGTGTCATTTTGGGTCTTCTTGATCCTCAAATCATCCTATTTGCATGCTCCAAGTGCTTGAGTTTGCACACCCACATCCATTTATATCCAAGCATATCAAACGGTGCATGGGCGCATCCGTTTTAGGCTTAAACTGAGGTGGCTTTGATTTTAGTTTGTTTACCATTAAATTTGATTTGATAATATGCTATGACGTTTGTTTGTCTTTGGCCTTCAAAATAGATTAGGTGCATGCTCAAATCCTAGTCTACAACTCCTAAACCCATAGTTGGTAGAGGAGCCATCACCTTGGATGGAAAGAATAGTACTGATGATGTACTATATGTTGATGGTTTGAAACATAACCTTCTTAGTGTTGGATAGTTACTTGGAAAAGGCTATTAGTTGGAGTTCAAAGATTTCAAATGCATCATAAACAACAAAGATGGTGTTATGATTGTATCAGGCTCTAAGACAAGAGGTAATGTTTTTCAACTCAATTCAGAAGCAAGTTGTTTTGTTGCTAAAGTTGATGATAGTTGGTTGTGGCATAAAAGACTATGTCATATCAATTTTGATAACATGTAAAGATAAGCAATGTTAAGGAAGTAAGAGATCTACCTAGCATAGCAAATCCAATTATTACTATATGCAGGGAATGTGTGATGGGAAAGCATGTGAGAAACTCATTTAGGAGCGAGCACAATTCAATAGAGAACAAGTTGGATCTGAATCATACTAACTTATGTGGTCCAACTCAAACAAGATCATACTATGGTGAAAGGTATTTCATTTTGTTTATTGATGATTATACTAGGATGATGTGGGTTGAGTTCTTAAAAGATAAGTCAGAAGCATTTGAGAAGTTCAAAATATTCAAAGCTAAGGTTAAGAATGAATTTGGACTTAAGATAAAATGTTTGAGATCAGATAGAGGAGGAGAATTCACCTCTACATTTTCTATGAGTACTGTGAAGAACATGGTATAAAGAGATAGTTAAGTGCACCTAGAACCCCTTAGAAAAATGGAATTTTAGAGAGAAGGAATAGGATCATCCTTGATACAATGTGTAACATCATGATTGAAGAAAAAGTGGCACACACCTATTGGAGAGATGCAGTTAATACAATAGTCTATACCATCAATAGAATTCAACTGAGACCAGGCGCTGATAAAACACCATATGAGCTTTGGTTTGGTAATGTTCCCATAGTAAAATACTTCAGAATCTTTGGAAGTAAGTGCTACATCAAGAGGGATGAAGCAGTAGGCAAGTTTGATGAAAGAAGCGATGAAGGTATTTTCCTTGGTTACTCTACTAAAAGTAAAGCTTATAGATGTTTCAATTTAAGATTGAAAAAGATCATTGAAAGTGCTCATGTTAAGATTGATGAAAAGTTCATGGTTCAAGAAAGATATCATGATTAGTCACCCATGATTGAAGATGAACCTAGACCCTCAACTAGTGAGACAATTATTGAAGAAATGTTTGATAGCATTGATGTGTTGTTCAATGACCCTGAGACAAGTGAAGAAGAAACTCCTAAGGCTAATGAGTCAACATCAACTAAGGTTCCAAAGTTTACATCTAGAAACCATTCCAAGAAAGACATCATTGCTGATCAGAGCGACAAAGTCCTAACAAGATCACAAGCAAAGAACTCAGCCAATAATGATGCGTTATGTTTACTATCTCAGATTGAGCCTTTAAGTGTTGAAGATGCTTGTAATGATTCAGATTGGCATGATGCTATGAAAGAAGAACTTGATCAGATTATTAAGAATGAAACTTGGGAACTGGTCCCAAGACCTAGAGATAAGAATGTGATTGGAACAAAGTGGATATTCAGAAACAAGATGAATGAAGATGGTATAGTAGTAAGAAATAAACAAGGTTGGTATGTAAAGGATATGCACAAAGAGAAGACATTGATTATTTAGACACCTTTGCACCTGTGAGTAGATTAGAAGCTATTAAATTATTTCTAGCTTATGATACAGTTAAAAACTTCAAAGTGTATCAGATGGATGTCAAGTCAGCATTCCTAAATGGTGATTTGAAAGAAGAAGTATACATTGAGCAACCAGAAGGATTCACCTTATCAGATAGACCTGATATGGTATGTAGATTAAAGAAGGCCCTCTATGGACTTAAGCAAGCCCATAGAGCATGGTATGAAAGATTAGATGGATACTTAACAAAGATTGGATTCAAGAAAGGAGTAGTAGATTGTAATCTATTCATTAGAGAGACATCTGAAAGTTTACTACTTGTAGCTATATTTGTTGATGACATTATCTTTGGAGGTAATGAAAAACTTAGTGCTAAATTTGCTAAGGAGATGCAAAATGAATTTGAGATGAGTATGATTGGCCCTATCAAGTACTTTTTGGGATTGAATGTGCAGTAGATAGAGAAAGGTATTTTCATTAATTAGTCCAAGTATGTGAAAGAAATATTAAAGAAATTCAAGATGGATGATTGCAAACCAGTAGGGACTCCTATGATTACTAGATGCAAGCTTACAAAATAAGATGACTCACCAACAATAGATATAGCTTTGTACAAGTCTATGATTGGCAAACTTATTTATCTTACTCAAACTAGACCTGATATTTCAAATGCAGTTGTCATAGTTGGAAGATTTACAGTAGAGCCTAGACAAAGTCACCTCATGGCAGTTAACAGGATATTCAGATATCTATAAGGTACTATAGACTATGGTCTATGCTATCCTAATTAAGAAAATGTTGAGTTTCATGTGTACACTAATGCAGATTCGGTAGGATGCATTGATGATAGAAAGAGTACATCAGATGGAGCAGTGTTTCTTGGTGATAGACTTGACACTTGGACAAGCAAGAAACAAAATTGTATTTCTTAGTCAATAGTAGAAGAAGAATATGCTGCAGTAGCCTTGAATTGCTCTACAATTGTTAGGATCAAGCAAATGATAAAGGATTTTGGAATTCAGATTGATTATCCTATTTTTATTCACTGTGATAACACTAGCACTATCAATATGTCAAAGAACCCTAGGATGCATGCAAAGACAAAGCACATTGAAATCAAGTATCACTTCCTAAGAGAGAAAGTGGTAGAGAAAGAAGTCAAGCTAGACAATGTAAGTACTAAAGATCAATTGGAAGACATTTTCACAAAGCCCCTGCCAAAGGATACTTTTGAGTATTTCAAGGAGAAGTTGGGGGTCATTCCCTTCTCTGATTCCATTTAGAAGCAAGTTCGAAAGGCATCAGTCCTTAGGGACTGATGGAAGGTTGACTAATCTACTTCAGGAGTAGTACCGATGCTTAAAATGAATGGTGCCCTTTTCCATTGATGTCAAAGGGGGATTAATATAGAATCATGAAAAACATAAGTAAAAAGGAGTGATACACTAAGGGGGAGCAGTATTCAGTTATGACAACAGTTTAGTTAAGGAAATGGAGAATGTTGGAAAATATTGCAACAGATGGAGGATTCATCTTTGGGGGAGTTTTGAAGAGGAAATGGAGAAAGTTATAAAATAAATTTTCATTTGGGTTGGTGGTAGTTTTTCATTCCACATGTTGTCATCAATGCCAAAGGGGGAGATTGTTGGAGATTTGCTAGCAGGCCAGTACTGACTATATGTTTTTCATTGATGACAACATATGGAAAGTAGCATGTGTGGAAGTCTTATGCAGTAAGATTTCAGTATATGTAGTATGGACATGATATCAGCATGATATCATGGGCATGGAGGTTAACTATTAGTACAAATAGTTATATAACAACTTATGTTAGCAGTGTTCCTGACAGAGTAACAGATAGTGTTTTGAGTATGGTTGTCCGTATAGTTGTCATGAAGGCTTTCACCCTTGGATATGTGATGAAGACATGTCATTGATGGTTTAGTTATGGATGCATAGTTTAATATTTAGTAGAAGTGAAGTTATGCAGTCGCTATTCACCCGTAGCAGTTTCTTGTGTTTATTTAGGAGAGCCGACAAAGATTTTATTGGTTCTAGAGTTGTGCCCATCATTGGGGTATGCACCCTTTGAGTTAAGATTAGAGATGAGCTATTGATGTTTGGTTAAGAGTGCATGAGTTAATTCAGCTTGAGGAGAAAGATCCAGTTGTTTTGGTAGAGCTGATAGTGTGTAGCATGTGTCTACAATTATCCTATTGAACAGGTCCTTGGATGTGTTGTGTGCATAGTAGAGCCGACAGAAAGTTTATATAATTTTGTTATGGTTTCTCTAATATTATTTCAAGGTAGTTCTAATAGGCTGACCTGATTATATCATTTAGAGGAAAGATATTGATAGGTAGTCATTTGTGATTGCTGAGGTGTGGTTCATGGTTGATGTAGCAGAGCAGAACAGAGTATGCGAGTTGTAGAACCATCAAAGGAAGTTCCATGTGACCAAGTAGAGTGTTTGTGTTATTCATTGGAAGTAATCCAGCTAGTAGGTCTAAACATAGTTCACCAAGATCTAAATATAGTGTGTATCTATTATTCAGAAGGTTGTAGCCTTCGCCCCTTTGATCAGTGAGCTCTTGGACAGTGCATCCTCTCCCCTAACAGGGACAATTGTAAAAGACTCCTAATAGGGTTTGACCCTTCACAAGCTCTACTATACTTAATATATTGTAAAGCTACTCCTAATAGGGTAAAGGATCTTCTAGCAAGGATCATAATACACTAGTACAGAATATCAGTGGTTGTCAATTCCCACCAGGGTTTTTACCTATTTTGGATTCCCCATTACCAAAATATTGGTGTTGTGTTCATGTGTTCTTTCATTTTATTTATGCTTTATGTTTAAGTATACTTAATTTAATAAAGAATTGAATCTTTTAGATAATTGATTCACCCCCCCCTCCTCTCAGTTATCTCTTGGGACTATTCCTAACAAGTTCCTTAGGAATGCTTCCTTCAATCTCTAATAAGTTTTTCTTGAAAACTAACAAGTGTTCAATTATAGTATCCTCATTAATTGCCTGATCTTCAAGGTCATACCTTTCATAATAACTCTCTACTATCTTCAAGTTCCCATCTCTTATCACTCTCTTCTATATCATTGGGGTATGTGCAAGATCATGAGGGGCCAAAAAGTGGCGATGTGAAAAGTATTCACTTTTCACTTGTCCAAAAGCACATTAAAATGCTTGTTGACTTTTTAGTAGGCTTGGGTGTCAGTACACCTAGGCAAACTTGACACCAAAGCACAGACCTAATCAGGTACCCGATACCATATCAGGTACCTGATATATTATCGGGTATCCGATAACTGTGGCATAAATCCGAAACCTGTGAGCCCTTTTCTTCATTTCTCTTCACATTTTTTCTTGGTAAAACAGCTAGGTTATATCATATACCCGATATATTTCCAGGTATCTAATTTTGGCAACAACAAATTTGACTTCCCAGCATATTCGGTAAGTAAATTATTTGTTTATTTTTATTATTTTATTTCATTTTCATACTAAATGTAGTTTTTTTTGTTGAAATAGGGTTTTGTATAATATATGAAATCAATTTGAAATTTAGATTTGTTTTTTATTTAATCAGGCATGGCTAACAACAATGAAGAAAATAACCCTCCCGCACCAAATAATGATCCTGAAAATAATCCCCTGTATCTAAACCCTAAATCTTTACAAGATTTTATACAAGAAAATTTGAACACGATACGAGGTTTCCAAAACATGTATCAAACTATACCTACATTAGGTCCCATGCTTGGCACACTAAATACAATTATTGAAAATATTGACACACTCACATAGCAACATAATGCTGCTCTTCATTGGCATGATGATATGCATGCCCAATTTGATGATGGGCTTGACCATGATGGGATTGCGGCCCTTGATATAAGTAAGGAAGAGATAGCCACCCTTTTTGTCAATCCTAAAATTGGAATACCAGTTGACCCCAAAAAGCCCAAATTATCAATAAAATGGTGCATAAATGATGCAATGTGCACACACTTTTGGGATTTCTGGTGGATGGTTTTTGATAAACCACCCCATAGCAATTTGGAGGTCCCATTTTATTTCTTAAAAAAATTGTATGCTGAGTTTGTGCTTGGTCACAATGTTAATTATTGGAGTATGAGGCCCCAACATGGGCGTAGGTAGAGGAGCTCCTCAGACTAGGCCATCTTCCCAGTGCAAAAAGGCCACTACCTTTGTCCCCCCCACTGATGCCATACCCCCTCCTCCAGTGTATCATCCCGATATCATTGCAAAGGCTGCCTCACAGACTATTAGGGCCATTCATTTACTGAGTGATTAGTTCATCACACAGACCAGGTCAGTGTTGCCTCCTGGTGTGGATGATGCTGGCGCATTGACATCTTGTCAAAGTTCACATGTATGCAAGCCCCACATTTGCATTATATGCAGAAATATGTGCCTCAGACCACTTAATGATGCTGATACATATCATTTACATGTTATTGATTAGGAGGATATAGGAGACGTAGTTGCAGAGGCTACAACACCTCATGGAGCATCTACATCTCATGAGAGTGCTCAAGAGGTGTACACAGAGCCATTGACTCCTGTTGATACGGTAAAAGTAAACATTATAAATAAATTTGTCACGTGACTTATTTAATTTAAAAATAATTTATTTATTTAGATTAGTTTTAATGATTGCATGCACTTATGTATATATATTTTTTATTTATGTTCAATCAATAACATAGGAGGAGGTGAGACAAGTGAATGAGTCCACACTTTTGGCCATTTCATTTGACCTTGATGACTATACGATATATTATAAATTATGTACCCATTAGTTTTTTTTATATCATTTGGTGTACATGCTTAAATCTCTATCAATTAGAGCAATAAAATCCATACATTTACTAATGTATTGTCAGCTTATTATGTTCTTGCAAGCTATAGCCGATGTCAGTGGGGGGCATGAGCGGGTTCCTTCATCAAGTGTCGACAAAGGAAAGGTAGTTAATTGTTTAAGATTAATTATGCATGCATATGTATGCCACTTGTGTGTAGTAATAAATATTTTACTTGCACTTTATTGTATAGGGTGTGGCTATTGATGATGTCCAAACACCGGTTTGAGGGTGTATGGTTACAGGCATCTCGATTCGGAGTGATAGCCCAATTATACATAGACTTTTACATAATGTTATTTGTATTTTGTAACCAGGGTTGTTATGATGAAGTACATTGATATATAATTGACAATTTTTTACTCTCGTCGATTACTCCGACTGTGAGGGAGGGCCCACGAGAATCTTTTGTATCTTTGTTGACCCAGCCCACTATTCCAGAGGAGGGATCACCAGATGTAAGTTTTAATTTTAGTTCAATCAATTTGTAATTTTATTATGCTATCATCCTATTTTGTAGATTTATTACTCTATGTTGCACCACTCTACTAATCTCATTATTGCAAATATATATTTATAGGTCAGAGTTGGTATTGCTGGCATGGTCCCTTCGCTACCCAGGACTTATGCTAGGACACCTGATCATGGTAGGTGATCTAGAGACCAAGTACAAATATTTGTATTTCATTATAATTTTAATTAAATTAGTGTTTGAATTATGAATTTTATATATATATATATATATATATATATATATATATATATATATATATATATATATATATATATATATATATATATATATATATATATATATATATATATATATATATATATATATATATATATATATATATATATATATATATATATATATATATATATATCTGTGTGTGTGTGTGTGTACAAATCATATAAAGTAAGCAATCTAACTTGTGTTTGAACTCATTTTTTATGCATGATCAATCAGAGCCCAATACTTCAGCAAAGAGGCTACATTTTGATGATCCCCCTATGACATAGGATGTAGTTTTAGTTTTGTGGTCATTTAGAGATGCCACTTGGCACATTTTGAAATGGCATTTATGCCACATTATACACCTTAAAAAATTGATTTTGTAGACATTTTGAAATGGCATGTGCCATATTTGTATATGGAGATACTTTTGATACATTTGATACTATGTATATATAGAACATGTTCATTTATATGTTATATTTGCGTCATCTTTTGTATATACATATTCATTATTCATGTTTATGGAATTGAATGGTGAAGTTATATCTTGACTATGATTATCATTATGATTTGAATTATTATTATTTCTCCTTATCCCTCCATACAATTAAATATATATGCTTGTATTGCTTCTTTTTTGTTCTTCTATCGAATGTTTTCTCTTTTTCCAAAATAATATAACTCCTATTTATATGCTACTCACTGAATAGTCATACTTCTTTCAAAATTAAATGACATTTTCTCCTTAAATAATTGCACCTCCTCAAGACTAATAAGTAATCGCTCAAATATTTGGAAATATAAGGTTCCAACTGATAATTATTTGTTAATGTTCTTAAAACACTTATAACAACATATTTATTAAAACTTCTGACCTTCTAAAATAAATGTTCAAGATGCATATATTGACCGCTTTCTGGAATTATTTTTGGTGCTTAACTTTCCCTGTGCCTGAGGCAATGATGAGGCCATCAATGCCGATACTGAAGATCATTTCTTTGCAAAACAAAAATGATGCCATCTGCTCTTCATCACTAAATTAAAACTTCAATCACTGCTAATATGAGAGTTTCATTTACCACTTCTATGAATTTTCGTATACAAATTCTATACCATCAATTATGTCTCTATTTTTCATTGTGTGCGCATTCAGTCTCATACTTTCATCGCTAATTTCATATATTATCATTTTCAATTCTTTTTGTTCACACTTATAATAATTTTAACGACCGGCAATAATGTTTCAATATCATTGTGCATGCAGGAGCCTTCATTTCATGCTATAAAAAATCTCCATTATCGTATAAGCTTATGGTCTTCATTTCCAATCTTCGATATTACCATTGATAGATATGACATGTGACTATTGACTTTTATAGTGTGTATAATATACGATTGCTTGCGCAACATGATATCCCTTAGACTTACAAAAACACATCTCTTGAATATATCATCTCTCAAATGTTCATTTAATGATTTTAATATTGCCTTCGAACTATGCTTAGCACTATGTATATTTATTTTTTTATTACTCCATGGCTCCTTCAGATGTCTTCATAGGCATATGTTTAATCAATCTTTAACTCATGTTGTATTCACTTCATTTGATGAAGTTGTTGCTTCAAGGATTGATTATTGCTGACTGGACATTCATGATGAGTTTTACTTTACCGCCTCTTGTAATATTCTTCCAAATAATATGTTTATTTTCATCTTTGTAATATGTTGTCATTATTAACATTTACAAGGAAATGAAATTTATTTGGGTTGACTTTGATCATTAATTGCTAGTGTGTATACTTAACTCTATTCAAATGCTAATATGATGCTTAATGTTCCAATGTTGCCAAGTTGCATAGTTGTCAACGCTATTTATTTAATAGTCTTTGCTATCTGTCTTAGTTTTTATCTCCACTTAATAGTATGTGTTCGTATATCTTGTGAGCAACCAAAAAACCTTCAATGACATCAATGAAAACCTTATCAAATCTCCAACATTATTTCTCAAATGGAGGCCCTAATTTTTGTAAAAAATTAAGGCTCCATCAGGTGGAACGAGGTTGTCACTAGTGTTTACCTAACCAACTAGAGCCAATGGAGTAGATGGTTTGATGCAATGTTGGATGGTTTGAAAGATACACTGTTGAGCCACTTTCAACTGACCCTCACTGCAAGTTTTGGCATAGACTGAGATTTCCTTTCCAAATGCAAACAAAGTCGAATCGCCCAAAACTAAGAGAGGTTATTGTAGACCTTAGAAACATGATCCCGTAGCCCTTGATAGTTTTTTGATACCTCTCACAAGGTTTGAGATATGAGCCACAGAAGATCGCTTCCCAATCATGCTTAGTGCACCTTGGGGTCACTTGGGTCAAGCATGGTCACGAGCATTCTCATGACTCCATAGTCAAAATGGGGTTGTCACTGGCATTTATCTAGCCAACCAGAGCTGATGGAGTAGACAGTTCAATTCCAGATCAGATGGTTTGAAAGATACGTTGCTAAGCCACTTTCAACTTAGCCTCACTACAAGTTTTGGCATCGACTGAGATCGCCTTTCCAAATGCAAATGAAATCGAATCACCCAAAATTGAGAGAGGTTATTGTAGACCTTAGAAACATGATCCTATAGCCCCTGATGGTTTGTTGATTCCTCTCATGAGCTCTGAGATATGAGCCATGGAAGATCACTACCCAATCATGCTTAGTGCACCTTGGGGTCACTTGGGTCGAGTGTGGTCGTGAGCATTCCCATGATTCTGTGGGTAGAATGGGGTTGTCACTGGTATTTAACTAGCCAATCGGAGCTGATGGAGTAGACGTTTTGATGCCAGGTTGGATGGTTTGAAAGATACGCTGCTGAGCTACTTTCAACTAACCCTCACTTCTAGTTTTGGCATTGACTAAGATCACCTTGCCAAATGAAAATGAAGTTGAATTTCCCAAAAGTGAGAGAGGTTATTGTAGACCTCAAAAAGAGAATCTTGTAGCACCTAATAATTTATTGATACCTCTCATGAGGTCCGAGATACAAGCCCCGGAAGATCACTACCCAATCGTGCTTAGTGCACCTTGGGGTCACTTGGGTTGAGCATGGTCGTGAGCGTTCCGGTGACTCTATGGGAAGAATGGGGTTGTCACTAGCATTTACTCAACCAACTAGAGCTGATGGAGTAGATAGTTTGATGCTAGGTCAGATGGTTTGAAAGATACGCTGCCGAGCCACTTTCAACTAACCCTCACTACAAGTTTTGGCATCGACTGAGATCACCTTGCCAAATGTAAACAAAGTCGAATCACCAAAAACTGAGAGAAGTTATTGTAGACCTAAAAAATATGATCTTTTATCCCCTAATAGTTTGTCATTACCTCTCATGAGGTCTGATATACAAACCCCGAAAGATCACTGCCCAATCGTGCTTAGTGCACCTTGGGGTCACTTGGGTCGAGCATGGTCGTGAGCGTTCCAATGACTCTATGGGAAGAATAGGGTTGTCACTAGCATTTACCTAGCCAACCAGAGCTAATGGAGGAGATATTTTGATGCAATGTTAGATGGTTTGAAAGATACGCTGCTAAGCCGCTTTCAACTAACCCTCACTATAAGTTTTGGCACTAACTGAGATCGGCTTTCCAAATGCAAACGAAGTCCAATTGCCAAAAATTGAGAGAGGTTATTGTAGACCTTAGAAACATGATCTCATAGCACTTGATGGTTTTTTGATACCTCTCACGAGCTCTAAGATATGAGTCATGGAAGATCACTGCCCAATCGTGCTTAGTGCACCTTGGGGTCACTTGGGTTGAGTGTGGTTTCAAGAATTTCGGTGACTCTATGGGTGGAATGGGGTTGTCATTGGCATTACCTAGCCAACCAGAGTTGATGGAGCAAATGGTTTGATGCTAGGTTGGACAGTTTGAAAGATATGCTGCTAAGCCACTTTCGACTGACCCTCACTGCAAGTTTTGGCATCAACTGAGATTACATTGCCAAATGCAAACAAAGTTGAATCACCCAAAACTGAGAGAGGTTATTGTAGACCTCAAAAAAATAATTGTCTAGCCTTTGATGGTTTGTCAATACCTCTCACGAGCTCTGAGATACAAACCATGGAAGATCATTGCCCAATCATGCTTAGTGCACCTTGGGGTCACTTGGGTCAAGCGTGGTCGCAAGTGTTTCGGTGACTTCATGGGTGGAATGGGGTTGTCACTAGTGTTTGCCCAACCAACCAAAGCTGATGGAGTAGATAGTTTTATGCCAGGTCAGACGGTTTGAAAGATACGCTGCTGAGCCACTTTCAACTGACCCTCACTGCAAGTTTTGGCATCAACTGAGATTGCCTTGCCAAATGAAAATGAAGTTGAATAGCCCAAAATAAAGAGAGGTTATTGTAGACCTCAAAAACATGATCCTATAGCCCCTAATAGTTTTTTGATACCTCTCACGAGCTATGAGATATGAGCCATGGAAGATCGCTGCCCAATCGTGCTTAGTGCACCTTGGGGTCACTTGGGTCAAGTGTGGTCGTGAGTGTTCCAGTGACTCCATGGGTGGAATGGGGTTGTCACTAGTATTTACCCAGACAACCGGAGCTAATGGAGTAGACAGTTTGATGTCAGGTCAGACGGTTTGAAAGATTTGCTGCTGAGCCGCTTTCAACTGACCCTCACTACAAGTTTTGGCATTGACTGAGATCGCCTTGCCGAATGCAAACAAAGTTGAATCATCCAAAACTGAGAGAGGTTATTATAGACCTCAAAAACATGATCTCGCAGCCCCTAACAATTTGTTGATACCTCTCACAAGGTCTGAGATACAAGCCCCAAAAGATCACTGCCGATTTGAAAGATACACTACTGAGCTGCTTTCAATTGACTGTTAGTGGTATGGTTGAAATTTAAACTTTGAAACTAATCATGATTAAGCTTGTAAAATTTGAACTGTGGAGCTTATTATGTTTGAGGTTTAACTTTTATAGATTATTTGAAATGATAAAAAATAATATCCTTAAAGCATTAGAAACAACAATCAAACATGTAAGAATTGAAACCATGCAAATGACATAAGTATATGACATGTAAGATCCCTTCTTGGCACTATTGGCCACCCATACATGATTTTGGTCATAAGTCCTTATCAAGAGTTTTAGGACATTTAACTTTTAAAACAAATTGATTGTTACAAATTGCCATTATAGGCTTCAAAAGATCTTAATTAACCATTAAGGATCCTTTTGTCCTATCTTTGATTGGATCCATGGTGACCGTAGGCATCTTCATAGGTGCTCCTACACAAATTATAATCCACATACAAAACCAAGTTTATTGACTCAAAATACAATCTAAGAAAGGTGAAATTAATGTATTGAAATTAAGCTTAACAAACTTAGAAAACAATGCACTAAGTTAACTTATTACCTAGTCAAGTGTTCCTGAAGGGTCATCTCTTTGCTTTAGGGTCTCCAATAGTGCTTCATGATCAGTAGTACTAATAGTCCAAAGTTATTTTGTCTTTGGTCTTCCTTGATGTTTTGACAACTTGACATTTGTTGCTATAACAAGGTGTGAATACATGAGAATAGTTTTGTGCTTCTCATAGTCTTCAAATTTGGGAACTCCATTCTTTCTAATCATGTATGTTCGCAGCCATGTTCTCACAACAACAACTGAACCAGTAGGATATGTGAACCCATCACCATCTCTCATCAGTTTTACAAGCTTCTATTTACCTTGTACACAACGTCCTAACCAATAATATGACCTCTCATCATTCCCCTCCAGTGCAACCAATGCAAAAACATCTCCTAGCTTCAGAAGATCTGAAAGATGGTCATAGTCAATTGAAGTGTCCATGTCATCATTTCTGATAGAGAGTGTCAAAGATAAAGGAGTTAGATACTATGGAACCCATGTATCCACACAGTTACTTGACTCACAATGATCCCAATCATACTGATAACATGTGGTTCTTGTGCAACATTTTCATTCCCCAAGTCTACATTTTCAATCTCCATCTATACATTTTCAAATTCAACATCCTCTTCACTTACAACTACATTTATTGGGTCACCTTGATTAATGTTTAACATACCTTCTATCCTTCTTCGGTGATTTTCCCTATCTTTTTCCCTATATGCTTGAATTTCTTCATCTGTCTGCTTCCTCTTGTGTTTAGCCTTTCGACGACTGTTGCTTCCCATGGTGAGAACAAGAGTTGACAAAATTCAAACAATGGGCCCCAAATCACTTTTTTTTTTTCTACTACACATTAAAAAAGTATAAAAACTCATGTCTATCTGGTTTGTGGGGACAGGGAATATTTTGGCCAAATATTGCTTGGCCAAAATCGGGTACCTGATTTAGAATAGGGTATCCGATTCCATATCGGGTACCCGATATTCCCTGGCAAATGAAAAAAGGGCGGGAGCAAATGGAAAAAATTAAACTTTTACATATATATATATATATATATATATATATATATATATATATATATATATATTAATGTATATAATATAAATATATATATAAAAGAGGCAAAGGATATATATAATGTATATTATATATATACTAATGTATACTAATATATTATATATAATATTACCTTTTAGCTATTATTTTTTTCTAATTTTTCCTGTATGATGCTTTTGTATATTAATTGTGGATATTCTATGGGAAACTATCTGAGGAAGATATTGTAGCCAATCTGCATCCTTTGGACCCCTTCGAACACACTTGAGCATTGCAATGTGTCAAAAGGGGTCATGGGGACTTGCTAGGGGTCCTAGTACACCTTATCATGTGTTAGGACCCCTAGGGAGTCCCCATGACCCCTTTTGACACATTGGAACACTCAAGTGTGTTTGAAGGGATCTTAGTGACCACTTTTGACACATTGGAAGGCTCAAGTGTGTCTGAAGGGGTCCAAGACCCCTTCAGACACACTTGAGCATTCCAATGTGTCAAAAGGGGTCATGGGGAATCCCTAGGGGTCCTAACGCATGATAAGACATACTAGGACCCCTAGCAAGTCCCCATGAACCCTTTGGACACATTGCAATGCTCAAGTATGTTCAAAGGGGTCCTAGGACCCCTTAAGACACACTTGAGTGTTCCAATGTGTTAAAAGGGGTCATGGGGACTTCCTAGGGTTCCTAATGCATGATAAGGCATACTAGGACCCCTAGGAAGTCCCCATGACCCCTTTTGACATAGTGGAATGCTCAAGAGTGTCTTAATGGGTCCTAGGACCCCTTCAGACACACTTGATCATTTAAATATGTCAAAAGGGGTCACGGGGACTCGCTAGGGGTCCTAGTATGCCTTATCACACATTAGGACCCCTAGGAAGTCCCCATGACCCATTATGACACATTAGAATGCTCAAGTGTGTTCGAAGGGGTCCTAAGACCCCTTAAGACATGCTTGACCATTCCAATGTGTCAAAAGGGGTCATGGGGACTCCCTAGGGTTCTTAACATGTGATAACGCATACTAGGACCCCTAGCGAGTCCCCATGACCCCTTTTGACACATTGGAATGCTCAAGTATATCTTAAGGGGTCTTAGGACCCCTTTGGAAACACTTGAGTGTTGCAATGTATCAAAAGGGATCATGGGGACTTGCTAGGGTTCCTAGTATGCCTTATCATGCGTTAAGACCCCTAGGGAGTCCCCATGACCCCTTTTGAAACATTGGAATGCTCAAGTGTGTTCGAAGGGGTCCTAGGATCCCTTAAAACACACTTGAGCATTCCATTGTGTCAAAAGGGGTCATGGGGACTTCCTAGGGGTCCTAACATGTGATAAGGCATACTAGGACCCCTTTTGACACCTTATAATGCTCAAGTGTGTCTTAAGGGGTCCTAGGACCCCTTCAAACACACTTGAGAGTTCAAATGTGTCAAAAGGGGTCATGGGGACTCTCTAGGGGTCCTATTATGCCTTATCACAAGTTAGGACCCCTAGAAAGTCCCCATGACCCCTTTTGACACATTGGAACACTCAAGTGTGTCTGAAGGGGTCCTGAGACCCCTTAAGACATGCTTGAGTATTCCAATGTGTCAAAAGGGGTCATGGGGACTCCCTAGGGGTCCTAACATGAGATAAGGCATAATAGGACCCCTACCAAGATCCCATGCCCCTTTTTGACACATTGGAATGCTCAAGTGTGTCTTAAGGGGTCCTAGGACCACTTCAGACACACCTGAGTGTTGCAATGTATCAAAAGGAGTCACGGGGACTCACTAGAGGTCCTAGTACACCTTATTACATGTTAGGACACCTAGGGAGTCCCCATGACCCCTTTCCACACATTGGAACACTCAACCATGTCTTAATGGGTCTTAGGACCCCTTAGGACACACTTGAGCATTACAATGTGTCAAAAGGGGCCATGGGGACTCCCTAAGGGTCCTAACACATGATCAAGTGTACTAGGATCCCTATGGAGTCCCCATGACCCCTTATGACACATTGGAACACTCAAGTGTGTTTGAAGGGGACCTAGGACCCCTTAAGACACACTTGAGTGTTCCAATGTGTCAAAAGGGGTTATGGGGACTTCCTAGGGCTCCTAATGCGTGATAAGGCGTACTAAGACCCCTAGAAATTCACCATGACACCTTTCAACACATTGGAATGCTGAAGTGTGTCTCAAGGGGTCCTAGGACCCCTTCAGACACACTTGAGTGTTACAATGTGTCAAAAGGGGACATGGGGACTTGCTAGGGGTCCTAGTATGCCTTATCATGCGTTAGGACCCCTAGCGAGTCCCTATGACCTCATTCGACACATTGGAATGCTCAAGTGTGTCTTAAGAGGTCTTAGGACCATTACGAACACACTTGAGCATTCCACTATGTCAAAAGTAGTCATGGGGACTCCCTAGGGGTCCTCACACATGATAAGGTGTACTAGGACCCCTAGGGAGTCCCCATGACCCCTTCTGACACATTGAAATGCTCAAGTGTGTTTGAATGGGTCCTAGGACCCCTTAAACAAATACTTGAGCATTCCAATGTGTTAGAAGGGGTCATGGGGACTTCCTAGGAGTCCTAAACATGATAAGATGTACTAGGAATCCTAGGAAGTCTTGATGACCCCTTTTGACACATTCGAAGGCTCAAGTGTGTCTTAAGGGGTCCTAGGACCCCTTCAGACACACTTGAGTGTTCAAATGTGTCAAAAGTGGTCATGGGGACTCACTAGCGGTCCTAGTTCACCTTATCAACCATTAGGACCCCTAGGGAGTCGCCATGACCCCTTTTGACACATTGGAATGCTCAAGTGTGTTCGAAGGGGTCCTAGGACCCCTTCGGACACACTTGAGCATTCCAATGTGTCAAAAGGGGTCATGGGGACTCCTTAGGGGTACTAACATGAGATAAGTCATACTAGGACCCCTATCTAGTCCCTGTGACCCCCTTTGACACATTGGAATTATAAAGAGTGTCTTAAGGGGTGCTAGGACCCCTTAGGAAACACTTGAGTATTGCAATGTATCAAAAGGGGTCATGGGGACTTGCTAGGTGTCCTAGTATGAATTATCATGCATTAGGACCCCTAGGGAGTCCCCATGACCCCTTTTGATACATTGGAATGCTCAAACATGTCTTATGGGGTCTTAGGACCCCTTTGGATACTTTTGAGTTTTCCAATCTATCAAAAGGGGTCATGGGGACTCCCTAGGGGTCCTAGTGCATGATAAGGCATACAAGGAGCCCTTTGAATGTGTCACACTTAAGCATTCCAATATGTCAAAAGGCATCATGGAGACTTCCTATGGGTCCTAACATGTGATAAGGTGTACGAGGACCCCTAGGAAGTCCCCGTGACCTATTTTGACACATTGGAATGCTTAACTGTGTCGTCAGGGGTCCTAGGATCCCTTCGGACATGCTTGAGTGTTGCAATGTGTCAAAAGGGGTCATGGGGACTCGCTAGGGGTCCTAGTATGCCTTATCACATGTTAGGACCCGTAGGGAGTCCCCATGACCCCTTTTGACACATTGGAACACTCAAGTGTGTCTTAAGGGGTCCTAAGAACCTGTTCGAACACATTTTGGCATTCAAATATATCAAAAGGTGTCATGGGGACTTCCTAGGGGTCCTAATATGTGATAAGACATACTAGGACCTCTAGGGAGTCCCCATGACCCCTTTTGACACATTCAAATGCTCAAGTGTATCTTAAGGGGTCCTAAGAACCCCTTTAGACACACTTTAGCATTCAAATGTGTCAAAAGGGGTCATGGGGACTTCCTAGGGGTTCTAACACATGATAAGGCATACTAGGACTGCTAGGGAATCCTCGTGACCCCTTTTGAGACATTTGATTGCTCAAGTGTGTCTTAAGGGGTCCTAGGAAACCCTTCGAAAACACTTAAGTGTTCAAGTGTGTCAAAAGGGGTCATGGGGACTTCCTAGGGGTCCTAGTATGCTTATCATGCGTTAGGACCTCTAGGAAGTCTCCATGACCCCTTTTGACACATTGAAACATCCAAGTGTGTCTTAAGGGGTTCTAGGACCCTTTTAAAAATACTTTAGCATTCCAATGTCTTAAGGGTTCATAGGACCCCTTCGGACACACTTGAGCATTCCAGTGTGTCAAAAGAGGTCACGGGGACTTCCTAGGGGTCCTGGTATGCCTTATCACATGTTAGGACCCCTAGGAAGTCCCCATGACCCCTTTTGACACATTGGAATGCTCAAGTGTGTCCTAAGGGATCCTAGGACCCCTTAAGACACACTTGAGTGTTGCAATGTATCAAAAGGGGTCATGGGGACTCGCTAGGTGTCCTAATACACCTTATCATGTGTTAGGACCCCTAGGTAGTCCCCATGACCTCTTTTGACTTATTAGAATGCTCAAGTGTGTCTTAAGAGGTCTTAGGACCCCTTTAGACACACTTGAGCATTCCAATGTGTCAAAAGGGGTCATGGGGACTCCCTAGGTGTCCTAACATGTGATAAGGAATACTAGGACCCCTAAGGAGTCCCCATGACCCCTTTTGACACAATGGAACACTCAAGTGTGTCTGAAAGGGTCCTAGCACCCATTAAGACACACTTGAGCATTCGAATGTGTCAAAAGGGGTCATGGGGACTTCCTACAGGTCCTAACACATGATAACGCATACTAGGACCCCTAGGAAGTCCCTGTGAACCCTTTTGACACATTGTAATGCTCAAATGTGTCTTAAGGGGTCCTAGGACCCCTTCAGACACACTTGAGCATTGCAATGTGTCAAAAGGGGTCATGGAGACTCGCTAGGGGTATTAGTATGCCTTATCACGTGATAGGACCCATAGGGAGTCCCCATGACCCTTTTTGACACATTGGAACACACAAGTGTGTCTTAAGGGGTCCTAAGAACCCCTACGGACACACTTTAGCATTCAAATGTGTCAAAATGGGTCATGTGGACTTCCTAGGGGTCCTAACATGTGATAAGGAATACTAGGAACCTAAGGGAGTCCCCATGACCCCTTTTGACACATTGGAACACTCAAGTGTGTCTTAACAGGTCCTAAGAACCCCTTTAGACACACTTTAGCATTCAAATGTGTCAAAAGGGGTGATGGGGACTTCTTAGGGCTTCTAACATGTGATAAGGCATACTAGGACCCCTAGGGAGTCTCCGTGACCCCTTTTGACACATTTGAATGCTCAAGTGTGTCTTAAGGGGTCATAAGAACCCCTTTAGACACAATTGAGCATTGAAATGTGTCAAAAGGGGTCATGGGGACTTTTTAGGGGTCCTAGTATGCCTTATCAGGTGTTAAGACCCCTAGGAAGTCCCCATGACCCCTTTTGACACATTGGAATGCTCAAGTGTGTCTTAAAGTGGTCCTAGGACCCCTTCGGACACACTTGATTCTTCCAATGTGTCAAAAGGGGTCATGGGGACTCCTTAGGGGTCCTAGTACACCTTATCATGTGTTAGGACCTGTAGGGAGTCACCATGACCCCTTTTGACACATTGGAACACTCAAGTGTGTCCGAAGGGGTCCTAAGAGTGATTAAGACATGCTTGAGCATTCTAATGGGTCAAAAGGGGTCATGGGGACACCCTAGGGGTTCTAGTATGCCTTATCACACTTTACAACCCCTAGGAAGTCCCCATGACACATTTTGACATAGTTGAATGCTAAAGTGTGTCCAGAGGGGTTCTTAGGACCCCTTAAGACACACTCGAGCATTCAAATGTGTCAAAAGTGGTCACAGGGACTCGCTAGGGGTCCTAGTATACTTTATCATGTGTTAGAACCCCTAGGAAGTCCCCATGAACCCTTTTGACATAGTGGAACACTCAAGTGTGTCTTAAGTGGTCCTAAGAACCCCTTCAAACACACTTTAGCATTCAAATGTGGCAAAAGGGGTCATGGGTACTTCCTAGGATTCCTAACACATGATAAGGTGTACTAGGACCCCTACGGAGTCCACATGACCACATTTGACACATTGGAATGCTCAAGCATGTCTTAAGGGGTCTTTGGATCCCTTCAAACACACTTGAGCATTCCAACATGTCAAAAGGGGTCATGGGGACTCCCTAGGGGGCCTAACGCATGATAAGGCATACTAGGATCCCTAGGGAGTCCCCCTGACCCCTTTTGACACATTGGAATGCCCCAGTGTGTCCGAAGGATTAGTAGGACCCCATAAACCACACTTCAGCATTCCAATGTGTCAAAAGGGGTCATGGGGACTTCTTAGGAGTCCTAATGCATGATAAGGCATACCAGGACCCCTAGGAAGTCCCCATGACATCTTTTGACACATTTGAATGCTCAAGTGTGTCTGAAGGGAGTCTTAAGACCCCTTAAGACACACTTGAGCATTCCAATGTGTCAAAAGGGGTCATGGGGACTCCCTAGGGGTCCTAGTATGCCTTATCACATGTTAGGAACCCTAGGAAATCCTGATGACCCCTTTTGACACATTTGAATGCTAAAGTGTGTCTAAAAGGGTTCTTAGGACCCCTTAAGACACACTTGAGTGTTCCAATGTGTCAAAAGGGGTCATGGGGACTCCCTAGGTTTCCTAACACATGATAACATGTACTAGGACCCCAAGTGAGTCCCCATGACCTCTTTTGACACATTGCAATGCTCAAGTGTGTCTGAAGGGGTCCTAGGACCCCTGAAGACACACTTGAGCATTCCAATGTGTCAAAAGGGTTCATGGGGATTCCCTAGGGGTCCTAGTATGCCTTATCACATGTTCAGACCCCTAGTAAGTCCCCATGACCCCTTTTGACACATTTGAATGCTAAAGTTTGTCTGAAAGGGTTCTAACCTACGGACACGCTTTAGCATTCAAATGTATCAAAAGGTGTCATGGGGAGTTCCTACGGGTCCTAACATGTGAGAAGGCATACTAGGACCCCTAGGGAGTCCCAATGACCCCTTTTGAGACATTGGAATGCTCAAGTGTGTCTTAAGGGGTCTGAAGAACCCCTTTGGACACACTTTAGCATTCAAATGTGTCAAAAGTGGTCATGGGGACTTCCTAGGGGTCCTAACACGTGATAAGGCATACTAGAACCCCTAGGGAGTCCCTGTGACCCCTTTTGACACATTTGAATGCTCAAGTGTGTCTTAAGGGGTCCTAAGAACCCCTTCAGACACACTTGAGCATTCAAATGTGTCAAAAGGGGTCATGGGGACTTCCTAGGGGTCCTAACGCATGAAAAGGCATACTAGGACCCCTAGGGAGTCCCCATGACCCCTTTTGACACATTTGAATGCTCAAGTGTGTTTGAAGGGGTCCTAGGACCCCTTAAGACACACTTGAGCATTCGAATGTGTCAAAAGGGGTCATGGGGACTTCCTAGGGGTCCTAATGTGTGATAAGGCATACTAGAACCCCTAGGGAGTCCTCGTGACCCCTTTTGACACTTTTGAACTTGTAAGTGTGTCTTAAGGGGTCCTAAGAACCCCTTCAGACACATTTGAGTGTTCCAATATGTCAAAAGGGATCATGGGAACTTCCTAGGGGTCCTAACATGTGATAGGGCATACTAGGACCCCTAGGGAGTCCCCATGACCTTTTTTGACACATTGGAATGCTCAGGTGTGTCGTAAGGGGTTCTAGGACCCCTTCAGACACACTTGAGCATTCCAATGTTTCAAAAGGGGTCATGGGGACTTCCCAGGGGTCCTAACATGTTATAAGGTGTACTAGGACCCCTATGGAGTCCCCATGACCTCTTTTGATGCATTTGAACATTCAAGTATGTCCAAAGGGGTGCTACGACCCCTTAAGACACATTTGAGTGTTCTAATGTGTCAAAAGGGGTCATGGGGACTTCGTAGGAGTCCTAACATGTGATAAGGCATTCTAGGGACCCCTAGGGAGTCCCCATGACCCCTTTTGACACATTGGAATGCTTATGTGTGTCCAAAGGGGTCCCGAGACCCCTTCGGACACACTTGAGCATTCCAATGTGTCAAAAGGGGTCATGGGGACTCCCTAGGGGTCGTAACATGTGCTAAGGCATACTAGGACCCTTAGGGAGTCCCCATGACCCATTTTGACACATTTGAATGCTCAAGTGTGTCTGAAGTGGTCCTAGGAAGTCCAGATTCTTTAATGCTTCTAGTGAATCCAAATTTAGTTCTTATAACTTAGATGAGATGTTAGTGAATGACTTCTTGCTAATACTACTCTTCCACCAGATCCAGATTTCAACCCTTTGGTGGATCTATAGGCTCAATCGCGAGCCCTCAGGATTGGCCAAGAGAAAAATGTGATTGTATATCAACTGATTACAAAATGTTTAGTTGAGGAGAAAATATTGCAATGATCAAGAAGAAAATTGGCTATGGAAAATCTAGTTATGAATTTTGTTAAGAATGAAACTATTAAGGAATTGCATGAATCACAAACCATGAAAATAACCTTCTGTAACAAAGAACATTCAAGCTATAGAATTTATTAACTCTAAATTTAAACATCTTATCAACATTCATGGAAGAGATTTCATTAGCATCCATGGAAGAAATTTTGTTAACTTCAGACAAAATCATCTAAAAAAATTCATTAACTTCAGAATACTGTGGAATTATCCAGATATAGAAGTAACAAGTGCTGTGGAATTATCCACAAAGCAATGTGAAATGAAGCCTCAAATTGGTTCATTAGCAGGAAAAGAATTTGGTCGTGCACTTCATTCTAGCACTGCAAATATTTCTATTTGAAATGCCTATTCGTCAATGGCCTTGAATTTACAGGACTTGGGAAACTAGGTTACTCATGTTGGGCATTATCCCTCAAATGTAAGTTCATTGCCACCTTTGGTAAGGCAGTCTCACTCCTCATTTTACAACTTTTAATAGTAGAAATCTATGGTCCAAGGTTTTAATTTAGCTGACAAATGGAGAGCTTCTCAAGGTACTGATCTCTTTCATAGAGAAGTTCCTTATTCATCTCAAGGTTCTCGTTTAGGTGACCAACTCCTTCGAGGTCCACAAATAGACCCATTGATTTCCCAAATTGGTAAAAGGGTAGATGCAATTTTGGAAAGAGTATCCCAATTGAAGATAAATGGAAATTCCAGTGAGCATAAATTTATTGTAGATCCAATGGGTCTATCTCCTCCACTGGCAAATATAACTGCATTTCCAGAGACTTGAGTTTAAATGGAGACCGTCTGTTCCCAAACATGCCCCAGTCGAGTAGATGAACTAGATGTTGCTTGAGTAAAGAGATAGTGGTTTATTAAAGCATCTACATTATCCCACTCGCTATCAATTACTACTTTTTGAGGGGCTTGCCAGCTACTTTTGTGTGGGATTTCTATAATATATAATGTCCTCATGCAAGTACATGTCAGTTTTTGTAAACATTTTCTTAGGGGTCCAAACGCGGGATAAGGTGTACTAGGACCCCTAGGAAGTCCCCATGACCCCTTTTGAAACATTTGAATGCTCAAGTGTTTCCAAAGGGGTTTTAGGACCCCTTATGACACATTTGAGCATTCCAATGTGTCAAAAGGGGTCATGGGGACTTCCTAGGGGTCCTAACACGGGATAAGGTGTACTAGGAACCCTAGGAAGTCCCCATGACCCCTTTTGACACATTTGAACACTCAAATGTGTCTAAAGGCATCATAGGATCCCTTAGGACACACTTGATGGTTCCAATGTGTCCAAAGGGGTCATGGGGACTTCCTAAGGGTCCTAACACGCGATAAGGTGTACTAGGACCCCTAGGAAGTCCCCATGACCCCTTTTTACACATTTGAATGCTCAAGTTTGTCTGAAGGGGTCGTAGGATCCCTTAGGACACACTTGAGCATTCCAATGTGTCAAAAGGGGTCATGGGGACTTTCTATGGGTCCTAACACATGATAAGGCATACTAGGACCCCTAGGAAGTCCCCATGACCCCTTTTGACACATTTGAATTCTCAAGTGTGTCCGAAGGCATTGTAGGACCCTTTAGGACACACTTGACCATTCTAATGTGTCAAATGGGGTCATGAGGACTTCATAGGGGTCCTAACACATGATAAGGCATACTAGGACCCCTAGGAAACACTGGAGGATTCCAAGTGTGAACTATTCTTCAAAGCCTCCATTTCTGCATAGCTAGGGTTTATGATGCCTGTAAAAGGCACAACTATGCCGCTGTAGGGACTCATGCTCATTCTCATAATCATATTATTTTCATGCATTCCCTAACATTTAATACAAAGATTTAGCCAGCCGCCTTTAAAGACCTAGAAGAAATGAAAAGTAAAAATTAGGCAAAAAATACATACCGCATTTCTGTATGTAGTATCGTCAGCTTCAACAATCCAGTCGGCTTCCTCTGCTAAGGTATGAAGAACTTCATTAATGTCTGCTCTGGGAGGAACATTATAATTTCCATATTTCTACAAGCCCTAAAAATTTTTTGTTGTTATCACTCTCCGCCTCTGCTCTCTCAATTTAGTCATCTCCCTCTCCGTTGCACTCAGCTTAGCCATCCTTACCTACTCTTTAATAAAGATTCTCCAAAATTTGTATACAAAGACATCCTATAGGAAAAAATGAAAATTTTCCCAAAGAATATCCACAATTTGTATACAAAAGCATCATACAGGAAAAATGACAAAAAATTAATAGCTAAAAGGTAAAATTTATCATTAATACTAGTAGTACCAAGGTCATACCCACTGTCAAATCCTGGCCTATGACGTGCAAAAGGAGAAAAGAAGGTAAAATGAAAGGGAAGTATGGATCAAATAGCGTTGGTGCATCAAATCGGATCAATATCATAATAAATGTAGAAAATATTGTTACGGATAGAAATATTTGCATATTAATGGGAAAGAGTGGGAAGAGTTTCTTGGACGCATGATAGAAGTTATAGATAAGGAGGAAGAGCTAGGAAGGGGAAAGTAGCAAAGGAAAGAAGTAAGATATGCATGTGGGCCTATGTCAAATGATGATGATGAGTACTCACCATTCGGTAGTAGCTCAAGTAGTGATAGAAGCTCTTCAGTGCACATGTACATTGACACAAAAAATTCAGATAGAGAAGTAACAATTGATGTGGAATTATCCATAGAGAAATGTGAAATGAAGCCTCAAATTGGTTCATTAGCAGGCAGAGAATTTGGTCATGCACTTCATTCTAGCACCACAAATATTTTTATTAGAAATGCCTATTCGTCAATGGCCTTGAATTTACAGGACTTGGGAAACCAGGTTACTCATGTTGGGCAATATCCCTCAAATGTAAGTTCATTGCCACCTTTGGCAAGGTCATCTCACTCCTCATTTTATAACAAAGGGCAGCCATCTATGGTCCAAGGTTTTAATTCAGCTGAAAAATGGAGAGCTTCTCAAGGTACTAATCTCTTTCATAGAGAAGTTCTTGATTCATCTCAAGGTTCTTGTTTAGGTGACCAAATCCTTCAAGGTCCACAAATAGACCCATTGATTTCCCAAATTGGTAAAAGGGTAGATGCAATTTTGGAAAGAGTATCCCAATTGAAGAGAAATGGAAATTCCAGTGAGCATAAAGTTAAATTTTAGATCCAATGGGTGTATCTCCTCCACTGATGAATATAACTACTTCCAAAGACTTGAGTTTAAATGGAGACCGTCTATTCCCAAACATGCCCCAGTCGAGCAGATGAACCAGATGTTGCTTGAGTAAAGAAGATAGTGGTTTATTAAAGCATCTGCATTATCCCACTTGCAATTAGTTACTACTATTTGAGTGGCTTGGCAACTACTTCTATGTGGGATTCCTATAATATATAATGTCCTCATGCAAGTACATGCCAATTTTTGTAAACATTTTCAGTTCTAAAGTGTTAGTGAGCAATATCAAAGAAAAGGTTCTTGCATGTGTTATTTAGACACATATCAATAAAT